>OX421312.1:33073200-33448824 GCA_949125395.1 Diaphora mendica
TTAGCTCACGCGCGTACATATTCGCATACATAAATAATATTTCGGACATTTTACCACACAACGCCATCTAGTCCCAAGCTAAGCAGAGCTTGTGTTATGGGTACTAGACAACTGATATAAATACATATATTACTTTTTTTTTGTAAATACATACATATTATACATAGAAAACACCCAAACTCCGAAACAAATATTTGCAGATCATACAAACATTTGGTCCGACCCGGAATCGAACCCGAGACCTCGTGCACAGCAGTCGCATACGCTACCACTGCGCCACAGAGACAGTCTAAATAATAAATGTTTCATAATAATAAATAAGTTATGTACGTTTATGACCGAATTAAATAAGTTTCTTAATAATGTTATGTGTTACTCAATGAACTTTGCCTGATGATACTTAGGAATATTATACGACTGTAATGGTAAAAACATGACTTATGAATAAAGCATTGCGTTTGACCAAGTGTAACATGTTATCGTTAAGTAATATCTTCTCTTAAGGCATTTAATAAGTGGTCCTAGTTAAATTTATCAATGCTAAACAAGAACATTTTCAAACAGTAAAAAAATCGTAGAAAGGTGATTTCCTATCTCCGTTAGGCGAAGGTTACGAGCAAACCCGTACATATATAACAGTTAATGAAATTAGCTAACATCAACATGTTTTGTTTGTATTGCACTCAGGTTACTTTATGCATTAACTTGAAATACATAGTTTTGTACTTTATTTAGTTACAATAAAGTCGTCATTCAGGAAAGTTGTCTACTCACTTATCAAACTATCAGTAATGTTAGGGATACTACCCCTACATTAATGGTCCTTCGAGCCGGAATTTTCAAATTGTACCAGTAGTACCTGACATTATCGCGTTCAACCAAACAAACAAAGTGTTCAGGTTTATAATGATATAGATAGATGGTGAAGCTGTACTGACCGTGTGTGGCGGGCGCGTTAGCGCAGGTGAGTCTCAGCTTGGTGCGCTTGCAGCTGAAGGCCAGGTTGAGCCGCAGCAGCGCCTCGGGAGCCGGCTCGGCGCCCTCGCCCCCGCCTCTGCCCCCGCGCCCGCGCCCACCTCGCCCTCCGCCAGCAGCAGCCCCGCGTCCAGCAGCGGCCGCAGGTGGCGCCACCACGACTCGCCACCTGCACACAACAACAATAGTGTGCTACTCTTCTGAAAATTCTTCATACACACACACACACACAAACACAGACACACACTCTTAATTGTATTTTAATAAAATGGATGAGGACACTTTTTTTTAACACAGGTACACTGATATACATAGTTATCTATACATCTATACAATTCTAATTTAAACGGGTTTATTGAAAATAATGTACTAAAAGCTAAAAATTAATTTGGTAAAAAATATTCGGTATAAAATCGTGGGGACCGTGTTTCCATCCAGTCATCTCAGTTTACGCTACGCCTAAAGATTTATACCGAATATTTTTTAACAAATTATTTTTTAGCTTTTAGTACATTATTTCAATAAAACTGTTTTTTTACATATTTCTTCATTTTCAATTTTTATTTAATTACATATAGTACTTCTCATCTGTATTCTACTTTCAAATTCAAAATCATTCGTTCATCTAAGACACCAAGTGACACTTATGAACGTCAAATTGAAGCTATAGTTAAAAATCATATGGACCAAGAGCTACTGAACCTTTCGACTAACGGTGTGTCTGTAAGGCTAGAAACTCTTGTAGTGATGATTCATAACGTGCTAAGTACGGTAATCATCGCCTGGCAGGACTCAGTCCTGCACATCATTAACTAATATGTTTGTGAAAGTGTACAAAAATGCGAAAAAAATACTTATTCCTCTAAGCATGAAATTTTTATAGAATTTAGTTCATTCATTAAGAAATTCAAAAACAAAATGACAGGCGATTTTGATGAGCACAAGTACCTGCCAGGCGAACAGAAAGACACATCTATTTTCAATCATACTGGCAAAGAAACTCATGGCTACTCTTTTTCAAGTCAGATTTTCAGGTACAATAGTATTAGTATTACATGTAAGGTAAACAGTATGCAAACTGTTGCCACCTGAAATTCCTTTTATTAAAATGCTCCAAAATCTAACGCACAGACAAAAAAAAAACACTCAGTGATAACGTTGAAGGTTTGAGTCTATTAAACATAGAAATCATTCAAGGTGCACATCTACTTACATTCAGTTGCAAAATCTACTGTTAAAAATAATTCGTGACTGGATTGAGAGGCTAGAGTTGAAGGTGAACGAACCAAAATAATAGTATTGTCTAAAGCATCGTTGACTACGGTTTACTAGTCAAGCCCTTTCATTTGGTACCCATATTGAGGTAGTCGTGACAAAATGTAATTTTGTAAACCGACATTTTGTAGAGGCGACCAGCTTGGATTTACAATGAAACAGAATTCATTTAATTGAATTGCCACCAAAAGTGAGGGTGTGTACCAAATTTCAGATCAATCTGTCAACAGGAAGGGGGTCAAATTTCAATTACAAGATTTGACCCAAACAAATAAATAAACAAACAGGTCAAGCTAAATAAAACCGTTTAGTAAAAAATGAAATGTCTATTTGTAATTTCAAAATTAACAGCTTTCACTTAATGCATATAAAAGTATAAACGGTACTTACATAAAAAAATATTTTTAAAATTGTTGTCTGTTTGTTTGTTCCGGCTAATTTCTGGAACGGCTGGACCGAATTTGACAGGACTTTCATTAGCAGATAGCTAATGACATAAGGAGAAACTAAGGCAACTTTTTTCAAACTAGCTACTCGGCTAGTTATGCAATTAAGATATGAAGTATGTGAACTGACCGAGTTGTAGCGAGTCTCGCAGGTCCCGGGCGGGCCACTGGTCCACGGTCTCGAAGCTTAACAGCAGAGCACATTGAGGAGTCGTCGCGCTTATGTGGTACACCTGCATTTATAAATTAATCAATATTATGGACATCTGACACACAACGCCATCTAGCATCAAATAAAGCACAGCTTAAACTCCATAAATGTTTAGAGAAACGAGTGTCATGTCCAACCAACACAAAGGGAGGATTCTCCGACCAGGTGAGGTGATCATGCCTGGCGGACTACTCCCCCAGTGTTGGGAAGTTGTATATATGCTAATCGGCTCGAGAATTTCTATATCGCGATACAGGATAAGCAGTTACTTTGTAGTTCGGTATGTCTGCAATAGATGGCGCTAAAGTATGTTTTTCATGTCTATGTGGAAGTCGCTGCACATTACTAACTCTAGTTGTGTGGTTCCATAATGTCATTTCTATAGAGAAAAACCGACAAGAAACTCCATAAGTTACTCTTATAAAAAAGCAGAAATACAAGTACATTATTTATTTATGCTATTCGATTTCCAAATATTAAAAATAAAAACCATTCCAGAATTATAGACGAGAAAAAGGTATCTATATAATTCGTCTGTAGATTTACTAAAATTCAAGCTGTTGATACATGCACAAAACATGTAGCAAATATCTCCGATATATATCTTCAAAAAAATAATTTACAACAAACCAAATTATTCATTTCTTAATTACCCAAAACTACCCTTAAGAATTGTATTTTCTTCTTCGAGGTACGGGCGTGCAACACAACCAAATTTCCATACTCAGTGTTGTTATCAAGAATTTCTTGTAAGAAAAACCAAACAACACTTTCGGCAAGAACCGGGAATCGAATCCGACACCGCTTGATCAACAGTCACATACGCTAACCGCTAGACCAACGAGGAAGGCTGTTAAAGTGACTCTTCCGCTATAAGACGTGCAGTTATTGAGCAGTCAACGTGATCATACTTACTCTAGGTGTATACCGGGTTCGAAGCTCGCCAGTGCAGAGGTGGTGAAGCCAGGCGAGACGCCGGCCGCTGAAGGAGGCTCGGTAGAAGGCTTCGAACAGCCGAGCTGGGCGCTCCAGCTGCTGGGGAGGAGCGAGGGGTGCCATCGCACCTCCTAAAGGCCAGGCACCCGCCTGCAACACCTGGGATACACGTAGTGATTAGTGGCCGTGACGGCTACCATCCTGAGTTCGATTCCCATGTGGTATGTGCCGAGGTCTTTGACCGTTCAGAAGTGGAATATGAGAGGCTGTTGACGAGTTTAGTATAATATCGTTTTGGTTCTAAACTGTAGCCTTGGGGTACTTCATAGCTCGACGTCCATGAGCGTGTATATAGTTTTAGGAAATTCAAAATTAAAATTGGTGTTGATATTACACAACAAAACACTTACCTATTTAATTTTAAAATGTAGATATAATTAAAAATAAACTTTCACTATAAGCCTGGTGGGCAACATCTGATGAGATTTGAAAGATTACTGTTGCCTGTAATAAATTACTCTAGCTTTTAAGAAATTGCTGTTGCCTGTTATAAATTATTAGTTATAAGAAATTACCGTTGCCTGTAAGAACTTACTGTTGCCTATAAGAAATTAAATTTGTCAGTAAGAACTTGCGATTGCCTGTAAGAAATTACTATTGCCTGTTAGAAATTACTTTTGCATGTAAAAAATACAGTTGTTTGCAAGAAATTACAGTTGCCTGTTAGAAAATAGTTGCCTGTAAGAAGTCTGTGTGAGTACCTGTATGGAGAAGCCGGGCGTGGTGGAGGCGTTGGTGTCTCGCAGGTGTTGCTGGAACTTGGCGTTGAGGTCGGCGGACACGGCCACGTCCGTGAACATGCGGTGCAGCTTGTTCGTGAACTCGTAGCCACACGCAGCCTTCAGGCGGTTGATCATCGCCTCCTCCTGACACACAACAGCAGTTATATTTGTAATTATAACTAGCTGAGCTTATAAAGGTACAACAACAACCACGGCTAAAGGCGTGGGGCGAGGTGAAAAATAAGTAGCCTAAGTTATTCCTTAGCTCAGTTATCTGCAAGTGAAAGTCTCGTCGAAATCGGTCCATCTGTTCTAGAGATTAGTCAGAACAAACGGACAGATAAAAATTTAAAAATAGCTATAAATATTGAAAAAGCTGTTAATTTGAAATAACAAACAGAGACTTCTATTCCTGGAGGGAACACCTTATCCCCAAGAATCAGATTAAGAGGGGTATTTCAGCTCAGGTAACCTCAGTCACTCGGTACAGACACCATGGTAGCACTTCACTCCTCCAAACCAATAACAACTTTAAATCAACGTACACAGGGCACAATATTGCAAACATACCTGTTCCATGCTGGCCGACAGCTGGTGAATGAGCCTCCTGGCCAGAGCCCTCGCGTAGTACTTCTGGAACACGTCCTTGTCGTCTACGTACTTGAACACCACTATCGCGGCCGACAGCTTCTCGTCCACGTCTGACTCGCCTGAACCACCTGCAGACATATTCAGTAATATATTGACTCTACTCTGCTTGATGGAAAGCGTGAGCAGAATCCAAGAGTGGTGGTCACCATACTCATTGCTCGTGCAGACAATGCAGCATGGCGACCCACACCATGGCGGCCTATTGAGGTGCTTCTGCATCATTGGGCCTCCGGTCTCGCACTCACCAACGAAACATGACAGGGCGAATGCTGTCACTTCAGGTTGGTCTTCTGTGCGATAGTAGTACCAACCGTACTACTATCTATTAAGTAGGAACTTAACCCCCCCCCCTCCCCTCTTTTAAAGCAGATGGACCTGAAACCTGGATGCGGAAGAATCAGATGCTGGTGTGGAGAGATCTTATCCAGTAGTGAACTAATTGATTCGGGAATAAATTGATTCTTATTTAAGTACTAGCTGACCCACGCAACCTCGTTTACGTTTCCTATTGCCCGTAACGTAGAAATTTTCCCCCGTTTTTGTAACATTCTTCATTGGTGCTCCGCTCCTATTGGTCTTAGCGTGATGATATATATAGCCTATTGCCTTCCTCGATAAATATACTATAAAACACTTAATTTTTTTTTCAAATCGAACCAATAGTTCCTTAGATTAGCGCGTTCAAACAAACAAACTCTTCAGCTTTATAATATTAGTATAGATATGATTATACAGCCTAATCGTTGATCAATAGATCGTGAGTTCAATTCAAATCCACTCATTGAGGAGTTTTAGTAATTTTTTAAAAGAGTAAGAGATTATCGGCCTTTTGATCTAGGATTCTTGTTAATTATGGTACATGACATGATCCCATTAGGTGTGTCGGACATTTAAATAAAGTGGAAGCAGGTGGTATTGTAGTACATAATATATGTTTATGTTGCCGTATATGGAAGTATCCATGTAGTGACGAATTAAGAATACATACAGAGTGTCACCTCCCCTTTTTATTCCATGGGTGTCATTAGAGCTGACTAAGGGAGCAATCTACCAGGACAGCAGCAGTGCAAAGAGAACGAACACTTGACACAAACCTTATATCTATTTAGCCAGCGTGGTATAGAAGGTCACAATCTCCTTTTTAAAGGGAGACCTAGATCCAGTAGCTGTTGATGATGTGATGTGGAGTATATGTCGTCAAGAGTATTCAGTAGTAGCAGTAGACTATTAAGGGATGAAGTGATGTGGAAGACAAATCAACATCATCTCCCTACCCTTTCCCCAACTTTATTTGGGGTCGATGCAATGAGTTTTCTTCCTCCATTATCTATCCACTCTTTAGTTGACTGCTTACTCCCTTCCTGGACATATCCTCTTTTATGCAGTCTCTGGCCGTCCTCTACTCTTATATCCGTCGACTTCCATACTTAGCACTTTCTTAACTACATTTTGCTCATCTCTACGCATCACATGCCCATACCAAGTTAACCTGTTGCTTCTCAACTTTTCATTCACTGGTACTAATTTCGTGGAAGATTAATATTCAAGAGTATTAAGTAGTACATACCTCCTCCCCTCTTCCTGAGCAGGCAGTCGCAGTATCTGGCCAGCAGCTCCGGAGCTCGCGCACAGCTGTCGTTAGGACCGCGGAAGTTCACCACCGCACTACACGCCTGCAATACATATATATCTGTGACGTCATCAACCCATGCCATAAATTATTGTGGCAAGCGATATTGAGCCGTATTACTATAGCATAAGGCTCAATATATGTGTACATTGCTCCAATATCTAAGTCTATTAGCACCCAATCTTCATATACTTACGTAACTTTGTATAATAAAAAAGAAAGGTTTTTTAAATTCCAGAACGATTACTCAGGGTCAGTCAATATGAGATACATTTATAAATAATTTACTAAAGACCCCTTATCCAAGATGATTCTCTTTCTACAATCGCTAACTCCTCTATCATTTGTTAGTTATCTAACAACGCTTACGCTTGTAGAATTTCAACTTGGCTA
Source organism: Diaphora mendica (assembly GCA_949125395.1). Classification (NCBI taxonomy): domain Eukaryota; kingdom Metazoa; phylum Arthropoda; class Insecta; order Lepidoptera; family Erebidae; genus Diaphora; species Diaphora mendica. Next base: position 33,080,500 of record OX421312.1, read on the forward strand.
GGGGGCTGTTGATGTATTTTAAGCATAATCTCAATTTAAGTTGATAGTATATTAATCAAATCAGAATTTATACGATTTTACAAAACAGTAAATCGCTATCGAATCTATGTCTATGTTTATATATATTGTTTTCCTTTTAGTTAGTGACCAACCGAAAGTTTCGGTTTCGACCAGTTTCGGCTGAAAATCTAGTGTAGGCTTCTTAGTTTTTTGGTTTCCGAAAGTGTCGAATGATCGTGATTTTCGTTCGTCATTCGGCGAACTTCGCAGCTAGCTCGTACTCGCACGGCCGCCGTCCGTCCATCTCATCAATCGTATTGCGTTGAGTTTTACCGTGGGAGAGCCACGCTTCGGCATTAATGGGCCGGTTCGGCCGGAGTGATACCACGGCCCCACAAAAAACCGGTGTAAAACAGCGCTTGCGTTTCACCGAGTGAGTGAGAATACCGGAGGCCCATACCCTAACCCCTCCTGCCATCCCCCAAAGGCCGGCAACGCACTAGTGACACCTCTGGTGTTGCGGGTGTCCATGGGCGGAGGTAATCGCTTACCATCAGGCGATACGTCTGCTCGTTTGCAGCCAATTCAATTATAAAAAAAAACATTGATGACAACACAATAAAAAAGATGAGCACACAACGATTTTAATACTATTTATTTAAAGTACATCTTAGTTCATCTAAATGAAAGTTTTTGATGGTAATACAATTGCTTTGTGTTATGGGTACTAGACAACTGATATAAATACATATATACGTTCTTTTTTTGTAAATACATACTTATTATAAATAAGTACCGACCCGGGAATTGAACCCGAGACCTCAAGCACAGCTGTCGCATACGCTACCACTGCGCCACAGAGGCAGTATTGTATTATACACTACCACTAATACTCACAATACACCAACATTTTGCAGTTTGGATAATGTTACATTATTTAATACCAACTACCTTTCTTTTTATTTTGATACAAAGTAAAAAAATAGTGACCCATATTACCTAAAATCGTAAGAAACTTTTGAAAATATAGGGGTCACATTCTCGCATTTGTTTCGGTTTCGGCCTTGCACTCAACAAGGCCGAAAGTTCAGTTTCGACTGGAAAATCAGTTTCGGTCGGACACTACAGTTTTAGTGTTTTTGCATCGAGTTACTCATTACTCTATTCTAATAAATAAACTCATACCAAAAAGGAAATAGCCTAAAACTTGAATAAATCATGTAACACTCCTCAGAACAATAACAACTATTTTGTTTCGACCCATTTTCAATATCAATATTTTGACAACATCGGCTTGTGACGTCACAACGACTATTTCATTCAATTAAGAACTAAGACTATTTCATACTTCACAACCAATTTTAGCATACCCAATGTCTATCTATTAAAAGTCTGCTTCTGCCTACGCCTCTGGCCGCCATAGTGAGGGTCACCATGCTGCATTGTTGTATTGTCTGCATTCGCTATGAGTATGGTGACCACTATTCTTGAATTCTACTCATGCTTTCCATCAGGCAGAGTAGAGTCATTATAGCAGGCTCATACATAAAAAAAAGCGGCCAAGTGCGAGTCGGACTCGCCCATGAAGGGTTCCGCAGCAGCAAGTAACATAATATAATTTTTATTTTATTTTTATGTTTGTGTTGATTGAATGAAAGGTAAATTGCAGTTTACGATTTATGACGTATTAAAAAAACTACTTACTAGATTTCGTTCAAACCAATTTTTGGTGGAAGTTTGCATGGTAATGCACATAATATTTTTTTTTTTAATTTATCATTCTCTTATTTTAGAAGTTACAGGGGGACACACACATTTTACCACTTTGGAAGTGTCTCTCGCGCAAACTATTCAGTTTAGAAAAAATGGTATTAGAAACCTCAATATCATTTTCGAAGACCTATCCATAGATACCCCACACGTACGGGTTTGATAAAAAAAAATTTTTGAGTTTCAGTTCTAAGTATGGGGACCCCCAAAATTTATTGTTTTTTTTTCTATTTTTGTGTGAAAATCTTGATGCGGTTCACAGAATACATCTACTTACCAAGTTTCAACATTATAGGTCTTATAGGTTCTGAAAAAAGTGGCTGTGACATACGGACGGACAGACAGACGGACAGACATGACGAATCTATAAGGGTTACGTTTTTTGCCTTTGGCACGGAACCCTAAAAAGAGTATGAAAAGGTATTCTCGTGGTACATTGTCGTCAAATGTGGAAAAAATGTGAGTCTGTATTCAGCGTGTCTTAATCTATACTCATATTATACGCGAAAGTTTATAAGTAGGGATGGATGGATGGATGTTTGTTACTCTTTCACGCAAAAACTACTGAACGGATTTGGTTGAAACTTTACAGTAATAATATAGCTTATACATCAGAATAACACTTCGCTACTTTTTGCGGCGATAACCGACATATACGCGGGCGGAGCCGCGGGCAACAGCTAGTAAGTGATATTTTAATAATGATAGTAATATTCACCCACATTGACACAACGCGATATACTATCCTTAAAGTACAGCTTGATTCCTGTGACAGATAGCCATTGTGTCACGTATATTTTTTGTATTTGTTTACGTGCCACTTTTTTCACAAATGAAGTGCAATACATTATAAACATTGTAATTCACATCTAAAATGTACCTCGTTAGTTCTAAGATGACACTAGTGTCAGTTGTCACAGAGATCAAGCTATATTATAAGGACTGTTATCCTAAACGCTGATATAAATACATAAATAAATTATTTTTATAAGTATATATGTCAGAGTAAGATTGTAAAAACCGATAGATTATAATCTAACTAGCGAGATTATAAACTTTCGATGGATTGTCAACTGTGACATACTGCTTACGCGCCTCAAGTTATTAACTGTCCCTGATTGGACGGTTTTATAGTAGACAGTTCAATGGCCATAGAGTTTGGTTAGGTTAGAACTTCTTTGATTAATCACAAATTCATTTCATATAACTGACAACATTTTATATAACTAATTCACAAGCTGTGAGGTATTTTCAACATGAAATCAATTTAAAATCACAAAAATACTTTACATTAAGCAAAAAACGAATTAACAAACAAATATGGCGGCGCGGGCCATATGTTTTTCAACCAATCAGCGCGCGACTTGCGGTTAGTTACATACCATTTCACAATCTTTCGACTATTTGCAATCTCGTGAGATAGATTACAATTTAACTGTGTTTACAATCTTCATCATCATCATATCAGCCGTAGGAAGTCCCCTGCTGAACGTAGGCCTCCCCTATTGATTTTTAATAATAAATATTAATAGCGGTCTGCATCCAACGAGTCCCTGCGATCTTAACCAGGTCGTCCGTCCACCTTGTTGCGGGAGGCCTTCCTACGCTGCGTTTGCCGTCACGTTACAATCTTACGGTGATATTATTATACAAATTACAAATAGAAATCATTCAACCTCTGAAAAAAATATTTCAATTTCTCTATCAGTTTATCCATAGAGCGACTGGAATCAGTCTTCCGCAACCCTGAGGGCGAACTGAATTCGAAGGTTGAACTAAGTAACAGACGCATATTTGAGGGCACTAACTGCCCAATAATGATGCCATAGATGGTTCTTACAACCAGGCAGAGGCGGAAAAGAAATTAGTGTTTTATTACCTGATTAGAATTACCTTATCAAGAGCTCCAATGAACGCCTGCGCTCCTCCGAACACATCTGCGAACAGCTGACTGTATTTGCCATGGAGGGACAGCATTGAATTGACGAAGTGAGTGTGGGCCTACGGAGTACAATTGGCACATTATACGACAGGCGTCCTTAACGCCTACTTTTTAAGGACCAATTTTGGTCCCATTTAACCTTACCTCACACGACTGTCTGGTCTCAAACCAGGAAGCGCCTGTATAAGATCACTCCCATATTAGAAATATTCATCCTGTGTCGCGGTGGACTTACCAAACATACATGAAACGGGCACAAAGTACAATCAGACTCATAACTATAATTTGTGGATCACACAAAATGTTGTCCCATGTGGGATTTGAACCCACAACACTTGGTGCAGTAGAAAGCGGCGTGTCGACCGCTTAAACCACTAGGCCAACCGTGAGTCCCTAATGTGGGTAGTCTGAAAATATTTCCGCTTAACTATGATACAAGAAATTGTTTTTTATTTTTAACCGACTTAAAAAAATGAGGAGGTAATCAATTCGACTGTATTTTTAATGTTGCTTACCCAGAACTTTCGACTGGGTGAACCAATTTTGATAATTCTTTTTTATTTGAAAGTTGGTGATTTCCGTGTACATTTAAATTTGGTCCAGTTCCGGAAGTCAGTTTTTTTTTTGTAAAAATTTGTGATTATTTATATTTCGCCTTGAATTATACACACTTCCCTTAGCGATACACAATACAAATGCAAAAACACAAAACTACATTCGTTAGTTATTATGAACAAGTGCTGCCATCTTCACGCTGAGGTTGAAAACTTCTCAGACCACCCATTTTTCTAAATACATGACATACATATTACAAATCGAACCAGACACAGAAAAAATAACCATGCTCATCACACGATTATTTGTCCTGGCTGGAATTAGAACTCACAATGGTTTTAAATCTGTTGTTGTCGTCATCACTAAACTAAAATTTGTTTTTGGATTATATACTTTATTCTCATCAACTTACAGTCCATTTTTGGATATGTCAAACTTCTGCGGTCTCTGTGTTTAGTTCAGTTCCAAATAAACAGTAATCAGAGACACAGGCTTGTTAATTACTTGAAAAAGTAAAATTTACTTTGGCATAACCAAAATTAGTTACATTATTCAACTTAGGCATTAATTTTTCTCCTGCTATTCTTGTGTGAACGTTTAACGTGTGCGATAAAACTTGACATGTCGCACTAAAATTAAACGTTCGTCTAAATACATGCTGACTAACTTACTTAGGCTCCGTCCGCACAGGCAGGAGGCTTGCTTAGCGCCTAGAGGCTTGCGTGTCGCCTAGAGAGCAACTTAGTAAAAGTTAAAGTAGTAGGTAGTAGGTAAAAGTTAATGAAATGTAGATGAAATATTAATTTAAATTCATTCATAAAAATTTTTGTCAAAATTACGCAATTGTTTATACAGAACATTAAACTCCTCCTGACTTGACCGTGACTTATTTATATCATGAACCCAACATGATGGATAAGGTCGTGAAATTGTATATTTTGTTGAATTTTCTGTAAGTAGCAGTTTTAAAGCTATTTTTGAAAGTGACATCTCGTCGCCGTGCCGACAAGCAAATGACCGAGGCACCTAGCGACCCACCAAGCAAACTACCTCTCAGTGCGGCCACCATGTCTCCTAGCAAGTAGCCAGGATGCTAGCCACTAGCCGTTAGGCGCTAAGCAATCCGCCTGCCTGTGCGGACGTAGCCATACGTAATTATTTCTTATATTTTTTACATTTAGAGTTTAGTTTTTTACTAATAAACTAGCGTGTACTTCTGATTAACTTTTAGTTGGTACTGAACTGAATATAGTCAAAGCTGAGATATCAGATATCCAAAAATGGCCCCTAAGCAGATGAGATTAAAGTATATAATATAACAATTTTTTAGTTTAGTGATGACATCAACAGAATTACCACCAATATCTAGCTTGGTGGTCAAGATCAATAACCATTACACAAGGAAGAAGATATGAAAGCGATACAGTATAAGCGGATGGATTGCGAAGTTCAAGCACGAAAATGCATAAGCAGTTCAGGATCCTATGAAACTCGATTTTTCTGAAGTTATAAAGAGAAGGAAAACTTGTATCGACAACCCATAACGTCCCACTGCTGGGCTCGGGTCTCCTCTCAGGAGAGGGTTAAGGCCATACGTCCCCACGCTGACCAAGTGCGGGTTGGGGACTGGCAAGATAAAGTTGTGGCTACGTAATCTTGCCGGGGGATTTTTTTAAGCCACCCAAAGGTCTCCAACTAAGCTTCACGACTTTTATCGTACGATAACAACCGAGGCCACCGCCTATCGTGCCACCAGCGGTCACCCATCCAGGTACTGACCGCGCTGTCGTTTCTTACCCTCGGTGATTGTTTCTAATTCCCGAGTGCAACTGGGCTATTAGCGCCTTGGTGTTTGATATTTAATTAAATGTGAAGGACAGTGCTAGTTTATATTAACACTGCCGTATAAAGCATAAAAACTATTGAAAACAAGTAGCTAATGTAAAGAATCGGTAGTATCGTTTTCAAGTCGATATTAGTAAGTAATCAGCTCAATGCACAAAGCCATTATAAATAAATCAGTTATTACATTAACATGCTACGTATTGATTACACATTTAGAAGAATAATTTATCATTTTGTACAAAAAAGTGCGTTGTAAGAGTTGCGACTAATGGGCAAAACAGAAAATACGATTACTCAGATTTGCAACATGACTATGTCCCGCATCCGTATCTGAGTGTGTCACTCTGGATGGATCCGGGAACTTCTTATATTAACACATCCGGACCCTTCCCAGCGCCTGCCCGCACTAAAGCGGGCACAGTCAGCTGGGAAACTCTCTATTTAGGCGACGTACGGCACACGCGTACGTCGTCTCCTCGCAGCTGGCCACGTAAGCGGATGGAGGGATAAACCAGTCCTATCCATTATCGGCCACACTTAGTGCGGCATGAGGCGCTGGTAAGTACAGGCAGCTCCTGGGACCACCAGTAAACGTCCTTCCGTGAAAGCCGACGATCTAGGATGCGGGGAATAGCCGTATTGCAAATCTGAGTAATCGTATTACGAAAGCGACCAGGCCCATGTCGACTTCCTCTTGTCGAGACCAGCCAGAAGGGTAGTCAAGAGTGAATGATGGCCTCCTCTAGTAATTCCATATTTAGCTTTGCAACAGTCTATCACGGAAAGCGGGAAGAAACCGTGCCAGTTCCTTACTCGTACGGCAACCGCTAAGGGAAGTGAACGAAAGGTCCACTATCAACCCCACCCCTCCCAGCTATTGCCGCACACACGAGCTGGTGTAACCCCAGTTTAGTATACAGAGGCCCACTGAGGACGCTCACTCCACGCCTCTCGCGTCCGTTCTGGGGGAGAGTGGATTTTGCGTTGAATTCTCCCAGAACAAGAATGTGCCCAGACGATAGTCGTCGCATCGAGATTTTTAAGCTTTCAATGAGATGTCTATTTTAAGCATTGGATTGTTGATGCGATGTTATAGTATAGAATATGCTGAATAACAGTTTTATTTATTGTAAAAATTTATTATCAAGCCACAAGCAAGATCTACAGCGTACAAGCAATACTAGCGTTTATAAAACAATATTATGGGTTAAAGTATGAAATTGACGATTTGCATATTTTTTATTCAAAATATTTACCCTTATTTTTTAGTCGGAAGTTTATTCATGTCTTTGCGATAGGAGTCTTTGGATCTAGATTTGAAAAAAAAAATGTACCGTCTTGCTGTCTTTAACTGTGTACATCATATGTATAATAAAAACACAGTACATAACCAAAATACAATTTTTCATAAACAGAAAAAAATTAAAGAAATGAGATTTTAACAGTTTCTTTTTCTTTTTGAGGCTTGTAACATTAAAAAAAAAGGTATCACGTGAAAAAAGTATTTTCCGGAAATTTCGCACCATAAAGGTGTTATGTCAATCAAAGTATCTATGACCATAAAACGGCAATTTCATACTTAACCTCTTTAAATAATAGACCAAGAGCTACTGAACCCTCCGAGGAACGGTGTTTCTGTAAGGCCAGAAATTCTTGTAGTGACGAATATTTTTTTCAAATTTTTATTACACTTTCAAAAATATATTGATTGATGATGAGCAGGGCTAAGGCCTGCCCAGCGATGGTTACCGTACTTCGCATACTATGACTCATCACTACAAGAATTTCTAGCTGTGAAATAGTTGGCGGCTCCGCTCCGGCCAATACCAAGCGTATACGATCCGGTCTGTTTGAAAAGAAAAAAAAGCGGGCCGATGCTCTTCGAGCCGGTCTGTGTGAACGGACCGTTACAGATACACCGTTACTCGGAGGGTTCAGTAGCTCTCTTAATATAAAGGTATAACAAACAAGTTAAAAGCCACATATACATAAATGAAGTTTATTCCAAGAAGCAAACAGGTTTAGTAGAATGAGGAGTGAGGTGTGTGCGTCCCTACCTCGTCCTTGGAGTGCGGCTGTGCGAGGAGTGCGTGTCCGTCAGCAGCGGCCTGCGCGTGCGCTGCATCTACGAGAGGCCGGAGCGCGGCCCCGCCCAGCGGCCGCAGCAGTACGTACATGCAGCGGAGGTCGTCGCGCTTCTAACAACACAGACACATTCAAAATAAAACAATTATTCATCAACAACCCATAACGTCCCACTGCTGGGCTCGGGTCTCTCTCAGGAGAGGGTTAAGGCCATACGTCCCCACGCTGACCGAGTGCTGGTTGGGGAGTGGCAACACAACGTTGTGGCTACGTAACCTTGCCGTTTGATGTTATCCTATGATAACAACCGGGACCGACTGCTTAACGTGACCTCCGAATCACGGAGACGCTCATGGTAACATGCAACTAGCGGTCACCCATCCAGGTACTAACCGCGCCGTCGTTGCTTACCCTCGGTGATTTTTTGTAAATACATACATATTATACGTAGAAAACACTCAAACTCAGAAACAAATATTTGCAAATCATACAAATATTTGGTCCGGTCCGGGAATCGAACCCGAGACCTCAAGCACAGCAATCGTGTACGCTACCACTGCGCCACCGAGGCAGTTATCTTGACATCACTAACGCTTTCGACCGCGTTGACCATCAACCAAACATGTCAATATGATAGTAAAGGCACGCTGATTTCAGCTCGATCAGAAGACCAACTTAATGTAACAGCATTCGTAGTTTTTTTTAGTTTTTTTTTTAAAGACAACTCCCGCACTAGGAATAAATATCATGTGTCGCGGGGGACTTTACAGACATACATGAAACGGACTCAATTAACGCCCAAACTCAGAACAACAATTTGTGGATCACACAAAGTGTTGTCCCGTGTAGGATTTGAACCCACAACACTTGGCGAATTGGCAAGTATCGTTGGTGACCAGACCAGAGGCATGTCAAAAGGTTATCATAGTGTGGGGCCACTATGGTCACTATGTCATTGTTTGCATTCGCGATGTATGTGGTGACCACTACTCTTGGATTCCATTCATGCTTTCCATCGGGCAGAGTAGTCATTATTAAAAAAAAAAAAAAAAAACAACAACTCATACATAAAAAACATCATTAAATAAATTATTATTATTCCCTATGTGCGTGTATGTGTGTCTGCGCACGTATTGTGTGTGCGTGTATGTGTGTCTGCGCGCGTGTGTGTGTGCGTGTACGTGTGTCTGCGCGCGTTTGTGTGTGCGTGTACGTGTGTCTGCGCGCGTGTGTGTGTGTGTACGTATGCATGCGCGTGTGCGTGTGCGTGTTTGTGTGCGGTGTACTTACCTCGTGCACGTCGGGGTGGTCTGCGGCGGCGTCCCGCACCAGGCGGTCGACGGTGGCATGCAGCGCGGGCAGGTGCGCGTGCAGCGCGGCGTGCTCGTAGCAGGCGCGCACCTCGGCCAGCGACGACGCGTGCAGGAAGCGCGCGCTCAGCGCTTCCTCGCGCGCTAGAGCCGCCAGGGCCGCGCGCGTGTAGGCCGAGACTGAACCGCCAGCCAGCAGCGCACCGGCCAGGCGAGCGTGCGCCGCGCCCGCCGCCACCAGGTACGGCTCCAGCACCAGCTGCTGGTACAGACGCAACGGCGCGCGAACGCGGAACGCACGCACCTGTCCACACACAAACACTTACGACCTTCTTCTGCTCAACTATATGTTCATCTACTAGTATTTTTTGTTTTTTTTTTTATAGAATAGGGGGCAAACGTGCAGACGTATCACCTGATGGTAAGCGATTACATGGACCGCCCATGGACACCCGTAACACCAGAGGCGTCACAAGTGCGTTGTCGGCCTTTGGGGATGGGGAAGGGGATGGGGGAGGGGTTGGAGTATGGGCCTCCGGTATCCTCAATCACTCGTTGAAACACAGCGCAAGCGCTGTTTTCCACCAGTTTTCCGGTTGAGCCGGCCCATGCATGCCGAAGCGTGGCTCTCGATCGTGAAATCGAGTTATGGCCTTACTTTCGGCTTCATACGACGAACATGTACCAGCTAGAATAACAGACGACCTATCAACCAAAGGTTACAAAATCCTAGAGGTGGTAAACAAGCTAAGTTGGCGTGACAAAACGCCTCTTAATATGTTCATGCTCTCGTTTAAAAACGATGAAGACATAAACAACATTTACAGCATTAAGACTATCCTTGGCTGTAAAGTAGACATTCAGCCACTGAAAACTAGTAAATTAATTGCACAATGTAAGAGGTGTCAGGCTTATGGACACACACAAAAATATTGTTCTAAGGAACCCCGTTGTGTGAAGTGTACAGGTAAACACCTAACCAAGGACTGCAAAAAGCCAGCAGAAGCCAAACCAAAGTGTGTTCACTGCGGTGAACCACACCCTGCCAGCTACCGAGGTTGTATGGTAGCTAAGGAATTACAAAAATTAAGAAATAAAATTCCCAAAGCAAAGACCGTCTCCTCAAGTCAGGGTCCAAAGGCGATCGTTGATAAAAAACCTGTTATGTCTAAAGTTGTTACTAAAACACACACATTTGCTCAAGTTACAAAGGGTGCTCAAGGACAACCACAAATGCAAACACAACCCAGAACAACTTTGGATGGAAAGCTAAACCAAATATTAAACATTATATCAACGTTCGATGAACGATTAAAGAAACTAGAACATAACACTAGGGCTACTTTACCGTAACACTCATGAGTAACAAACTTAAAATCATGACTTGGAATGCTAATGGACTCCTCCGCCATCAGAATGAGCTACTAGTTGTCCTAAATATAGAAAATATTGATGTGTGCCTTATATCGGAAACTCATTTCACTAATGAATCTTACATTCAAATGAAAGGTTACAAAATTTATCATGCTTTACATCCGGATAACAAAGCCAGAGGTGGTAGCGCAGTTATAATAAAAGATAACATATCTCATTACGAGAAATTCAAGCACGAAGAGCTTGAAATACAAGCTGTCGCTGTATGTGTTATGACCGAAAGGTATGCCATAACAATTTCTTCAATCTACAGCCCACCAAGATATTCTTTAAAATCCATCTAATACCAAAACCTCCTAAAAAAAATTGGAAACAGATTTATTATTGGAGGCGATTTTAACGCTAAAAACACCCACTGGGGGTCTAGACTTACTACATCAAAAGGGAAAGAATTGTTATGCGCAATTAGAGATTTACAATGTAACGTTATATCTACGGGAAAACCCACATATTGGCCAACTGACCCGCACAAAGTTCCTGACCTCATAGACTTTTTTATCTATAAGAACATATCTGACTTCTTATGTATAGAAAACTGTTCTGATATGAATTCGGATCATTCACCGATCATGTTAACAATAAATGAAAAAAACAACACAAAGAGAGATCCGCCCAACGCTAGTAAATAAATTCACTGATTGGGAAAGTTTTAAGTATGACCTACAGTCTACTGTTAATCTCAAGGTCCCATTAAAGCTCCCACAACATCTGGAATCAGAAATACTCACCTTTGTAACTAACATTCAAAGTTGCGCTTGGCAAAATACGCCAGAGTTAAAACGTAAAATTAGAACTACTAATTATCCAATCGAGATTAGAAATTTAATCAGCGAAAAAAGAAAACAGACAAAGGTGGCATCAAATAAGGCACCCTTCGGACAAAACCTTATTAAATAATCTCACAAAAAAGCTCACTCGAGTAATACAACAGTTCAAAGATGAATGTATGTGTACTTACCTAAACCAACTAACCAGTGACCGCAATACAGATTATTCGTTATGGAAGGTCACAAAGAACTTAAAAAGACCCGTTACGCAGATACCACCCATTAGAGAAGAAAGTGGGCAATGGGCTGTAAGTAATGAACAGAAAGCTACCAGATTTGCTGGTCATTTAGAGCAAATATTTCGTCCAAATGTAGCAAATACTGTGGTCGAAACATGCCAAGACGAAATTGAAAATTATGAAGAAGGTATAAGACATATATCTCCAAAAGAACTGTGCAGAGAAATTAAATTGCTGAACCGTAAAAAGTCTCCTGGTTATGATCTAATAACTGGGGAGGTTTTAAAGAATTTACCACGAATAGCAATAGTTAAGCTTACTATGCTTATAAACGCAACATTTAGATTAAAATACGTACCTGACATGTGGAAAGTGGCAGAGGTAATAATGTTACCAAAACCTGGCAAGCCACCTCATGAAGCAACCTCATGTAGGCCTATTTCTTTATTACCAATAATATCTAAATTATTTGAAAAGCTATTATTAAAAAGATTGAAACCAATAATAGAATCAAAGCATTTAATACCCGACTATCAGTTTGGCTTTCGAGAAAAACATTCTACCATAGACCAAGTTCACAGAATTACTAATGTCATAGAAAAAACTTTAGAAGAAAAGAAAGTGTGTTCCACAGTCTTTCTAGACGTAGCACAAGCTTTTGATAAAGTATGGCATGATGGACTTGTGCATAAATTAAGAAAAATAGTACCAAAACCCTTTGCAGACATCTTAAAGTCCTATATATCTGATAGAATATTCAGAGTAAGAGAAGGAAATGCATATTCTGATCTGAAACCTATCAAAGCTGGGGTACCACAAGGAAGTGTCCTAGGCCCGGTCCTGTACCTGTTATACACCTCTGACATGCCAGAATTAGACGAAAATATCATTGCAACCTTTGCGGATGACACGGCTATAATGGCCATTGGGTCTACACATAAGGAGGCAGTAGATAAACTTCAAGTAGCAGTAGACACCATTTGTGATTGGACGAATAAATGGCGAATAAAATTAAATGAATCTAAATCGGTTCACATTGACTTTACAAATAAAGTGCCTAACTATCACCCGGTATATATAAATAGTCATATAATACCCTATGTCAATACTGCCAAATATTTGGGAATGACACTAGACGCCAAGCTTCGCTGGAAAGCCCATGTCAAAAAAAAACGCGACGAGTTGGATCTTAGCTACAAAAAAATGTATTGGCTTTTGGGTAAACACTCAAAAGTGTCCGTACATAATAAGATACTGTTATATAAACAAGTCCTTATGCCTGTATGGACCTATGGTATCCAGTTATGGGGATGTACCAAACAATCTAATACACTGATGATACAACGTTTCCAAAATAAAGTACTCAGGGGTATTGTAAATGCACCTTGGTACATTCGAGTGAACGACCTCCATCGGGACCTCAAAGTAGAATTCGTCGCAGACAGTATATCGAAGTACGCCGAAGCTCATGAACGCCGACTTCATCATCACGTAAACGTTGAGGCTATCCAGCTTCTCGACAATACGGACGTTATAAGGAGACTTAAAAGGATAAAACCCTTTGTGTTAGTTAAGTGACAGAGCGAAGTGAACAAAACACTACCATTTTAGTGCAGTGTAATATAAGAACACGCGAACAGAGTGTCCTCAATTAATTAGAGAGAATAAGAAAAGTGTTTATGGACACAATCTTATTATAGTTTTGTATTATTAATTTAGGTCAAAGTAAAATTACTCATTAGTCAGCAGACTAGATCGTAATAGCAATGTCATATATATATATATATATATATATTATATTGTATTAGTATGGCATTTACAGGGAAAAAAAAAAAAATACGACGAACATCGCGACCAATTCTGGTCTGCTGGTGCTACCGTGCATTGTAAATAAATAGCAATGAGTTTAGGTTATGTTATGCATATAAACAACTAGTTGTTACCCAAATATATATATTTTTTATGGCAAAATAACGTTTGGATTAACATACAGACTGAATGAATAATGAACTTTGAAACGCGAAATTTTGTAAGTATGGATGGATGGATGTTTGTTACTCTTTCACGCAAAAACTATTGAACGAATTTGAATGAAACTTTACGGTAATATAGCTTATACATCAGAATAACAAATAGGCTACTATTTGCAGCGATAACCGACATATACGCGGGCGGAGCCGCGGACATGGTTGTGCGACATTGATATAAAATGTCAAATTTATATAGTACCGATATAAATTTAATACCTAATGTCTTTCTGGCTACCTGGCTCTATCTACTTTGGGATCAAACATACGTGTCTAAGATTGTTATTATGAATCTTACCTGAACGGTGCTGTGTATAGCCTCCTGCAGCGTGGTGGCGAGGGCAGGGTCGATGGTGTTGTCCCTGGCGACGGACAGCGCGCTCACTATCCGCCCCGTAAGGGCCGTGGCCAGGGGTTTGACCAGAACCCGCTCCCAGATCTCCAGACCCAGCTCACCCACCTGTACATAAGAGGGTCAATATTCGTTCTTTTAAATTTCTTTTCAGCCGACTTTAAACGTTTGTATGATCTGCAAATATTAGTTTCGGAGTTTGGGTGTTTTCTCTGTATAATATGTATGGATTTACAAAAAAAAAGTAAATATGTATTTATATCAGTTTTTCTAGTACCCATAACACCAGCTCTGCTTAGCTTGGGACTAGATGGCGTTGTGTGTTAGATGTCCGAAATATTTATTTATTTATTCTATCAGTCGATCTAGCTGTCATAGTACAAGCTCTGCTTAGTTTGAAGCTAGATGAGGTTGACTATGGTGTCATCTGTCCTATTAATGGTGGAAGCTGTTTGCAAAGATGTCATACCTCTAACTGACGCGCGTCGTTCTCCGGGCAGGAGACTGTGGCCGCTGATCCGTAGATGATCTCGGCGTCGGACACCTGCGGGACGTTTTACATACATTTTAGTTGGGTTTACAGGCAGAGAAAAGTCATTTTGGCAGCTAAAACATTTAAAAAAAGTAGAGGGTGGGGGGAGAGGTGAGAGAGAGAGAGAAGGGGAGGGGTAGAGTGACAAAAAGAAGGGGGAGAGAGACAAAGAGAAAGGGTAGACACGGAGAGAGAGAAAAGGGGGTAAAGGTGTGAAAGACAGTGGGAGAGGGGGTAGAGGGGGTGAGACAGTGGGAGAGGGGGTAGAGGGGGTGGGACAGAAAGAAAGAGAAGGAAGCCAGATGTAGAAAGAGCGGGTTCGGGGTCGCTAAGAGCGAGAGTGAGAGAACCCACTTTATAAAGTCTAGATAATTCATTCCCAGAATGATTTCCCAACTACTTTTAAAATAGACTAATCAGAGTTTTATTGCAAGGGAATAAGGTTGATATGGCAGTAGGGCATGCAAACCGGTTTTTCGGTTACCCGAATTAACCGGCTTATTTGAAAACCGTCTTTCGGGTTTTTTTTTTTTCAAGGTAATGGAAAAGGAATGTAAGTGTTTTCATGTTAAAATAAAAAACAATTTTTTGTACATTTTATGTAATATATTACTAATCTTGCTTTTTGTCATTTATTTTGCAACAGAAACACATTTTCAATATTCATTTTCCTGATACGGAGTCTGAATACTTACGGCCGTTTTCAATAACCTATCTATCCTTAGTTCTCATTAGTACAGTTAAACAAATCTATCTTTTTACTCCTACTTACGTTTCAATAACCTACCGGCAGATAGCATTTCCTATCGAAGTTGTCTATCTATCATTGGGAGGACGGATAGTCGACTAGAGATAGGAACTCACATAGTAATCGGACTAACTTGTATTTCAATATACGTTTCGAGTTACTCTCCGATAGGTGTAGCTATCTCTAGTAACGTCAGTTGCTTATCTGTCAAAATCGGCCAGTTACGCGCGCTACCCGGCCAGTTAGAATTAACTTTTTTTATGTAAACATAAAATAATGGAAGGTTTTAGCAGTGATGATAGCGACGTGGAATTATTATGGATTATGATGAAAGCAGTGATAGTGATACTGAAGAAAACATACCTTTACAGAAGGAATATAAGCCGCGTGTGAATTATATGAATAAATTATATGACTACGAATTTGCATATAGATCTAGACTAAATAAAAGTGGTGTGAATCAGTTAATAAATTTGATACAACCATATTTAAGTGTAACATCTAAAAGGTAAGTTATCGTTTTAAGTCTCAACTTCATACTTCAGCCAAATTTGATAAAAAATTATAAAGAACGGATAGGTATTCAACTATTCTTTTATTTGAAAATTACTAGCAATTGCTTTATATTTTCTTCATTGGGTTTGGCTCAAGTGTAGGCTCATAATGGTGCTAGTATTGCCATAATATCAAGTTTTAACATAGTTCTTATTTTTCCAGAAATCATGGCATATCCACCCTCCATCAGATACTTTTGGCTCTACGATTTTATGCATTGGGCACTAAGCTAGTGTCTGTTGCAGATTTTATCGGAGTATTTATAGCATCTGCTAGTCGTATTGTCTCTGATGTATCCAGAGCCATAGCAAGATTATACCCAAACTTTGTTGTGTTACAAAATCACACTCAACAAGACTTTTATAATATTGCTAGACTCCCCAGAGTACATAGGGTCATAGATGGCACCCATATATTAATACAATCACCAAGTACCTCATCTCATATTGAACTATCTCATACTTCTATTTAGGTGCTGGTCTAACTTAATTGTTTGATGTTTACATACTATCTGTACATACATATTAATACTGTTTTCATATTATTAACAGACTCCAATATTGGAGAAGAATTTAGAAACAGGAAAGGAACATTCTCTATCAATGTACAAGTTGTGTGTAATATTGTTCATTAGTGTTCTAAATGTTGTTGCCCGATGGCCAGTGATGTCCACTCACGATGCAACTATATTTAACCACTCTATTTTAAAAGGTCACTTATTTAGTTGTTAATTCTGTGAATAATACATTTTTAGAAGCGGCTGTAGCCTAGTGATAAAGGCATTGGACTTGCGATAAAGAGGTTGTTGGTTCAAATCCTGACCGGTACACTACCGAAATGAACCCACTCCTAACACAAGCAATTTAGCTTAGCTGGAGGGGTTAACGGGAATACTAGTAATTTCGGTTGCTAGTTACCCTTTTTAAAAAAGAAATAAGTACACTGTTCCTATTGCTTAAAAGACTGATATATAATATTAAACTTGCAGATTATTGTGAACAAGGTGGACTTGGAAATCGCTGGCTGCTTGGTGATAGCGGCTATCCATGCACACCCTATCTGTTGACACCCCTACTCAACCCAAATACTCCATCAGAGCAATGTTATAATGAAGCGCACATTAAAACAAGAAATACTTTTGTTTGAGAGGTTTGTTTTGTTTCCTAAATACTAGATGCATGGTAAATGATTTAAATACACTATTAATACCTACTGTAATATTGCAGATGCATTGGAGTTTGGAAAAGAAGATTCCCCATACTATCTTTAAAAATGAGGCCAAATTTAAAAAAAATATGCAACATACAATATTGCCAGGAACATGAATTTGGCAAAGATAGACCCTAAAATATCGATTTCAGAAACAACATGGGAGGAAAATGTATTTATTCATGACAATTTTGCAACTTTAAACATGTCAGAACGGCAATTGGCAATAAATATATACTTTAAAGTGTAAAATAAACAATAATTGATCATATTTTATGTAATTTTTATTATCTTTCCCAAATTTGAGATCACAATACAATAGAACTAATCACACAAAAAAATGTAATGATAAAAATTTAAATTAATTATCCCAGCTCTTCATAACCTAACACTTCAATGTTTTCTGTTTCATCCATCACCAAATTAGTATCTTGCACAAGTTATCATCAATGTAGATACTTCATTAGTACTATTATTCAGTTATGATTCATTTCGTGTTAATTAAGCATACGCGCACAAACAAACGTCAATTTGATATGTCAAAACGTTTTATTTTATTTTGAATGTGGTAAACAAATAAAAAAAAATCAAGTTAATGTTGATTCACTATAAAATCTTTAAAAAATACAAACAACAAGTACTTTTAATAAAAATAAATAAATAGTGAATATTTGTTTTTAACATTAAAGATTTGTGTAGCAAAGCACTAAACGTATCAAGAGGGAAAAAGCTATCCTTCGTTGGTAAGAGATAGATAGCGCTTATCCTTGATTGTGAAACGCAAGTTAAGGATAGATAAGATCACGCTGCAAATCGGAGATAGCGATCTATCCTTAACTGCAGATAGGTTATTGAAAACCGCCGTTAATCGGTTTTGTGATACGGAGTTACAAACACTGACAGTAGTTTCAGAGTTGAATGTGATTAAATTAAAGTTACTGTAGAAGTATTTTGCTAACGGGATGCTAATTTGATCACAGCTGTGACAGCGTCGAATTTTATGCTTAAAAAATTACGCGATCAATACTCCAACATTAGTAGTAGATTAGTCTTCAACTTGCACATTTTTTGAGAACCGGATAATTCAACGATTGACAGAATATATCGGGATTCTTATGTATTTAGTACACAGTACAACAAATTACTACAAAAGCGCTCAGCATGACAATATTAATTAAGCAATCGCCTTCAACAATGATGCAGCACGAAAGTCCATTGTAAATATTACTAATAACTATGAGTTAATAAGGTAAAGATGTTGAAGAAGTAGCAGAAATGAGTCTACCATCGAATGACATAAAAGAGCAGAGCAGCTTAGTATCGAAATTAAAAATGCATTAAAGTAAAGTAACGTGTAGAATACAATCGCTTAGAGCAGGAAAAGTCACTAGATTTTTAAACTCATATCAGTGTCGAAATTGTCTTGTATGACAATGGAGTGCAATAGGAGGCCATCTGTCGAAAGTTCATAGGGCGTTAATCTCAATACCTCCCACAAGTGTCGAATCTGAACGAGCGTTTCCTTCAGCAGGTCTTTTATGCAATAAAATCTATTTTTATTAGTGAGTTATTTTGCTTTAGAATTTAACTTTATTGGGTTTTTACTATATTTATTTATTTATTAGTTTAGTTAGGGTTATTTTATTTAATAATGTACAGATACTTGATTTAATCTGCTAATTGATCTCATAAAAATTGTATGAAGAAATATAAATGTTCCTTTATATTACAAATATAGACTGAAATGACCCTAATTGACAACTAAAACCGACGCATTTTACGCATAAACCCTTTTTATTTCAGGTTTTTATCACAAATACAACAACAAACCGAAAAACCCGAAAAAAGCGGTTAACCGGTTTTTCAAATAGAGAATCACGAAAAAAACGGTTTTTTAAACAGCCCGGTTTTGCATGCCCTATATGGCAGGCTAATGTTGTAAATATATGTTACCTTTTGTCGTTTGACGTGTTGCAGGTTGAGATAGGAGTACAGGTTGTTGAGGTACGACACGCCCTGGCTGTACTCGCGCCACGCTGTCACGTATCTGACCATCAACACATAATAAGCATAACTCAACTCTAACACTAAATGAATAAAGTTCAATTTTGATTGTGAGGTACAACACCACTTTTATCGTCTATATGTTATAACATGGTAAGAGCGAGATCAGCATATCATCTTTACAAATCTATACAAATAAATAAAATTGGAGTGTCTGTTTGTAATATTAAATGCATATGTATGTTTACACGACACATACCTATATCAAAAATGTATTTTTATTTTTTTTTGTCTGTCTGTCGGTCTGTCTGTCTGTGTGTTCTGGTTGATTTCTGAAACGGCTTGACCGATTTTGGTACGACTTCCATTGGCAGGTAGCTGATGATATAATGAGTAACTTATGCTATTTTACTACTACTAAACAAATTTATTGTAAAGGTACAACAAGAACCGCCAGCTAACACCGCGGGGCTCAGCTAGTTCATCATCATCACCATATCTAAATATCTAATCACCTGGTGAGCAGTCCATCGTTGTGGTCGTTATTCTCCAATGAAGAAGGCCCTCGCACTTTAGCAAGGAGACCTGCCACGTGCTCCTCTAAGAAACTCCTGGAAAAGACAAACATGTTTTTCATATATGCATGCATACACAGACATACACTCACGACTATTTCCCGTCCTTGGTGGGCAGAGACGACAGAACGTCGTTTGCCTAGATTTTTTTTTTATGGACAAGGAGACGTATCGCCTGATGGCAAGCGATTACCGTCGCCCATGGACACTCACAACACCAAAGGCGTCACCAGTGCGTTGCCGGCCTTTGGGAGATGGAGAGGGAGATGGGGGGAGGGGTTCGGGTATGGGCTTCCGGTATCCTCACTCACTCGATGAAACAGCGTAAGCGCTATTTCACACCGGTTTTTCTGTGAGGCCGTGGTATCACTCTCTGGCTCTCCCACGGAAAAGATTTTGGTGTTTTCACCATATTTACCATGACAATGCCGTACATGCTGTGGCGTTTGTTTGTGTATCTATGATTTTTGACTGTAGCTTCAATTTAACGTTCATAAATGTCTCTTAGTGTAATCTTAATTGAATAAATGATTATGCATTTGAATAGGTTGGTACAGCATTTACTCAAGTTTTCCTTCTCTTTCCTAGCGGCTCTTAGGACACTCATAAGATAAATAGTGGGATACAGGGATAGTACGGGAGCTATATTATATACACTCACTTAGTTTCATCATAGAGTTTATCGGCGAGTGGCTCGGGGTGAGCAACACAAAGCGCGTACACGTCCGAGAAGCGAGTGTTCCAGACAGAACGCTCCACGGCTCGAAGGCCCACCACACCAGCCAC
The DNA here is from genome assembly GCA_949125395.1 of Diaphora mendica. Taxonomy (NCBI): domain Eukaryota; kingdom Metazoa; phylum Arthropoda; class Insecta; order Lepidoptera; family Erebidae; genus Diaphora; species Diaphora mendica. The sequence continues at coordinate 33,101,235 of OX421312.1, forward strand.
CTGAAACAAACAGTAAACCATGACCCACCTGCTCATAAAAAAACCAATAAATAGTGCCTCGAAGGCGCAGTGGTAGCATAAGCGACTGCTGTGCTTGAGATCCTGGATTGGATCAAATACTTGTATGATGATATAATTTTCACAGAGGAGGTTGTGCGAAAAACACTACTAAGTTTTGACGACACCACAGCCACAGGCCCTGATGAATTGCATTCGATTGTCTTGAAAAAGTGTTCAACTGTGCTGGTGAAGAACATAACGATGATGATGAACAGCTCCTTGAACGATGGAGTGGTACCTGCTGATTGGAAGGTAGCCTATATTGTGCCAATATATAAAAAGGGAATTAAACTTGAACCATCAAACTACAGACCTATCAGTCTGACGAGCGTGCTGTGTAAAAAAATGGAAAAAAAAAGCATGGAGAAAATCATTACCAATCAAATAAGAGACTTTTTACTACAAGAAGAAATCATTGTAGAGGAACAACATGGATTTGTACCCAAACGATCAGTAACTACCAACCTACTTAAATGTTTGCATGAATGGACTAAAAGTCATGACATAAGATGTTATTTACCTGGACTATGAGAAGGCATTTGACCGCGTGCCTACACAACGCTTAATCCATAAAATACAACACCTAGATATTCGCGGTAATCTGCTAGCCTGGATTAGGGACTTTCTCACAAATAGAATTTTCCGTGTGCGTATTGGTGAAACCTTATCTGAACCTCGAAATGTACTCAGCGGCGTCCCACAGGGATCGGTTCTGGGACCACTACTCTTTATACTTTACCTGACTGATCTTAAAAGTGTCCTCAGACTGCATTTTTCCTTATTTGCTGATGACACAAAATTCTTTGGAAACCCCTGTAGCCAGTCACAGGATATACAAAAAGATTTATGGCCGTTTTCAATAACCTATCTATCCTTAGTTCTCATTAGTACAGTTAAACAAATCTATCTTTTTATTCTTACTTAGGTTTCAATAACCTACCGGCAGATAGCATTTCCTATCGAAGTTGCTGTCTATCATTGGGAGGACGGATAGTCAACTAGAGATAGGAACTCACGTAGTAATCGGACTAACTTGTATTTCAATATAAGTTTCGAGTTACTCTCCGATAGGTATAGCTAACTCTAGTAAGGTCAGTTGCTTATCTGTCAAAATCAGCCAGTTACGCGCCAGCCGGCCAGATAGAATTTCGAAAATAATTATCTTTTTATGTAAATATATATATAATTCTTCTGTGAGTGTGTATGTCACTGAACTTCTCTCAAACGACTGGACCGATTTTGATGAAATTTTTTGTGTGTGTTCAAGGGGATCTGGGAATGGTTTAGATTCACAATTTTGTCCGCTGGACAATGTTTTTTTAATTAATTTTTGATAAATATATATATAATTCTTCTGTGAGTGTGTATGTCACTGAACTTCTCTCAAACGACTGGACCGATTTTGATGATTTTTTTTGTGTGTGTTCAAGGGGATCTGGGAATGGTTTAGATTCACAATTTTGTCCGCTGGACAATGTTTTTTTAATTAATTTTTGAAATTTTAAAATTAAAGACGTGTAGACAGGACAACGTCTGTCGGGTCCGCTAGTGTAAATATAAAATAATGGAAGGTTTTAGCAGTGATGATAGCGACATGGAATTTTATGGATTATGATGAAAGCAGTGATAGTGATACTGAAGAAAACATACCTTTACAGAAGGAATATAAGCCGCGTGTGAATTATATGAATAAATTATATGACTACGAATTTGCATATAGATCTAGACGTAATAAAAGTGGTGTGAATCAGTTAATAAATTTGATGCAACCATATTTAAGTGTAACATCTAAAAGGTAAGTTAAGTTGTCGTTTTAAGTCTCAACTTTATACTTCAGCCAAATTTGATAAAAAATTATAAAGAACAGATAGGTATTAAACTATTCTTTAATTTGAAAATTACTAGCAATTGCTTTATATTTTCTTCATTGGGTTTGGCTCAAGTGTAGGCTCATAATGGTGCTAGTATTGCCATAATATCAAGTTTTAACAAAGTTCTTTTTTTTTCAGAAATCATGGCGTATCCACTCTCCATCAGATACTTTTGGCTCTACGATTTTATGCATTGGGCACTAAGCTAGTGTCTGTTGCAGATTTTATCGGAGTACTTATAAGCATCTGCTAGTCGTATTGTCTCTGATGTATCCAGAGCCATAGCAAGATTATACCCAAACTTTGTTGTGTAACAAAATCACACTCAACAAGAGTTTTATAATATTGCTAGACTCCCCAGAGTACATAGGGTCATAGATGGCACCCATATATTAATACAATCACCAAGTAAGTACCTCATCTCATATTGAACTATCTCATACTTCTATTTAGGTGCTGGTCTAACTTAATTGTTTGATGTTTAAATACTATCTGTACATACATATTAATACTGTTTTCATATTATTTACAGACTCCAATATTGGAGAAGAATTTAAAAACAGGAAAGGAACATTCTCTATCAATGTACAAGTTGCGTGTAATATTGTTCATTAGTGTTTCTAAATGTTGTTGCCCGATGGCCAGGGATGTCCACTCACGATGCAACTATATTTAACCACTCTATTTTAAAAGGTCACTTATTTAGTTGTTTATTCTGTGAATAATATTTTTTTAGAAGCAGCTGTAGCCTAGTGATAACGGCATTGGACTTGCGATAAAGAGGTCGTTGGTTCAAATCCTGACCGGTACACTACCGACATGAACCCACTCCTAACACAGGCAATTTAGCTTAGCTGGAGGGGTTAACGGGAATACTAGTAATTTCGGTTGCTAGTAACCCTTTTTAAAAAAAGAAATAAGTACGCAGTTCCTATTGCTCAAAAGACTGATATATAATATTAAACTTGCAGATTATTGTGAACAAGGTGGACTTGGAAATCACTGGCTGCTTGGTGATAGCGGCTATCCATGCACACCCTCTGTTTGTCAACATACATCTGTTGACACCCCTACTCAACCCAAATACTCCATCAGAGCAATGTTATAATGAAGCGCACATTAAAACAAGAAATACTATAGCTTTGTTTTGTTTACTAAATACTAGATGCATGGTAAATGGTTTAAAAACACTATTAATACCTACTGTAATATTGCAGATGCATTGGAGTTTGTAAAAGAAGATTCCCCATACTATCTTTAAAAATGAGGCCAAATTTAAAAAATATGCAACATACAATATTGCCAGGAACATGAATTTGGCAAAGTTAGAGCCTAAAATATCGATTTCAGAAAAAAAACACAGGAGGAAAATGTAATTATTCATGACAATTCTCCAACTTTAAACATGTCAGAACGGCAATCTATACTTATAATAAAAATGTAACAGGTCCAATTCTGTACATTAAAGATTTTTGAAATTTTTTTTTTTGGAGGGCTCTCTATAATCGATACTGAAGACAAAACTGTAATTTTTTTCATTTTTGTCTGTCTGTCCGTCTGTCTGTCTGTATCTTGGCCGCGTATCACGCCGAAATTACTGAATGGATTCAAACGAAACTTGGCATGATTTGAGTTCATACTACGAGGTAGGACATAGGATACTTTTTATCCCGAAATTCAGCACGGTTTCCTGGAGAGAGGGGATGAAAGTCAAAATATGTACTTAGTTGTAATTCAATAACACATAGTCCGATTTCATTCATCCTTTTTATGCTACAAAGAAAAAAAATAAAAGATAACGGGAAAGGTCTTTTTTTTGTCCACGACTGTACACTGCCTGTGGGAAGCTGAGACAGATATGTAAATATGGCGGTACGAAGTTCGCCGGGTCAGCTAGTTGGTAAAAATATATACTTTGATGTGTAAAATAATTTTTGGTTGAATTTTTGCTTGTTTGATCTTTACTTATTTACTTTGCCTATTTCATGCTTATTAAATTTACTTGTTTGTTTTTCTTATTTGTTTTGCTTACTTATTTTTACCTATCGCTATTTCGCAAATTTTTACGCCAAGATTTAGAAATGCGGTACGTGTTTCTTTATTTCCTAGTAGGAGGTGTGCCTTTTCCTTCTTAAGCTGTGACCCAAGGCGTTGCTCAGTGTCGTATCGTAGTGTCCCGAATACGGGGCACTCAAAGATTATGTGCATAACGGTTTGTTCTTGTGTCGGATAGCAGATACATGACGGGCTCTCCCGACACTTGAAGCAATGCAAGTATTGGGAAAACCCCCCCTGTCCTGTGAGCATCTGCGTGACAACGCCTTGGGGGCGGATCTTCTGCACCAAGCAGTACGCGTCCCTAGCATCCGGGAAGAACACTTTCGTGACGGAGGCGGTGTGGCCCGACTGGTATCTACGGTTCCACTCGTCGAGCGATTCGCTGCGAATCTGACGCTTGACGAATGAAACCGGACACAGGTCGTAGTCAGGCTTCCTCCGGCACGAAAGTGCCGCCTCCTTTGCCAACTGGTCGGCGCGCTCGTTACCGTCGATACCGGCGTGGGCCTTGACCCAGTACCAGGATATCTTTGCCACGGGTCAAGGCCTCGCTGAGGTTTCGGCGCGCCTTGGTTGCGAGGATATGCAGGGTCCCGGGGTTCGTTACCGTCTCCAGCGCTGCCCTCGAATCGCTGTAGATGCCGCAGCTCCCCGCACTGCAGTTGAGGATTTCCCTCGAAGCTCTGCATATGGCCAAGAGCTCGGCCTGGTAGACTGTGCAGTACGCTGGCAAGCTCAGTTTCCGGCTTCGCAGTTCGGCCCGGCTGTCCCAAATGGACAGCGCGGCGCCGACCTTGCCCTGTAGCTTGCTGCCGTCCGTAAAGATTCTGAGCGACTGCACGTTGAGCTGGTCTACCAGGCTTTGGTCCTCCAGACTCTGGAACCTCAAGTCCATACGCAGAGCTGGATGCGGAAGCTCCGCAAATCGCACCACACGCTCTACCTCCCGGTCTCCCAGTACTAGCCGAGTTGACCCTTTACGCGCCTCGTAGAGGGCGGCTGCCTCGTTTATTCGGAGGTCCAAAGGCAGTAACCCGGCCAATAGTAGGGCCGAGTTGAGGGAGACGGTGCGGTACGATTTACAGATTTTCTGAGCGAATCCTCTTTGCACAGTCTCGAGGAGCTTGCGGACACCCAGCTTCTCAACAGCGGGAGCATAAGCGGCTGCCGCATACATGATGACCGGTTCTACTGTTGCGGTGTAAATGGTCCGTATGACCTCGGGGTGCAGCCCCCAGCTTATTTTAGCCGTTCTCGAGAGCTGTTTATAGATATTTAGGGCCTTCCTACAGACGTTGCCGACATGGGTAATATTCGAAATTCGATGATTGAACTAGTTGTCAGTATATTTGAGGGCACTGACTTCCCAATAACGATTGCCATAGATGTTCATGACAACCGGGACCGACGGCTTAACGTGCTCTCCGAGGCACGGGCGGGAAACACCGCCATCTTCCATACTCCGGACTGCTATTTGAATTTCTTGTAAGAAAAACCCAACAGCAGTCCGACCCGGGAATCGAACCCGAGACCTCTTGATCTGCAGTCGCTTAGGCTAACCACTAGACCAACGAGGCAGTTTGAACTTGAACTTGAACACAATGAAATAATAATAATAATAATAATCACTTTATAGTACACCAGATTAATTACATAGGTAACACAAAACTAGGACGTACAATTGGCGGCCTTATCGCCTTAAGGCAATCTCTTACAGGCAACCATGGGATGGAAGGAAGACATGGAAAGTTAAGGGCAGTGCCTGGTGTATTAAAAGTTGAGAGTAAGAAAAAAAAAAAGTATATGTACATCTTATACAAATTAATAGTACCACCAAGTGTGGATGATTAAATGAATAAATAGAAATATTAATAAATAACCATAATATCAATTTAATAGATAATCCATATTAACTCAAGTGGAATTTTGTGACCCAATTAGGAACAAGGTCGGTTACAGGTCGTTGAAGTCTCCCAGGTAATATTTCTTCACCAGTCTCTTAAAAGCAGCTAATGTCTGCGCACGTCTTATTGTTAATGGTAGGGCGTTCCACAACCGAACTGCTTGGACAGTGAAGGAGTGGTCGAGGAATTTTGTAGTATGTCCAGGCATTCTCAATCTCAGGCTCTCCGACGATCTCAACAATCTAGAGTGTGTGTCATGCAGAAAGGTGAACCGTGATTTAAGGTAACGTGGAGTAAGAGGATTGAATAGAATGTTATAAAGAAGAGAAAGAATATGAGCATTCCGGCGAAGGCGGATGGGTAACCATTTAAGCTGTTTGCGATAATCCGAGACATGATCCTATTTGCGTAATCCAAATATAAATCTTATACAGAGATTTTGGAGCCTCTCAAGCTTATTCAATTGGTCTTGGTTGAGATCTGGATAACTGGCATCAGCATAATCGAGGATAGGGAAAAGAAGGGATTGTGTTAGAGCAATCTTGGTTGATAAACGTAGAAAATTGCGTAATCTGCGCAAAGACCCTGCAGCAGCAAACATTTTGCGACTCAGCTCTTGTAGCTGAGGACCCCAGGATAAGGTACTATCAATGTAAATCCCCAAGTTCTTCACCTTGTCACTGTACGGTATCAGTGTGCCATTGCAAGTGATTTGAGGTAATGCCGTCCAATCAATTTTGGAGATCATCCGTGAGCTTCCAATAACTATTACCTGAGTCTTGGATGGATTTATTTTCAGACCGTAGGTGCTACTCCACCTACATATTTTATTCAAATCAGCATTAGTGGTGGTAATAGCATCAGTCAGATTGTTCAGTGTTGCCCTGGTATAAATTTGGAGATCATCTACGTATAGGTGGTAGGAAGAAGACAGATCTTTAGTGATGTTGTTTATAAAAACAGAGAAAAGTAAGGGAGAGAGCACGCCGCCTTGCGGTACACCGACTGTAGTACTACACCAAGTACAAACAGTGTTTTCAATACTAATGCGCTGCCGGCGACCACATAGGTATTTGTGAAACCAGTCAATCGCGGTTGGAGATATGTTGAGAGAGCTCAGTATACACAGAAGAACATCGAAGTCAACGGTGTTGAACGCGTTACTGAAGTCTAGGAGTGTTAGAACTGTCAGCTCACCATTCTCCATAGCACATCTCATGTCCTCTGTGATTTGTACAAGAGTAGTAGTGGTGCTGTGACCGGGTCGAAAGCCAGACTGGAGAGGATTCAGTAGCAGGTTTGTGGATAGGAAATTTGAGAGTTGATTATGGATGAGACGTTCAAGGACCTTGGAGAGAAAAGGGAGAATGGAGATAGGGCGGTAATCGGAAAAGCATCCGGGATTTTTCTTTTTGGGAATGGGTATAATTTCAGCATCCTTCCAAGCCTTTGGGAAAACGCTATAGGAGATTGAATAATTGAGGATATGGCAGATTACAGGAAGAATTTCATTAAGGATTGGGAGGATCATGTTGCGGCTCAGACAATCAGAACCCACCGCGTTCGAAGTTATGGACACTATGCTCTTCTCAACATCACAATCAGAAAATTGACTAAAGAAAAATGGGGTACAGTCAGGATTCGGGGCAGAAGTGAGAAGTTTTAGTGTTGCGTCTTTTGTCATTTTATCAAAATTTGACGAAGCAGAGAAATGTTGATTTAGTAAATTTAAATTGACATTTTTAGGAAACGGTTCATGATAAGATTTGCCTACTCCCAGTGACTTTAAAAATTTCCAGACTTTAGCTGGATCTCCGTTTTCAACGGAGCTGTGGATGTATCGGCGTTGCGCATTCCTACACACCTTACTACAATGATTCCTTACAGTTACATATTTGTCCCGGTTCCTATCGCTGGGATTCTTTTTAAATTTAGACTTGGCTGTCACTTTCTTCTTCATTAGAGATTTGATGTCCTCAGTAAGCCAGGGTGACGGAAGGCGTTTGACCCTCATTTCTTGCATTGGCGCATGGTCATCGTAGAGAGTTATTAATTTATCAATGAAGAAGTCAACCTTGTCGTCTATACAGCCAGCACTGTAAAGAGGAGTCCAGTCAATGTTGTTGGCATCCTTAGCCAAGGCATCCACATCCATGCCTCTGAAGTTTCGTTGCAGGATAGTCTTTGTTTTAGATTTAGGCGGCCGGAGACGATAGGACAGATAGAGCAAGTCGTGGTAAGAAAACTCGTCAGCGGAGCACTGTCCGTACTTAACTGCAAAGTTAGGAGAGGAAACGAGGATAAGGTCTAACAGAGACGGAGTAGAGTGAGGGAAATAATGGGTTGCATTGGAAGGCAGAATAGACAGATTGCTAGATTGAATTATAGATTGAAGAATAGAGGACCGAGAATCGTTTTTGAGGAGACAGGTGTTAAAATCACCCATTATTATGGTGTGACTGTACAAAGGAGAGAGTTGCTCTAGCAGTAGTTCAAATCAAGAGAAGAAGTTCATGCGTAAGGAAGGACAAAATACACCAAGAAGAATTTTAGTATGAAGGAGTTCAACTTCAAGAAAAAGATGTTCACCAGCATTAGTTGGAGGGGGCTGCGGTGAAAAACTAACAATGGAGTAGGGAATATGAGAACGTAAGTACACACATCAAAAGTGTCTAGGGATCAAGCATTTTTATGCGGATTTCTTGAGATTGAGATGTGGCTTTGGCCCTGGCCTGCTCAGTCGCCAGACTTGAACCCGATTGAGCATGCATGGGATATGCTACAGAGAAGAGCTCTGCCGAATATGGAGGGTATCCAGTCGCAAGAAGACCTTTTTTTGTTGTTGCAACGAACATGGGCGGCCATTCCACAGCGTGATTTGGATGAACTCATTTTGAGTATGCCAAACCGATGTTCTTGTGTTAGTGTTCGCGGTAGAAACACGGATTATTAATTGTTTAAGTTACCTAATAAAATTTTAAAGAAAACTGTTATTTCAGTCTTTTTTTCGAACTTTAATGTTAGTGGTTCAAATGTCAAAAATCCTTTTATTAGGAAAATGGCAAATTTCTTTATTAATGCAAAAGTGACTTGGTTTATCGTTACTGTGACAAACGAAAACACTTTATTTGATGAATCCTTAAAGAAAATTTTAATTAATATCAATCAGGAGAAAAGTTATTGCAAAAATATATGTTGATCCCTAGACACATATGTTGATCCCTAGACACTTTTGATGTGTGTAGATAGCAACTCCACCGCCGCCACCCACGGCTCGATCATTCCTAATAACGTTAAAACCTGGTAAAGAGTATGCAGAAGAGGGTAAGCAGGGCTTAAGCCACGATTCGGAAATAAGTATAGCGTGTAAATTTGTACAGTCAAAACATGCCAGTATATCGGTGAAGTGAGCCGGAACACTTTGAGCATTAATGTGTACAAGGTTCAGATTTTTGGGAACGTCGGAGAATCGAGACGAAAGAGTCTCAGCGATTGTTGGATCACCCTGAGAACCATCACTACTACTTGTAGACAAGAACTCATTGCTATCATCTCTGATGTCAGGCGTAGACATCTCCAGCTTCCAAATCGATGGTTAGGAAATTGAATTGCAGTGTGTATAAAATAAAATAATTATACAGAATATAAATGAGTCTAAGGAATAAGTATATTATTAAAGTAAATCTATTAAATTAATATATTAAATAAATAAAATATTAGAACGCTAACTCCATCTGCCGGTTGCAAGTTTAAAACAAACCAGTAATAATAACAATTTGAGAATAGACACTAAAAAAAAAAGTATTAAAACAAACAAAAAAAAAAAAATAAACAACATAATTCAAAACAAAAGAAGAAAAAAAAGACATACAAATGGCAGAAAAAAAAAATAAGAAAACAATTTAAGTCCCTAAAGTTTCAGTCCAGGTGAGCAAGTTAAAAGCCTTGGTTTCATATGGTTGGTGAAAATGTAATGGTAAAATTTTTAATTAATTTAAATCCTTTTCTTCACTTGTGGCGGAGGTCCCAGCTCTTCATAACCTAACACTTCAATGTTTTCTGTTTCATCCATCACCAAATTAGTATCTTGCACAAGTTATCATCAATGTAGGTAAAGGATTAAGGATTCATTTTGATTTACTTTTAATAAATTTATCACAAGATACGCTTAAGCGCACAAACAAACGTCAATTCGATATGTCAAAACGTTTTATTTCATTTTGAATGTGGTAAACAAATAAAAAATAAAAAAACAAGTTAATGTTGATTCACTATAAAATCTTTAAAAAATACAAACAACAAGTACTTTAATAAAAATAAATAAATAGTGAATATGTACTTGTTTTTAACATTAAAGATTTATGTAGCAAAGCACTTAACGTATCAAGAGGGAAAAAGCTATCCTTTGGTAAGAGATAGATAGCGCTTATCCTTGATTGTGAATCGCAAGTTAAGGATAGATAAGATCACGCTGCAAATCGGAGATAGCGATCTATCCTTAACTCGAGATAGGTTATTGAAAACCGCCGTTAGACGCCATTTATAACTGGACCTAAGAATGGTTGCCGACGTTAAATGCTAACAAGTGCACTGTATTGCATATTGGAAACAATAATCCTCATAAAATGTATTTATTACCTTGGACACCAACAATTGATATCCGTTGAGTCTCAGAAAGATCTAGGCATCATTATATCAAACGATCTCAAGTGGGAAGCTCATATATCTGGCTTCGTCAAGAAAACAAATTCGATGCTGTACATCATACGCAAGGCCTTTAAATGCTTTACGGCTGAGACTTTCTTGAAACTGTACAAGAACTATGTTAGACCGCTGCTTGAATATGCGTAAGTCATCTGGGACCCATATCTCAAAAAAGACATTTTGCTGCTGGAGGCAGTGCAGAGAAGGGCAACTAAGATGGTTCACACGATTCTTAATAGCGCCTACGAACAACGGCTAAAATATCTAGGGTTAACCACACTAGAAGAACGCAGACAGAGGGGCAGTCACATTGAGACTTATAAAATACTCAAGGAGCACTATGACGTACCTACCCAGCTTACCGGAAATCTACATCTTGGATGATAATATGCACTTGTGAGGGCATCCCCTGAGACTGTGGCGAAATTCTTCTAAGAAAAACCATAAAGACGCATTTCCTGCCTAACCGAGTTGTGACAGCCTGGAACAGACTCCCAGAAGACGTAGTTGTGGCACCCTCATTGAACTTCAGCTTTCTAGTTGCTAGTGTGCCATACCAAATAATAATAATAATAAATAAATACAAATACAAACTTGTGAATTCGGAGGTGCCATACTACAGGTATGTGCCCGACCCAGTTCTCGAGAATGGTCGTGCTACGTTATATTGGGATCGATCTATTATCACAGACAGGACTATTGTTGCCAATAAGCCGGATATTGTGATGATAGATCGATTAGAGCGCCGCGCAATGATTGTCGATATCGGCGTTCCTCATGACGAGAATCTCGTGAAAGTCGAAAAAGAAAAACAAATAAAATATTTGGATTTATCTCACGAGATTGTCGATATGTGGAATGTGGATTCGGTAATCATTGTTCCGATAGTCGTATCTGCTCACGGATTGATAGCCAAGAGCCTCGACCAACATCTTAAGAAGCTCACGTTAGAGGGCTGGATCAAGGGTCTGATGCAGAAGGCAGTCCTCCTTGACACGGCTCGTATTGTGAGGAGGTTCCTGTCTCTGGAGCCCTAACCACCGGTTTCTTGGTCCCTGTACCCGAGGTCGGTGGTCTACTATTTTTTATATTTTTAAATGTATTTGTTTTTATATTTATATTTAAAAATGTAATTAATATGTATATTTAATGTAATAAAGAGAATAATAATAATAATAATGATCTGCAAATATTTGTTTCGGAGCTTTACTGCACACGTGGCCTAGTGGTTTAAGCGATCGCAACGCCACATGTTGTGGGTTCAAATCTCCCATGGCACAACACTTTGTGTGATCCACAAATTGTTGTTCTGAGTGTGGGTGTTCTTTGTGTCTGTTTCATGCATGTTTTTTTAAGTCCCCCGCATTTATATATATAGTAGAAGATTACCGTTTCTTTGAGGTGTGCCCATGTCTCAGTGAAATCCACATTCCTCGGCTTCAGTGACATCATCACAAACAGCTACCATGTACCTGAAATTCAAGAAAAACAATGTCTCAATGTGAAATGAGAAACAGAGTGTAACATAAATAAAAGACTACAAAGAAGTGTTTAAGATACATAAGTCGTTTGACAAGACAAAAACTCATTTTTAGTTTTTGAACGACAGAATTAGCACCAATGAATACTAGACCCTGATAACCCTGTTTGGGTTGGTGTATGGGCTTCCAGTATCCTCACTCACTCGGTGATACACAGCGCAGGCGCTGTTTCACACCGGTTTTCTCTGAGGCCAAGGCCTATCACTCCGGTCGAGCCGGCCCGAGTGTGTTTCAGATTTTCCTTTGTTTCCGGTGTTGTTGTCCTATGTAATTAGCTTCCTTAGTCGACTCTTACGACACCCTTGGGATGAATAGGGGTGCCTCTTCTTAGAAAGGACGGCATACAATACAATGCTGGCCAAATTTGTTTCAGAGTTTGGGTGTTTTCTATGTATAATATGTATGTATTTACAAAAATTAAGTATATATGTATTTGTATCAGTTGTCTAGTACCCATAACACAAGCTCTGCTTAGCTTGGGACTAGATGACGTTGTGTGTTAGATGTACAAAAAAAGAAAAAAAAAATGGTTAGTTTCAAATTTTCCTTCCTGTTTGCAGATTCTTAATCCGCCACCACACCGAGAAGTGACAGGTAAGTGTGTCGCAGAATATAACTCATGACCAAAAGGTCACATTGGTCTGTCTAGAACTCAAAATCAAGGAGTTTTTATTTCAATTAGGCTTTTCCGGGCACTTTCAAAACGTTACATTAACAACTTTAGTTGCGCGGTTCTAAAATGTCACTCCTATCGAGAGGAACCGGTAAAAAACTCCATAAGTTATGGCCTGTATTCACTTTGTATAGTGCGAGTGCAGGTTATGAAGTGGAACACGTGTGGCTGGGACTGCGAAGTGCAAGTAGTGTCCACTTCACTTTAATGGGTGCGAGTGCAGGTGTAAAGTGAATGATTTGACTGCACGATTGGCCTAGTGGTTTAAGCGGTCGCCACTCCCCGGCGCCGCTTCTTACTGCGCCAAGTGTTGTGGGTTCAAATTCCACATGGGACAGCCCTTTATGTGATCCACAAATTGTTGTTCTGAGTCTGGGTGTTCTTTTTATCCGTTTCATGTATGTTTGTAAAAGTTCCCCGTGACAAAGGTTGTAAATTCCTAAAGCGGGAGTTGTCTTTTAAAAAAATATTAGTGTTTAACTTTCTTAACTTCTTGCGCAGTTTACACAAAAATAAGAAACTTGTAGTCGACAACTACAAGCTTCTTATTTTTGTGTAAACTTCTTTACTTCCAAACCCCGGTATGTTCATAGCGTCACATATTCGTAAAAGTGCCGCATCTCGGGCTCTCTCAATTTTGTAGCTAAGGGCTTTACAGTGCAAAGGCATTGAGATATACCTATAGAGGCGCGAACTTCATTACCACACGTCGCAAAAAATGTAACAGCGTTGAATGTTGACGATGTAGCTTTGAAACCATTAGACATTTGAAAGTCAACATACTCATGTCTCACTTACACGCATTACAAGAACAACGACGTCGCTATGATTAGACAAAGACAAAGCATATACAACACAATGGCGGACGGGTGTTAAAAAAAAAAAAAAAAAAGTTGTGTACTTATAATGGAACGAATATTATTATTGCAAACAAGTATTAAAACACAATGGTCATTGATAGTAATGTTTATATGTGTTAACTAAGATCTATAGTGATAACAGTGCTATCAAACTCGGTTAATATGTCTGAAGTGTTATGTAATTAATGTAACGTGAATATTCATGTATGTACACACATCAAAAGTGTCTAGGGATCAACATATGTGTCTAGGGATCAACATATATTTTTAAAATAACTTTTCTCCTGATTGATATTAATTAAAATTTTCTTTAAGGATTCATCAAATAAAGTGTTTTCGTTTGTCACAGTAACGATAAACCAAGTCACCTTTGCATTAATAAAGAAATTTGCATTTTTGACATTTGAACCACTAACATTAAAGTTCGAAAAAAAGACTGAAATAACAGTTTTCTTTAAAATTTTATTAGGTAACTTAAACAATTATACTCTTTCCATTTCTTTATTTTCTCGATGACAGTTCTAATTTGATAGTTTTAGTTTTGTGACTAAATAAGTAATGATATCGATCGCATATATTTATTATGTTTTGAACAAAGACAAATATAACAAAAACATTGAAATATATTTTTGCAAGCTGGGAACACTCAATGACCCACCACCATTTTGTGTTTGTTTTAATCTGTCACTCGCAACAAGACGGTCGTGCTTTAAAGTCACTACATTTCTGTTCGCTGAGTTTTTTCACATTATCCATACATACGTTACGTTGTGTATTTTGTGTTCCTCCGTGTTGATTGCTGCCCAGCTGTCAAATGTCAAAATGCCTAAAGGATCTGTTCTGAAAAGGCAGGCGAGAGAACTGGTGATCAAGGTTCGTAATTACTTTGAAGCAGAGTATCAAAATGGTGGCCCGCTATTACCACCGTCGCAAGTGCGAGAGCGTGTTTAGGCCGCATTAGGAATTAGTGGACCTACAATTTCAAAAATTACTACCGGTGCAAGCGGCACACAGGAAAATAAGCTTCGTACGCCGAAGAAAAAACGCCAACCACGTCGTGTGACATCAGTTGACAATTTCGACGCTGTCGCTATTCGCCGTCATATATATGACTATTACTTGCGAAAAGAAATTCCAACACTTAAAAAACTTGTTGTTTCTTTACGTGAATGTGGTTTGTTCCATTGCCAAAAATCGTCATTTAGCTTGGTTTTGAAAGAAATTGGATTTTCTTATAAAAAATCGAACAAACGTAAAATATTGATAAGCGTCACGACGTTGCTATGGCTCGCTGCGAATTTTTGAGCGAAGCCAAAAAGATATCAGATTGGTCAAATGTTATTTTCACTGACGAGACTTGGTTAAATGCAAACCACACAGTATCTAAGAACTAGACGGACGACACCGACGCTTCCACTAGTTCAGTGCCAATGGGAAAAGGTGAACGCCTAATCATATGCCATGCAGGGTCTACGAAAGGATTCGTGTCTGACACGAATCTTTGCTTTACTGGCCTTTAAATCCAAGAAAACAGTGGACTACCACGAAGAAATGAACGCAGAGATTTACGAAGGATGGTTTAAAGAAATGATACAATCTAAGAAATGGTGCAATCTCTGGAAGAACCGTCGATAATTATTATGGACAATGTTACATATCACTCCAAACAAATTTATAAAATGCCGACGCAGGCCAATAAAAAACAAGAGATAATTGACTGGCTCTAACGTCATGGCGAAAAGGTGGATCGTACTTTATTAAAAGTACAATTAGTGAATATTTTAAAATCGAAAAAAAGCTTCCCTAAAACATATATTACCGACGAAATAGCTGCCGAATGTGGTCATTGAGTTCTTTGACTTCCGCCGTATCATTGCCAGTACAATGCTATAGAACTAATATTGGCACAAATCAAACGACACGCCGCTCGAAACAATACCCATCCCCCTTTTACGGCAAACAAGATGTTAGATTTATTAAAAAATGCATGTGCGGAAGTAAAACATTGTAGCGTCGGATTGGAAAATTCATGTGGCATTCGATAATATAGAAGTACAGAAACTTATAATATATGTTAGGGAGAGCTCATCGAGTCACGGTGACGATTCATCAGATTGTGATTAAAATAAATAAATAAAGAATCAACATAAGATAATTACATCTTGTAATGAAATGTAATATTAGTTAATAAATTTGTACAAAATTATCCGGCAATGTTTAGTTTCTTACACTTTGTAAAAAAATATCGGGTCTGTTATCGTATTACGTTTATCGATAGCTCCATCCCTATGAGTTTCCATACATCTGCTATGACCTTGTACGTGCGTAAGCGTCATATTTTTATTAAATAATGTATACAAAATGTAAAAAAGACGCCCGTTCAAGTTTCCACAAAGAACTGTCATCGAGAAAATAAAGAAATGGAAATAGTATAATAATCCGTGTTTCTACCGCGAACACTAACAACACAAGAATCGGTTTGGCATACTCAAAATGAGTTCATCCAAATCACGCTGTGGAATGGCCGCTCATGTTCGTTGCAACAACAAAAAAAGGTCTTCTTTGGACTGGATACCCTCCATATTCGGCAGAGCTCTTCTCTGTAGCATATCCCATGCATGCTCAATCGGGTTCAAGTCTGGCGACTGAGCAGGCCAGGGCCAAAGCCACATCTCGATCTCAAGAAATCCGCATAAAAATGCTTGATCCCTAGACACTTTTGATGTGTGTATTTTTCAAATTTGCTATTTAACGTAGTATAAAATGAAATCGCTTTCGCTGCCTGTTCGCTTAGAGCTTTTAAGTACTCAACAGATGACATAATCAAAGCATGCCTAATGAAACAGCTAAACACTTTAAAAAAAAACAAAAACACCGCTGCAAAGCATCACCTTCATAAACAATAAAATAATAATAATAAATATTTCGGACATTTCACACACAACGCCAGCTAACTTCAAACTAAGCAGAGCTTGTATTATGATATGCTAGATTGACTGATAGAATACTTATAATTTTTTTTCTAAATACATACACATTATACACAGAAAACGGACAAACTCCGAAACAAACATTTAGTCCGACCCGGGAATCGAACCCGAGACCGCAAACACAGCAGTCGCATATGCTACCACTGCGCCACCGAGGCAGTCAAATTAACTCACAATTCTCTCTTTAACTTCTTTTTTACAAAATTTTTACGTATGTATAACATAAATTAGTATAAATTATAAATGTATAGCTTCAACGTATGAAGCAATGAAATTTCGCATAAGTAGGTATTAATTCATACGTTCACGAAATTTCACGGCTACATTTAATTTGTTAATTATATTATCAATTATTAAAAATATGACTGTGATGTCTGTGATGACTAAGTAATCCAATGTTAGTTCTTATCATGTTAATATCAATATATCTTATACTAGCTGTTGCCCGCGGCTCCGCCCGCGTATATGTCGGTTATCGCGGCAATAGTAGCCTATGTGTTATTCTGATGTATAAACTATATTACTGTAAAGTTTCATCCAAATCCGTTCAGTAGTTTTGCGTGAAAGAGTAACAAACATCCATCCACACTTACAAACTTTCACGTTTATAATATTAGTAGGATATTCAAACAATTGAAAGTTACGCAAGCGGTTTCCAGTATGGTTAGTTCTGCCTTGATGAGCACATTAGATTTAATATAAACACTTTAAAGTTGTAATACAAATGCACACCTAAGGAATATGTGGTTATGTGATAGAAACAAATCCATAATTTATATTAATCAAAGTTGAATGTCATTGGTGGGAATTTACGCAAGCTGTTTCCAGTATGGTTAGTTCTGCCTTGATGAGCACATTAGATTTAATATAAACACTTTAAAGTTGTAATACAAATGCACACCTAAGGAATATGTGGTTATGTGATGGAAACAAATCCATAATTTATATTAATCAAAGTTGAATGTGATTGGTGGGAATTGAACATAGAACCTTTGGCTTAGCAGCCAATACCAACGGACCCATCATGGAATACATTAAAATACGCCTAAATTCAAAAGTAAACAACTTAAATGTTCCTTTATTTCAAGGTCTGTAAAAGTAATTGTAAAGTACATAATTAAATTGAATAAACTAATTGAAAAAATTAAATAACTTAAAACTTTAAAATTTAATAACTGCACTTGTTTGTGGATGTATCAACATTGTAAATCTGAGTTAATGTACAGATTTCTAATAAATAAAATAGGCTACTATATGGGACTAATCCCGCCCACCACTGTAACTCCTGTACACCAGGATCAACAGCGGTGACCCACGAACACACTGAGTTACAACACTCGGGAAGTCCCAGGAAAAATTAAACTGTCTTGGAACCCGCAACGAAATTAATCAGAAGAAAACTGAAGGAGTTGGAAATATGATGAGTCCACTTCCCTCCTTGGCAAAGCAGGAGACAAAATGAAGTTAAAATAGGCAGACGCCTTTTTCAAACTGGGAAGCACCATGGATAAAATATTATGGGTCCTAAGTGAGCTATATTTGATTTCTATAGTATGTATGGCAGAATCGCTTAAACGCACGGAAATTCACCGCAGTTGACACAAGATCCCCATAATATACTACCCCAGACGTAATTTGTAAGCTATTTAGCATCATGTTACGTTCATTGTACTAAAGACTACATTCCCAGAGGATATGATGAGCCGACTGTTCACAGCTAGAATCAGGTGTTGAGCATTGACACAATGGTGAATCAACTAATTTAAATGTATAGTTTGCTCTTAAAGTTACCGTGGCCTGTAAGAAAATGAGCGACACAGTGATCCACCTCGAGCCATGTCCTTGACAATCGCTCGCGAACAGATGGAAACGCGAACGGTGGCGCCCCTTAGATGATTCGTCCCATCGTTGCTGCCATTTATATAAGAGGTCATTATAGACATTGGATTGCTGTTGAAACAATCTTATGATTTTACCGCGGTCTGGTATGCCCAAAAAATCGCAATCTATGTTTTGTAGTGTGGCATAATACATGGCTGCACGTCTTTGCACCTCAAGATCGACCAGAAGAACACCTGCCAACACCGGTAAAGCCTAAGTGCTAACCGTCCTATATGTCTTGCACAAGTAAATCAATGCAGGTTGTTGGACTTGTAACAGTTTGCGACGGACAGCATCTACAGTCCTATCTGCCCATACAGGAGCACCATAGCAAATAGAACCTAAATAAGTAGCTCCATATATGATCTTTAGTGTATGAAATGACAGACCCCATGTCACAGTTGATATCCTCGTCAGTGCAAAGAAACTCTTTTTTGCCTTTTCATTAACTGTTCTAATATGTTCAATAAATGAAAAATTTCTTTATAAAACCATTCCTAAATAACAAACCAAGGTTTTATTTTTAATAGTAACATTTTAAAATTTCATGCACGGCGGTGATTTGAGGTTATCTTTCAGAAGTAGCTGGAAGGTTTTGTATGGTGCAAAAGTCAATCGATTACGCCCACCCCACCGAGATAAAGTCCAAACACTCACTGGCCAGCCTCTCAAGCTCCGTTCTAGTATCCGACTCTATGAATAACAAACCATCGTCCGCGTGCAGGATACATCCGCACGGCACAGGCATTGCCAGAAAATCGTCGAAGCCTATGATCCACAAGTATGGACCTAGCACTCACCCTTGAGTACACCACATCGTATGCGCCTTCGACACAGAATGAGGCTACTATATGCCGCGATAACCGACATACACGCAGGCATAGCTGCGGGCAACAACTAGTATAAATTATTGAACATCGGTAAATAAACCACATACCCTATTATTGAATCTCATTTAAAAACAAATTTATTCTAAAAATGCAGTTCTCCGTTTAATTGCTTCACAAATTGGAATTTAATTACCCACTTTTAGTGCTTCCAATATGTTATTATGGGTCAACACATAACAAGCAAGTCATAGTAGTCAGAACAATATTGGGACCTTCCTAAGTGTCGTGGGGTACAAGGTCAAGGTCGCAGAGCTGACACAACCCTGTACACCACTAGTTTCGAAGGTCGAGACAATCAGCAAGCTTAAATAGTGCGAATATCTTCTTGTCGCAAGATAACGAACGACGAAGATGATGTTTCGGTTTCGCTGCGCCAGAGTTGGCACGCTGACAAGTTCGCAGCATGAACCGCGCGCACAGAACACTAACACAAAATTACTCAGCGATAATCATACAAAACAAAAATATACCTACATCGTAATGACAACCATGACCAAATACCGCGATTTGAACGCGTTTTTGCACTTACCTTGAGCTTAGCGTATTGCTTCACAGTTCGATACGTGAATACAGTAGATTATTGTCTGACTTTCAACTTATTTTCGCAGTGGAAATAATCATAGTCATCTAAAAATGAATCCGCAAATCTCACAGCACTTTGGTTTGAAGTTTAGTGTAAACTTGCCACTTCAAATATTAAATCAGTGTTCCCAATTCTCAAGCTTTTTCTAAACCCCATACAAAAACCCCTAAAATCACCACAATTACTAGGTATTCACACTTAAAAAAAATTTAGTAATTTAGTAAATTTTTATTAAAGACTATTTAAAGACAAAATAATTTTTCTACAAAAATAATAATAGATTTATAATTTTGATAAAATAAAAAAATTGCAAGTATTAAAAAGTTGAAAATCTAAAAGTTTATTTTTTATTTTTACAAAATAACCGTTAATAAAAAATATATAATAAAAACATTTTTTATTTTAGACTCACACTCGTAAATACAATGGTATTACTTTACCTTTCAAGCCTGGATCTGTTTCCCACATCTTTGCATATTTTTGACAATACTTTTTTTTTGCTGATTGCTGATAAACGTATTTATTGAGTATTGAGAGGATAAATTGATCAGGTAAATAACTAATAACAATCAACATATTTGTAGTAAATATAAACGCAGTTTAGCCACAAAATCTTACGAGTATGAATATAATGGTGTTAAACAACAATACAACATGCTGAAATGTGCGACACATTTTATTCAACTCTGCACTCTCAGTAACCAGCAACCGCACTAGAAATCGCTAAAGCGGTTTGTATAAAAATTAATATGATTCTCTAGATTATATAATCCCAGAGCCTACACTATTATACCTTTATTTTGCTTAATTTGAAATAAATAAAGTCAATACTTGAAGTTATAAAAATCCCTAAAAAACCCCTACCAAAATAACAGCCCTAAAAAACCCCATTACACATTTTTCACCCTACATTTAGGAGGAAAACCTCTAAGTTGGTAACCCTGTCTTAAATGCGTTTCGTTCCACGACATAATTGTAATAAATAATCCAAATAATTTTCAACAAAAATCTAGAGAGACTATATAGACGTTATACGCTATTTAATTTACATAACGCAGATAATAATAAACAATTTAGGTAAGCACATTTAATTGTAAAATAAACACATTGTATACTTAAAGCATATATATATGAAGGGGCATCTGAAAGGGCGGAAAGCGTGGTCGGAGTAGAGAGAGAGGGAGACGTTTGATTAGAGTCTGTGTCTCTCACGCAAGCTTCTGACAAAACAAGATGTTTGTTTACATATTTAAATTCATATACTTTAGAACATAAAACTTGTTTCGATGTTTAGGGATTTTTTAAAATATTTTTAGGGATTAAACCTAATAGGTACATTCCATAAAAATATTTATTAAACATTAAATGTACTGAAAACCAATGAGTAAAGAAAATATAAGGAGATGCCCTATTCTACTATACGAACAATTCATTATACAAATATATATAAGATCGACACATATATACAAAAAAGCATTTAGTCTCTTTTTAACTTATGTTTACCTTGGTGTGAAAAGAGAGATAAACATAGTTTAGTGAGCACTAATATTGGCAACACTTTTGAGTGACGTCATGCACTTGTCAATTCGTGACCGGCGACGCCATTTTATGCACCAAGTTCTGAGGTAGATCTGCTGTCAAGCGGTTGTTGTTGGAAATTTTGTTTTTGTGCCAATTACGGCTTTAAATTGGTTTTTATTGTATCCAAGGCTTTGCCCTATACATGAAAATCATGCCTTCGTGCTCCATTAAACAATCTGGTGCAAGAAAAAACAAGAATCATTGTACATTGACTCTTTACAGGTTAGTACAAAAATGCATTGAAATTGTTTAATATTTTAAGATTTTGTTTATTGTATTGTATTAAACATATTCTTTTTATAATTTCCGAAGATGTTTGTTAGTTTTTTGAGGTTCTCAGTGGTATTATTTGCTTTGTTTCACTTTGATTTGTTTACATACGATTAAGGATAGTGATGGTAGAGTTAAAGTATCGCTATTTATATTAAAAAAAAATGTTAACATGGTGTTTTCTTCATCAGATTTCCTGTAAATGAAATTTTAAGAAAGAAATGGATCGAAATCATTGGTTTGGAAAATATAAACTCTCAACATAAAATGTGATATGTCTGCTCGATGCACTTACATGAAACATCCTACAACAGAACTCTCGACGTGACGCGATTACGTGACTGCGCAGTGCCCTAACCTGAATGTGTGAATAAATGAATAAATATTACAACTATTGAAAACGTGTTTTATTTACTCAATTTGTTATTTCGCTCAATGTCAACATAATATAAGTACTTTTTATGTTGATATCGGTATCCCAGAACCGTCGAAAAAATAGGTAAACAACGATATACATTCTCGTTGGTTTGAATGCGGAGGTATTCTGTTCTTTCTTTAGTCTTGTTGCTGATAGAACGGATAGGTCTGTTTTCATAGCCGATAACAAATGGTTTTAAAATAATAATTTGAGAAACCTCACCTACGATCATCTATTCCCAGACTACAGAAAGACCAGGATTTTAGGGATTCCAAGAGGAATCCACGGCCTCATTTTGGGAGGAGGTGATGTACGCCTAAAAAGTGGGAAAAGGGAGAGGACTAGCACCCTCCTATCCCACAATGAACTCACCAAACGCTGTAGCACTCCTAATGGCCCACGGTTTCTTGGGTAGAAGCCCAAGAATCGTTTAAGTAATATTTCGCTCATATCATATCTAGCCGGGTGTCCCGTGATGGCCAGCTTTCATTTTTAGATTTTAGTCTTAAGTCCATCATTCAAAATTTAATCCATCCATTATATCCATTATAAATAATAAAAAATAATCGTAATTAACTATAATTATTTAATGTTATCGTTATTTTTGCAATTTATTAAATATTTCAGTTAAATATCGATATCGACATTTCGAGTCACTCTACATGGGTACAACCCTAAAGGCAGCCATTTTATGCGCCAACTTCTTGTGTAGGTAGGCACGATAATATTGTAGTTATGCGTAGTCCATGTACTGTAGGTCAATGCTGAAAACATGCAAAGAAACTGGTTGTAGCAGGCAACACTTTAGGTTTTTATTCACGTTGTATAAATTATGATTTATAGGTGGTAGCTTGGTGGTAGCAATGCTCTTCACCGCGATAACTTACATGCTGGTATCCTATAATTATTTTTGGAATCGGTTGGAAGGGGAGGGGGAGGAAAATCGTAGTCGTAATGTAGTGGTTAGTGTTGTAATACTTGTAATGTAAATTATAATTAGGTACCTGGATGACCGAGCTTTGCTCGGTATTTTTTATTTAATAAGTTTAGTGGCGTATGAATAAGCCTTTTTATTTTTTGCTTCTACAAAGTTTTGAACAAAACTAAAGATAAAAATAAATGTTTAGTGTTAGTGGTTTACTATTATTAAAATTTACGTTTGTTAGTAGTTTAGTTAATAATTAAGTTTAAATAATATCTAAGTAAAAAATAATATTCTTCTTTGACATTTTTAGTCAGCAAGAACCCCGGTTTAGGTAAAGGCCTCCTCTTTTCCCATTTGTCTCTATCCTGCGCTATTTCTTTCCAGTCAGTGCAGACTGTTCTCCTGAGGTCGTCTCCCCAGCGAGTCAGTAGTCTCCCTCGATTTCTTCGGCCCTGCGGGCCGCTCCACGAAGTCACTCGCGCGATCCATATACCTACCATACCATTCAATAATAAAAGGCAAAAAAAAACGACTTCCAAAAAACGCCCAGCCAAAAATCACTATAAAGCGTAAAATAAACTGGCTCTTCATAAATTGCTATGTGCCAATTCTTGTCTACACCTAATTCTTTATTCATTTAAATAGTAGTATTATAATGTGTGCTAGGTACCTAGCTACATACCTAAAATCTGTTTGTTGAAGTCGGTGCCAAGCCCAATAGGTTTTTGATAAGTTACCTACGTACGTCCGGCTCCGCCATACTACTACACAACTATTACAAACCTATTTTTGAGACAACTACAATCGATTCAGATATGTTCATGCACGTTGATCGATTCAAGTTACTAAGTTTTGATTAAACTAAAATAGGTCGCTCTAAGAAACTAATAATCTACAGATCTTTTTAGATATTGGATGTTTCAACACACATACAGTACTTTGTGGAACGCCTTGTGTTACTCTACAATTATAATTTGTTCAAAGCAAAAATATTTTCGATACGTTATAGTGCTGTTTACGGGTCTTTTGAATTTGATAGTCACTTAGATTTTTGTAATTGTTCGTTCGTATTCTTTTTGGCTTGGCACCGACGTCAAATAGATTTTAGGTACCTAGCACACATTATAATACTACTTTTTAAATGAATAAAGAATTAGGTATAGACAAGAATTGGCACAAAGCGATTTATGAAGAGCCAGTATAATTTACGCTTTTTAGTGTTTTATGGCAGGGAGTTTTCGTTGAATGTTTTTTGGAAGTCGTTTTTTTTTATTAAAAGTTTTTATTTTTCAGTTACTAGTGCAAACAATCGTAGGTAAGTAGTAACTTGAACTATTTCATATAATTTCTGCTGATGCAAATAACTTTAGTGGTTTAAAGTCTTATTAAAACTGAGCATAGTCTCCAAAATTATGTTGAGATGCAACATTTCTGTTACCTACCGAGAATGTGATCTACGGGGCAATGGGGATCATGTCCTGACCTGAGCTTTGCTTGCTGTGATGAAATAGAAGCAGGCGAGTTACTTAAATCAAAATACATTAAGGGGTTAGTTATCATAGCGAGCGCCTGTATCAACAGCCTATCAGAAGGCTACGGGGATATTAAACGGAGAATCGGGAGAATACAACTAGATACTGCTAATCTTTAGTTGAGTGATTATGATACGTCAAGTCCTGAGGGTCCAATGTGACTGTATATCAAGTCTAATCAATCTTCACGGTGACTGCCTTCGGTTTTCGATCGACTCATACTGCATTCTTTACCAATCGCAACGCTAAACGCGCTCACCATGAGCGCTCACAATCGAGTCAATGTGAAACAAACTCATACTAGGCCGCCCTTTGCACATTATATATTTATAATTTTCTGTACTCTTTTAAATCTGTAATACGGTGTACAAATAAAGAGTTTTCTATCCATACGTCTATAATTAAACTAGCTGTTGCTCGCGACCTTGCTCGCGTGGCGTAGATCTGTTTTCTGGCTTTTTTTTTTCAATCAATAGCCAATAAGGACTTTCATACAAACTATTGACCCTTATTTTAACCACTTTAGGAGTATAATTTCTATAAATGCTGATATAAGCAATCATTTAGTTGTAAATAAAAGCCTGAAGACAAAGTTTCAGGCTAATAACTTAAAAAATGACGGGCTTTCAGACTAACCTATGTACTAAATGTCAACCCCTATTTTACCCCTTAGGGATAGAATATTCAGAAACGCTACGTAATACCAATGACACTTTATATTTTTCGTCAGGGTAATACGTTAATACTCATTTTTATCAGTATCCCAAAAATAAAGTTTCACGTGTCTAATTTTAAAAATTACGAACTTCCATACAAACTTTTAACCCCTATTTCACCCCTTTAGGGCTAGAATATCCAGAAACGCTTAAATACGTATCTCCTCATTTTTAATCAGTAGCCCAAAGATAAAGTTTCATGTTTCTAACTTAAAAAAATGACGGACTTTCGTACAAACTTTCACGCCCTTACTCAATAAAACTCTACTACTCTACTCAATAAAACGATCCATACGTAGGTACGTGTAATATTAAGTCCCTAACTATTGAAGAGTTTAACCTTCTATCATGGGCTCACCTAAATAACTTTAAAGTATACGACTAAAGATTTATAGAAACGTATGAAATTGAAAGAATTATCCTCCAACTCCTAACCGTTGAGGAGTTGTACCTTTCATCATCAGCTTGCCTAAATAATTTGAAAGAATAGTACTAAGGGTAACATACATACCTACATATGATATTTAAAGATTTATCCTCCAACTCCTAACCGTTAAGGAGTTACCGTACATCATCAGCTCATCATAAAAAAATGATGACTACCAGACGCAAATACCGGTGTAACTTCAGACAATATACGAAAAACATAGTACATGCCTAAAAAAATGAGGGTTTCCCTCGATTTCCCTGGGATCCCATCATCAGATCCTGATACCATCGAATCGAATACAAAAAGGATTTTCAAAATCGGTCCACAATTGTGTACACCACACCACAATACATACAGTGAAACATAGAACCTCCTCCTTTTTGGAAGTCGGTAAAAAAATAGGTATAGCTTGGCAAAAATGTCTGACGTGTGACTTGTTGAAGTTGAAACTAAAATATATTATTTGTGGTAACACTGTTTTATTTGTCACTTGTCCGAGAATATGCAGGATTGATACTTGAATTTGACAAGTAAAATTTTAACAAAAACAAAAACCGACTTCAAGGTTTGACTCGATTTCTCATGGCGCCCTCATTTTTTCCATACTCTTTTTTGCCAAGCTGAACACTGCCTGAGGGAAGCTGGTTTTAGTAGAAAATGTTTACTAAAATAAAAACATTGGTGGTACTAACTTCGCCGGGTCAGCTGGTATATTATAAATTACAAGAGCCAACAAAACTCTAACTAAAAAGCGTTCTACACGATCGGAACCGACCGACCAACCAAGGTGACCTTGGTCGGATTTTTATAGAAATTGTTGTCCGACCGAATGCTTGGTTGATCCCAACGGCCTTGATCGGAAGCGCATCCCTTCCGACGGCCTGCGTCGGTGGTCTGTTCCAGTTCCAACCGTCTGGAACGCTGTTGTCCGACGCGAGCACAGAGTACATTATTAATACACGCTTTAGTGTGCGCTCGTCAGTCGTCGCGGAAGCACGTTATCTACATTTTTGCCCGACTACGGCAAAGCCAAAGGAGGGTTATGATTTTGACAGGCTATGTATGTATGTTCATCTTTTCCCTCATAGCTCCTCAACTGCTTATTAGAAATGGACAAATGAGTTATTGTTAGAAGCGTCTTGATCTTCCGCTGGTTATAGGCAATATGTCATGTCATTGAATCTACTGTGGCGGGCGCCACATTAGATTCAGTTTATGACTGATAGAGGGCTCTAGCGGTCATAAAGTACCTACCTACTGTGTTAAAAAAATAATTTGAGATAAATATGCCATGTTTGGTATCATTTGAAAGGGCATTACTTGTACATTTCAAAAATATAAATATTTTTAGCATTTGCTCGTGACTCTGTTAGTATTTATTAAAAAATTGTTATATTTCTATGGTAATTAAAAATTATTTTGCAAAGAAATTAATATTATAACGCAACTAAAACATTTTAAATAAAAAAAGTAAAAACTAAAACCCAACTACGATAAAAAACGACGCTGAAAAAGTATGACTTAAGTTTTATATTTTTATTTTTTGTAATCATTAAAAGTAATTTATAAAAGTCTCTTGATCCATTCTTAAAAAAAACAGAAACCAAACCATTCTTCTGTTTTTTTGAAAGGCAAGGTTTCGTGTAGAACGATAATAAAAACTTTAGGTCAATGATAAAAATTGGTTGGACAGACCAGGGACACGACGGTTGGCGGTTGGTTCCCACCGTGTAGAAGGCGTTCCAATCCGACCAAGGTCACCTTGGTTGGCGGTCGGTTCCGATCGTGTAGAACGCTTTTAATACTGACCATGACATACCATAAACAAGTAAAATTTTAACAAAATAAAAACCGACTTCAAGGTTCAACTCGATTTCTCTTGGATGCCATCGTCAGATGTTAGTCCTTATCATGGTACGGGTACCAACGTTGGGATATTTCCTTTCCATTAAAAAAATAATCTTCAAAATCGGTTCATAAGCGACGAAGTTATCCGAGAACGTACATAAAAAAAATATACGGGTGAATTGAGAAACCTCCTTCTTCTTTTGAAGTCGGTTTAAAAATAGTAAAAGACATAAATAGATACATATTAATTTAATAATATTATTTAGTAGCACAAACATGCAGTTGGTGCAGTGTACGCACACGGGGCGGCATACATTGGTGGAGGAGCCAATGGGGCAGCATACATTGGCGGAGGAGCCAATGGGGCAGCGTAGGCCGCACAGGGCGCAGGAGCAGGTAGAGCCAACGGGGCGGGAGCAGCACATGCACAAGGCAACACAGCTTCCAGCAAAGGTCCAGCGGCTGATAAGGCTGAAGTGAGCAGAGTAGGCAACGCACTTTCAAGAAGAGGAGGTAAAGTAGCGGCAATAGAGGCTGAGAGAGTGTTGGCTAATGCCGGGGCTAGGACAGGGAGGGCTGGGGCTACGGCTGCGAGCGCAGGGCACAGTGCAGCAGGGGAAGCAGGGGCTGGCGCGGGGAGCAACAGGGGAGCTGGTGGCGCAGCCGGGAGGCTGTAGGCTACTGGCAGGCATTGAGAGTAAGCCACCTGAAACGGATAAATAAAGATACCATTAATTACATAAAAATGAGCACATTTTGATATCGTTAATTATTCGACATTCATTACACGTTTTAATGTCAAACAAACTTAAAAATTATGAGCAGTTCCACTTTTCCTTCTACTCCATCGTCTTTCAAATTTCAAATATTTCTAATTTCCTTTTTACGCAAGTACGGCAAAGCCAAAACTTGCATATTCCAATGTTCCACCGTAGCGCCTGAACTCCCAAATCGATTTTTATGCATGAGATGCCAACAGCTTCGTAATCATGGGCTATCACCAAAGCTTTTTTACGTAGTCGAGTTTTTTGAACTTTTTCTTGATAGTATGAAAATTAGAAATGTAATTTTTTGAGTACTAATATTTATCTATATCATCACTATCATCATCACTACATGGTATAAAACAAAGTCGCTTCGTCTGTCCCTATATCCCTATGTATGCTTAAATCTTTAAAACTACGCAAAGGATTTTGATGCGGTTTTTTTTTAATAGATAGAGTGATTCAAGAGAAAGGTTTTTCTGTATAATAAATACATAATATAGTATGGAAACACTGTTAATTTTCGAGGTTTCTAATGTGATTTAGCAAATAAACACATTTTTTGCGCTTACATTGCAAACGCTGGTTGCACCCTACGAGATAGATCAAAATAATGTACTCTACAGTATTGTACACCTTAAAAAGGTCTACAAAAAAGTCTGCGACGGTATATGTCTATCTCAGGGATAACCCACAATAAACATTTTTTATTCCTTTCTTTTTACGAGAAATAATGGCTTATTTACGAAGCGATATTAAGCAATACAGAATGAATCCTTATACAATTAAGTAAATTAAATACATTGTGCATGCCGCGGGGGCATCTAAACTCCATCCGTGCGAAGCCGGGGCGGGTCGCTAGTAATAAGAATAAATATAAAATTGAATCGCCGAAATGTATGTACGCGCATAACTTCCGATCGGCTGCACCAAATTAAACAATTCTATTTTTTATGTGTTCGTTA
Organism: Diaphora mendica; assembly: GCA_949125395.1. Lineage (NCBI taxonomy): Eukaryota > Metazoa > Arthropoda > Insecta > Lepidoptera > Erebidae > Diaphora > Diaphora mendica. The sequence continues at coordinate 33,130,699 of OX421312.1, forward strand.
TTGTTAGGACAAGGTTTGTGTATAAGAAAAATTAAAAGATAGCGGGATAAGTCTTTTTTTTTGTCCGCGACGGGAAGCTGAGACAGATGTGTAAATATGGAGGTACGAAGTTCGCCGGGGTAGCTAGTATACAATAAAAATCACAATTGAAGATAAAGGACATACCCATGCTACGTCACTCATATTTTTGCGAGAGAGAGGGGAGATCTTTAGAATATCGAGCTTGGTCACAAGAGAGGGAACAGAACTTAGTTTTTTATCACGTTGATATCATATGGCAACTATTCAAGTAATAAAGACAAATATGGACGAAATCATTTTGGTGTTTACTATATATACTAGCAAGCACTATGACGTCAACTCAATGTTAAAAGTGTCGTTACAACGAAAAGTGTCATTACAACGAAAATTGTCGTTACAACCTTTTGGTCTTAATCCGTCTAGCCCCCTTTCGTAACGTGCTATAAGGAATTTCGTTCCAAAAATTATTTGAAACCGTTTTTATGTTTTTTTAAAGACAACTCTCACACTAAAAATAAATTCTGTGTCGCGAGTGACTTTACAAACATACATGCAACGGACATAAAGAACACCAGACTCAGAACAACAGTTTGTGGATCACCCAAAATGTTGTCCCTTGCAGGATTTGAACCCACAACACTTGGCAAAGTAAGATTCGGCGTGGCGACCGCTTAAACCACTAGGCCCTACGTGTAGTTAATTACTACGTAGAAACCAAAGAAAGAATTTTTGCATATAGTACTACGAGTGGTCACGTGTGGATGTGCGACTGAAGATGAAGGATATGCGACTGTCAATCATGAAGTCTCGGGATCGATTACTGGGTCGACATAAAAGTGTTGTTTGTTTTTTCTTCAAAACATTCTTAATAACAGCCCAGACCCGGAGTATAGAAGTTTGGCGGTGTTTCATGCCCGTGTTTCGGAAAGCACGTTAAGCCGTCGGTCCTAGTCGTCATGAACATCTATAACAATCGTTATTGAGAAGTCGGCGCGCTCAAATATACTGACAACTAGTTCAACATTCAAATTCAGTTCGCCCTCAGGGTTGCGGAGTTCCGACACCAGTCGTTCCGTGGAAAAACTAACAGTCAGGTAAACCCGGTTGATCTAGTAGCCGACTCCAAAATACTCTTGGGAATAATAAAGGCTAGGAAGGTGATGATCACTGAGAGCCCCTCCGAGAAAGGGTGGGTAAAAAAGCATTTTTAAAAGAAATCAAAAGTTCCACGTACCTGCATCAGCGCTGCAACTGCACACAACACGAATAAGGTCTTCATTATGAGGTATAATCGTGTACTGTGTCGATACCTCTGGCCCGGAGCCCTATATTCCACTCGTTATCGCCATTACCGACATTATTGCAGCTAGATTCAGTGTTGCAATACTTTCTTCGTTTTTGTTACAAATATTGTTTTATTTTCGCAATATTACATGTATTATTGATAAGTCGAAAAAATTTGTAAGTAGTTGTCTTTGTTTTTTAACCGACTTCCAAAAAGGAGGAGGTTCTATGTTCCACTGTATGTATTTTTTTATTTTTTTTTATGTATGTTCACCGTCAATTCTGGACCCATCTTGAAAATAATTTTTGTATTCGAAAGGGTATGCTCCCAAGGTGGTCCCATTGCCACCATATCAGGATCTGATGATGGGGTCCCAGGGAAATCGAGGGCAACCCTCATTTTTTATAGGCACATACTATGTTTTTCGTATATTTTCTGAAGTTACACCGGTATTTGCGTCTGGTAGTCATCATTTTATGATGATGAGCTGATGATGTAAGGTACAACTCCTTAACGGTTAGGAGTTGGAGGATAAATCTTTAAATATCATATGTATATATGTTACCTTTAGTCGTATTCTTTCAAATTATTTAGGTGAGCTGATGATGGAAGGTGGAAGGTACAACTCCTCAACGGTTAGGAGTTGGAGGGTAATTCTTTCAATTTCATACGTATCTAAAGACCTTTAGTAGTATACTTTCAAGTTATTTAGATGAGCTGATGATAGAAGGTTAAACTCTTTAAGTTAGGGACTAGAGGATGATTTTAATATTACACGTACGTATGGACCTTATTTGTATTCTTTCAGTTATTCATATGGGTTGTATTATTGAGTAGACACCCACTAAAGAAGGAATTTTTAAATTTCTACCCCTAGCAAACTACAGACCTATCAGTCTGACGAGCGTGCTGTGTAAAACCATGGAAAAAATCATTACCAATCAAATTAGAGACTTTTTACTACAAGAAGGAATCATTATAGAGGAGCAACATGGATTTGTACCCAAACGATCAGTAACTACCAATCTACTTAAATGTTTGCATGAATGGACTAAAAGTCATGACGAAAGAAGACCTACAGATGTTATTTACCTGGACCATGAGAAGGCGTTTGACCGCGTGCCTAGACAACGCTTAATACATAAAATAGAACACCTAGGTATTCGCGGTAATCTGCTAGCCTGGATTAGGGACTTTCTCACAAACAGAACTTTCCGTGTGCGTATTGGTGAAGCCTTATCCGAACCTCGAAATGTACTCAGCGGCGTCCCACAGGGATCGGTTCTGGGACCACTACTCATTATCCTTTACCTGACTGATCTTAAAAGTGTCCTCAAACTGCCTTTTTCCTTATTTGCTGATGACACAAAATTCTTTGGAAACCCCTGTAGCCAGTCACAGGATATACAAAAGGATTTAGACGCCATTTATAACTGGGCCTAAGAATGGTTGCTGATATTAAATGCTAACAAGTGCACAGTATTGCATATTGGAAACAATAATCCTCATGAAATGTATTACCTTGGACACCAACAATAGATTCCCGTTGGGTCCCAGAAAGATCTAGGCATCATTATATCAAACGATCTCAAGTGGGAAGCTCATATAACTGGCTTAGTCAAGAAAACAAATTCGATGCTGTACATCATACGCAAGGCCTTTAAATGCCTTACGGCTGAGACTTTCTTGAAACTGTACAAGACCTATGTTAGACCGCTGCTTCAATATGCGTATGTCATCTGGGACCCATATCTCAAGAAAGACATTTTGTTGCTGGAGGCAGTGTAGAGAAGGGCAACTATTCACACGATTCGTAATAGCGCCTACGAACAACGGCTAAAATATCTAGGGTTAACCACACTAGAAGAACGCCGACAGAGGGGCAGTCTCATTGAGACTTATAAAATACTCAAGGAGCACTATGACGTACCTACCCAGCTTACCGGAAATCTACACCTTGGATGATAATATGCACTTGCGCGGGCATCCCCTGAGACTGTGGCGAAATTCTTCTAAGAAAAACCCCAAGACGCATTTCCTGCCTAACCGAGTTGTGACAGCCTGGAACAGACTCCCGGAAGACGTAGTTGTGGCGCCCTCACTGAACTGCTTCAAGAACAGACTTGACAAACTCGACATCTCCAAACTATTTCAAACACACGCATCAGCTTTCTAGCTGCTAGTGTGTCATACCAAATAATAATAATAAGGGGGTGAAGTAGGGGTTGAAAGTTTGTGTGAAAGTCCGTCATTTTCTAAGTTAGGAACATGAAACTTTATCTTTGGGCTACTGATTAAAAATGAGTAGAAATGTCTTTAAGCGTTTCTGGATATTCTACCCCGAAGAGGGTGAAATAGGGGTTGAAAGAGTGTATAAAACTTAGTAACCACCAAAGTTATTTATTTGCATCAACAGAAATTTTATGAAATAGTTCAACTTACTACTTACCTGCGATTGTTTGCACTAAAAACTGAAAAATAAAAACTTTTTATGAAAAAAAAACGACTTCCAAAAAAACATCCAACTCTCTGTCAAAAACCGATTTCAAACAGATTCTAGGTACCTAGCACACATTATAATACTACTATTTAAATCAATAAAGAATTAGGTATAGACAAGAGTTGGCCAATTTATGAAGAGCCATTTTATTTTACGCTTTTTAGTGTTTTTTGACAGAGAGTTTTCGTTGGATGTTGTTTTAGAAGTCGGTTTTTTTTTTCATAAAGTTTTATTAGGTGCTATTTTTACATAGTTTTGCAAGAAATGTCCTACCGTAACTCCAGTAGCGATCACGTGTAACCACCTCACCAATTTCTTTTTTATGATGTATGGCGCAAACGAGCATACTGATCACCTGATGGTAAGAGATTACCGCCGTCCGTGGAAACCCACAACAGCAGAGGTATTACAAGTGCGTTGCCGGTCTTTTAAAAAGGAATAGGTAACCTAGTAACTATTCTAACCGGCCCAGCTGTTAGCTTTTCGCACCGTAGTTAGAGAAGTAATTAAAGTCGGAAGAAGATGAAGATTCCTCGTAGGAAGGAAGTCGCCATAGTACCTACATATATTTAAAAACATTATCAACAGCATTGCAGGTGAATCGGTGCTCGAATCAATACGTCAGCGATTTTTTCTTCACTTCATTTAGAATTATCAGTAACTACGTGACTTTCGGCTTGCATTCAATGTATTACTTAAAATATGTGTTCACAATATTAATTATATTTGTCGATGTTAATTCGTTTTTGACTCAATGATGCAGAATCGTCTCAATAGGCCGCCATTGCAACATGGTGTCCCACAGATCACGATGCTGCAATGTATCTATGCATTCGCAATGAGTAGGTGTAGTGACCGCTAGTCGTCTGCTAGCGCTTTCCACCAGGCAGAGCAGAGAAGTCACTTAAGCAGGTCCATACATACTTATATAGCATTACCCTCCTTCCGACGCAGTCGCAAATAAACGGAATATGGCAAATGCGATTTAGAAAAATCGGTCAACAACGAAACCGCATAAGAAATAGGTGTACCTCGACTGTCGCAGGGTTCTTCACAAACATACATGAAACGAACACAAAGAACACCCAGACTCAGAAAATCAATGTGGTTCACATAAAATGTTGTTCCACTATGGGGTTTGAAACCACATCACTTAGCGCAGTAGAAAGCGGCGTGGCGACCGCTCAAACCACTCGGCCAATCGTGCAGTCAGATTTTGACATTTATAGGAGGTATTTATTCTGTAACTAGCTGTGAAATGTCTGAAATACTTATATATAAATTTATTTATTTATGACTAGCTGTGCCTGCTACTCTTAGAGTCATTCTCTTAGCTGCTACCTACTTCGTATACGTGACATTTCTATTTTCAAGTTATTTTTAATTTTTCACCGTTTAAAACTTTCCTGGACTACGACAAACATTTCAAATGTTTTGTTTAAATTTGTGAAAGTTCATAGAGACAGGGGATTGTTTTTGTATGCGAGTCTCAAATGTGTAGGTATGTGTGAATATTCCCCCCGCAAAAAATTAAGACTGTTTTGTATCGGGAAAAGTGGCTTACCCCCCTTCGGTCTGTGCTTGTCATCGAGGTTAATATATTATGTTATAAATAGGAGGTAATTATCCACGTGTTTCGTACATTCCGAGACCGAGACTGCCTCGGTGGCGCATTGGTAGCCTCGTATGCGACTGCTGTGCTTGAGGTCTCGGGTTCGATTCAAGGGTCGGATCAAATGTTTGTATGACCTTCAAATATTTGTTTCGGAGTTTGGGTGTTTTCTATGTATAATATGTATGTATTTACAAAAATAAAGTATATATGTATTTATATCAGTTATCTAGTACCCATAACACAAGCTCTGCTTAGCTTGGGACTAGATAGCGTTGTGTGTTGGATGTCCAAAAAAAATATTCGTCAGTGTAACGTACACAAATTGCGTCTTGCGTTGATAAAGCCGTCAAATAATACCTAACGGTTGTAGGTAATTAATGTGACGGTATGTGACGTATACCAACTGCTCTCGGTGTTATTCCAACAAATCAATATGACATCTTATACCCTCACATCTTTTACGTCCATCATCATCTCTCCTTATTTCCCATAAGAGGTGGACAGCGGCATATTGCACGCCTACATTTTAGCTTTAGGTACCTAGATATCTTTGCCGTACACTTTTGACTTCAATTTCATAAGTTTTGGCTACTTTAGGTGTATTGGTTCCAAAGCACCACGACTTCGGCAATTCTTTATCAACATCTGAGTTAAACTTACATACCTAATTACTTTATTAAAAAAAAAACATTGTGGAATTGAAAATCTTCTCTATAGGGTAATCTCCTCGAATACTAACACTCGCTAGTGGCTATGTCAGACTCGAACCGACTAAAAATCACACGCAGTCTTGGCTGCCAGTAGCCAGGGAAGCAAGTAAACCCTAGAAAGGGAATCCCTGGAACAACGACGTCAGCATTTTAAACCCTCAGTTCGTTCAGTCAGTTCTCTCCAGTCCAGGATGCAGCGTCCTCCAATTGAGGATGTACATTACACAGGCTCGTTTACGCACTTAATGGACAGACTTTATTGGCGAGCCAGTGGACTGTATAACGACGTGTGTATTTATGTATATGAAATGAATTTGGTGGTTTTAGTATATAATCATAATGATATATTTTCACAATTATAACAATTACAAGACGTTAGTTGGAGCCGACACAAACACTGACAACAATAGAAAAATAATAGCAAAACATAGAGCATATAAAAGAGGTATATACTATCAAACTTAGAACATGCTTCCAGCCAGTCGCCAACATTCCGAGCCCCTAGTGGAACACTAAATCCTGGTGGCAACTGCCTGGGGCTCAGCTACTAGTGGTAGGAGCTTACGGACTGGTTGACGCAAAATACCTGCCTTTGTGGCTACGTCTGCGACTCGTAGGTACCAGTCCATCAGTCCCACGAAAGTTGTAGCCAACCTACCGAGAAGCCAAAGGCCTCGTGATAGTGTATTGTCCGCGATTAAAACTACGTCACCCTAGCAAAAAATCGACAGTCTTCTTTGTTTTCCTCGTGGAATTAGTGTGAGCAGGTATTCGGTCAGCCAACTTTTCCAAAAATGATCAGCAAGCCTGAGGGCGTGTCGCCAATCACATCTGCGTACTAGATCTGCATCAGAGATGTTGGTTAACCACGAAGACGTTGATGAGTATCCAATCACAGAATGAAACGGTGTTATGGCTTCGGGAGCGTCAGGGGAGTTTTGAACATATGTAAGTGGTCTAGAGTTCACAATCGACTCGGCTTCAATCAATAAGATGGTAAACAATTCTTCACGTGGAGCTCTGTCTTTAAATGTAGCAAGCAGGGCTGTTTTTACGAACCGCATCAGTCTTTCCCACGCACCGCCCATAAATGCTGAGGCGGGTGGAATGAACCGCCACTGAATCTTACGGCTGGTCGTGAAAGTCTCTATTGCTTCATCATAAAGCGACGAAAGCTCGCGATTTGCACCGACAAAGTTTGTTCCGTTGTCGGAAAATGTCGTTGTGGGTATTCCCCGCCGGGCTATTAGACGTTTTAGGCTCATGATCGCTGAATCCGAGGTAAGAGATGCGACTACTTCTAAATGAATAGCCTTAGTTACCAGGCACGTGTAGAGAGCCACGTACCTCTTTTCGCGTCGTCGACCTACTGCTACTTCTATTGGACCAAAGTAATCCAGGCCAACATGACTGGTATGATAGTCGAGGCGTTCTAATGGTAAATCAGGTGGTGTGAACAGTCGGCCGTTTTGTCTTCTGCTTCGTAAACATGACTTAGCTATGTTGCGTATGGTCGTTCTTGCACTTAGAATCTTTGTCTTATTTCAGTAAGCACAAACTAATGGTTTCCATGGCCGGCTTCGGCATGTTTATTTAAAATTATTATGTGCACAATTCGGTGACGGCCATCCAGGATGATCGGTGACTTGAAACTATCACTTTCCCCATGAGCAGATTTTATGCGTGAATCCAAATGGATAAAGCCGTCCTTGTCAAGGACTGGGGCGAGTGCGGCTATGCGGCTGCTCTTAGGCAATGGCTGAGAGGCTTTCGGAGAAGTTGTCAATCTGGATATTAAGAAAAAGCATCTTCTCTGCTTTGAGTATGTCTACGGCGGAAAGTTGCGAAGGGGACGCAGAATCGTCAGCAAACTTTGAGAGTAAGCGCGGTAAACGAGACAGCGAATAAAATTTTCGTATGGCCTGCTGAACACGGGCCGTCGCTCTTAATAGTCTTAGCCAACTGCTAAAACGAGCAATATCCGGGTCAGGCGGGTTAAGTAACGGATATTCTACAGTAAGCCCCATAAACTCTGCTTATAACTCGGAGGTTTTTGAAGCTTCATCTGAAATATAGACTGGTTCACGTGGCCATTCTGTGGAAGGGCTGAACAAAAACGAGGGGCCAGTGAACCATCTATGTGACGAAGTAAGTAGGTACAAAATGTTTGGCTTCGTAGCGTCTTCTGCAATGTTGAGTTCGCTAGGAAGCCACATCCAGTTAGATAGATTAGAAAATTCTACAATTTCGCCTAATCTGTGAGCCACAAATGGTTTATAATTACGCGCGTCACTTCGAATCCACATAATAACCGTAGTAGAATCAGTTCCGTAAAAAACGGCGGAGGGCTGTGACCGATGAGCTTTTAAAATAGGTACATTGGGCCAAACATATTGCTATTAGAGCCGATTGTCACTCAAGACGAGGAATGGAGAGTGGCTTCAAAGGGGCAACACGCGCTTTACTGCCTATTAAGGCAAGGCTCGCTGAGCCATCACCGAACAAATAGCGCCAGTATGCGACGCAAGCATAGGCTTGTTCTCCCCCATCAGCTGAGTGTCGCACTGATCTGGCCTGCCTACTTACCATCGCGGGATACGGAGACTAGCTACTGACGTAAGCTGATCAAACCAGGTAATACACTCGGTTTCATACTTGGAGGGGATTGGTGAATCCCAGTCAGTTCCCTCTCTCTATAGCTTTTGTATCAAAATTTTTCCCTGAATCACTATCAACTACTAACACTCTTAACACTGGAGAGTAAACCACGTTTCGTTAGTACAGCGCCAATGTTTTTATGGCCTGTTCGAAATCCTAAGGTATCATTAAATGGATTCCACTTAACACCTAAAGCACCTACGTCATTATTAGGGGGTAAATTCACATCAGAATGTGATTTTTTTATAAAGTTCTTTAGGAATTAAACTAAGTGCCTCTGGTACATTTGAAATCCACGACCACATTTCAAAACAACATAATTTGTGGACTGTGACTATGTCGGAAGGTAATTGTGAAGCGCCGGATAAATTAAATTCCCTTCCAATACAGTCATCCATATAATGATCGTGGATGATCGAATGTGTGGCCACAGGATATTTATGCTCAAACTCTTTGGCGTTCTTATTTTTAATGTATACAGCTATAAAAGGACTAGAGACTGCACCAAATATTAAGGACGACATTCTATACTCCTTTATCGCAGCTTCTGTGTTACCGTTGTGCCACAGAAACCTAAGTGAATCATGATCACTATTTCTTATTTCGATCTGAGGAAACATTTCTCTAATGTCTGCATTAAAAGCTATTGGACCCTCCCTAAAACGAAATAGAATATCTAAAAGGGATTGCAAAGATCTGGGCCCTGTAGTAGCATACCGTTTAAACTGATACCCTTATTGATGTCTGCTGCGTCATGGACAACTCTCAACTTGCGCTTTAGTGGATGGAACACACCAAAATGTGGTAAGTACCATCTAATAGAAGCACCAGTTATAGACTTATCTTTTAAATAATTTTGATGATAAGATGATTAATCGCATTGTTCTGCGTAACCTTTCTGAATAATACTATAAATAAAATCTTTGTATGCTGACATAAACATATTGTTTTTTGCTATCTGTTTCTCTAGGGATTTGAGACGTAAATATCTGGTCAATTATCCGGCAAGTTTTACCCCCAAGGCAAACATCGGGTCTTGTGCTTCCTACCAAATAGACGAAATAGCTATCTGGGCTGCACCGCGGACGGCGGTGATAAGGCGTGCTAGGTTATCTGCGGGGGTAAAGTACAGTTCGTTTATTTTGCCTGACCAAGGTGACTGGATAGATGCATACACTACACAGGGGACAATAATACAGCAAAAATAAATTATAAAATTATTTAATTAACTTTGGTTACAGAATTTAAAGTTCACATTAAATTCTTAACATGACTGATTGGCCGACGCCCGTTCCCATGTTTTTTTGTATTTGTATCAAAAATCACGGAACTGACCCCACACCGGACCCACAACCAACTAATACAAATTATACAACTACCCACAACTCGCAAAAATTGCACGACCAATCGGACAACTAGTTGCGCAATAGTCGTGCATCACAATCAATGTCAAAACATTACATTAACAAATATATAATAAAAATGTAATATTTTGATAATTTGCCAAATGAGGGTAGACAAAAATCAGAAAAACGCTAAACTAAGGATATGCATATATTAGCGACTATAACTGGTGGGATTGAAACAAAGTTGAAAAAGAGGCAATTTAGGGTCAGCGCTGAGGGCAGAGTGTCGGCGAAGAAACTAATCCCGCCAACTGTCGCTCGCCGTCAGTTTATTTAGTTGCATCAAATACAGTCATATTCTAAAGAACTTTAGGTTGTATTTAAATTGTTACGGAATTAATCTCTTCGCCGTCACTCCGTCCGTCGGCACTGACTCTCTTACCTCTATGAAGGAAAGGTTACTAAACTTTGTTTTAACCACACCAAATGGCACCACAGTTTGAGGTTGCGCAGTAGCATGCCAATCTGACTAGAACATTGCTCGATAGTATTCTGACTTTGAAAGAGATTCCGAATTAAACTCAGATCATTTTAAATATGCGGATCAAATTAATTAAATAATACTAATTTGTGAAGCAAAGAAAATAACTTTAACTTGATAACTGTGCAATTACCACATGAGACTTTGTACGAATAACGACACTATTCAAAGTAGGTCAATTGGCTATGTAATGATGTACTTTAATTAGCACCGATTTCATCGCGCCTACACAATGATAAGTGTTCCAAGTCGATTTATAAGCAACGGGATTCTGAAATAACAAACACAAAAGAATATACAAAGGAATTGAACAAATCTCCTTTTTTAAGTTCGTGAAAGTCTTATATAACAACTATGAATCGTGTCTCTTTTGAAGCTGCTACTACTGGTATTTGTAATAAGTTACTTAAAGTAAAAATTTAATGATATAAGTTATAAATCTTTGACATTTTTGACTATTCTTTAGTAACAATTACGTATTACACCTGATCTGAGATTTAATAGGAGGCGATTGTGTAACACTGAAATACGCGAGGAATTAGTAGTAGTTAAAACATATCACCGGCTTCAAAGCGCCTCTACTTAGGCACTTTGAAGTCGGTTCATATTTGAATTCATAGTGATAGATTTTAATATAATATATTTATATATTTAATTAATAATAAATTTTCTTCATTCCATAATTTTCCACCCTCAAAAGGTGACATATTTTTTTGAAATTTGAATGGCAACAAACAGGAACTATACCGTGTCTCACAAAAATATGTTTTATTCCAAATTTGTTTGTAAACGGCGCTCGGGGTTAAAAAGAGATACAATCGATTTAGAACCTCCTGCTTTTTTTAAAGGTGTTTAAAAATGACATTTGTGCAATAAATGAATATTTTTATATACTATTTATACGGACTGGATAACTACTTAATGTACTGTGAATCAGTCAATTTATTATGAAAACTAATACATATCTATAGAACAACACAACAGAGCATTTAGAAAACGGGGTAAAAAACAGTTTTTTGTGGAGTAGTTTTTAACAGGACAAAAAAAAAAGTTTTTGACGATCAATAATATCCTATGTTTTAGCGTAAAGTACAAAAAAGCGAGGTATTTATGAAATACGAAATTAAAGAGACTAGAATTAACGGTATCAATGGCATCATTTTATTTAGACTTCGCTTACTTAATTCAATTGGTAAAAAGCAAAGAAATATTTGTTTGTTTTGTCAGTGGTTTTGGCTTGGTGGTGGTTTGGTTTTATATCTTAAAATCGAAGTACAGCCGTATCGTAATAAACTTATAGAAGACTCTAATTTTAGCAAAACGCTCGGAGGTAGAGGAGCAGGCAGATTATGTTTATAAAAATAATCACACTGTTTCTGATAATAAGAGTGAACAGAAAATTAAGTACTTATTTATTTAAACAAATTGAAACTCCAATACTCTCTGTTCAAAAGTGTACTCAATCGCCTCCCGTTCGGACAAGAACGCATCAAACTGTGGAGTCGCTTTGAGACTAAAGATAATGATAGTATCGCAAAACTGCATGTGTCAATTTAAACTGTGTTTTGTTATACAACAAGAGGATTCAAAATTGAATACATTACAAGACTAACTTTAAATTTTATACCATATATTGCAAGTTCCAGCTTACTTAACTCTGTATGTAAAATATAAAAAGGAAATAGCCGGAATTCGAACCCGCGACTCCCGACTATCGAATGGCAAATCGATTTAAATCGACACAAACTGTAAGCTACACACTACAATAACTTTTCAAATACATTTAACAAAAAAAACTCTATAAACTAATTTGGCAAATGTATTGCACTAATATTAAAATTACCAATGGCTTCGATATGACACTTCCTTTCTTTACTGACACTCTTTAACAGTCAACTGCAGGACATGGGCCTCTCCTTAGCAAGGAGGTGTTGGTCTGCTATACCACGCTGACCAGACTAGTTGGTATAGGGTTTGTGTCTAGTTTTCCTTCTCTTCACAGTGCTGTCGCCCTACGTAGTTTGTCCCCCTTAGTCGATTCTTACGATGAATAACTATCAGTGATGAATATTTCTCTCTATTTCTTTAAGTCATTAGCGTTAAAATTGATAACTAGACTTAAACATGATCCTACGTAATATATTTGAGACTTGGTTTGAGCTTAAAACATACTTAAGAAAAGATTATTACACTTTTTTGAAGTGAAAACTTCTACAGGCAAGTTTTAATGAGGAGTTAATTCATGTAAGTCGTTATCTTCATGGTCACATGGTATGATAACGCTTGGGCTAGATTTGAATATATAGATACATATGTATATATACATATGTATATATACTTACATAGCACAGGTCGACAAATAATTTAGATCAAACAATTAATGTGAATATTCAAAAATAACAACTGTTCGTTCATAATTTTAAGTTTTCACTTAAGTCCTCGTTACTGCTTTTGTGTTTTGTTTAGAAAAAACCATATTACAACAAATTGGTTCATCAAAAAATATATAATATCCTTCTTTGTGATTTAGAATGTAAACAAGCACATAAGATTAAAAAAAGAACATAATATCCTTCTTAATGATGAAAACAAGCACATAGTTTAGTGATGGTAGCTTACTATAGGCACCCATCACCATGCTTGTTTCAATTCAAGTTTTCGTTTTAATATTTAACACAATAAGGCACTACGATATTTATATATATATATGAGTGTCAATACTGTTTTTAGATAAAATGAGACATATAAAGACGGTTTAGATAGCTTAATACAAGACTAGGTAATGCATAGTCAAGATAAGTTTCTAAATGAATGAAAAAAAGTAATAATTATTTTTTGTTTAAACAAAATGATAATACTTTTATTATATAACCCATTTCCATGTTATTTAAATTTTTCGGAGATATATGGGAAATTCCACAATATATTATATTGAATATTTGTATAACATACAAACTTTTAACAATTAATAATTATTTAATTTGTTAATTAATATCGTTATCGGCGCTGTTACAAATAAAAATAATAATTTAACAATAATTTAATTAATGATTGCATTACGTAACGGAAACGAGTTTGAAAATTTCGGCTAACTTTGGCTTCAGTATTGAAAACAGAATAATCGTTATTTTAAACAGTTATTCATGTTTTTATCGTTAATTCGATATCGTTATGTCATAGGTGGTATAATATCGTAACGTTTACACAGTGAAAGTTATACAGTATCGTTACAAATAGTTATGAAAATAACAATACAATAACGACAAGTCCGTTCCAATAATTTCGTTATGAATTCATACTCTTTGCGCTGTAGCATGGTGCGTGGTGGTTTAATTTACTTTAATTTACTACAGTTTATGGTTTAATTTAATTTACAACAGTTAATAGGTCTTTGGTTACGGCTGCTTCACGACAACGCGCGACCCCATACTGCGCAACAAACAGTCTCCAACCGCAAGAGCTGGGGTTGGAAGCTCTCCCTCATCGGCCATACTCACCAGACCTTGCACCTACCGACTATTACTTTTTCCAAAATTTAGACAACTTTTTAGTGGGTAAAAATTTCAATTCCCGAGAGGCAGTATGCCTTTGAAGAGTTTGTTGCCTCCCGTCCAGCTGATTTTTACAAGAAGGGCATCAATAAACTGCCAATGCTTTGGCAAAGATGCGTCGATTGCATGGGTGATTACTTCGAATAACAGAAATAAAAAAGTTTGAAAAAATAAGAATTTCACTTATTGCATACGAAACGGCAATTTCATCGGTAAAGACCTATTATTAATACTTGAGCGTGTATTCGCAATATATTAAATCATTAATAACTGTAGTAAATTAAATTAAACCATAAACTGTAGTAAATTAAAGTAAATCACTACGCAACATGCTACAGCGCAAAGAGTATAGTAATAAAACTATTCAGCATCATAAGATACAACAAACTTACTCCAGAGCGTTTGACAATCGTTTAAAAATTCGTAAAATAAGGTAAAATATCTGTTTCTTTTATTTTTCAATACGTTGTCAATAAAAACAACTATTATTTAATATTAAGTTAATTCACGAAAATATCTATTTATTACTGGTTTTAATTCATTTACTCATTTGAGACGCACTTCATACGAATTATTATTTATGAATATCAATTCTTCATTTTTTTTGGAAAATAAGGTATTAGAATTCCTAAGAACGTTAAAATCAATTCGTTAAAAGAAGATTTACATTATAAACAAATTGTATAAACAAAACAAATCAAAGTGGATTTTGAAAATAATACTTTTTTGACATCAATTTGTTTCAATTCACTGTAGCTAATGTAAAAAAAAAAACTTAAAAACGATTTGATATTTGACACAATGCTACAGTTATTAATGTAACGTCAAATAAACAGTTTCAAATAACGTAGCCTTTGCGATTCAAAAAAATTAAATAAAAGAAACAGATCTACCAGGGTACCGTCGAAGTTCTGGCAGCCTTTAACCTGGTGGCCAACCCATCTGGCGGCCTCCAAGCACATGCAGGTGTAGATGGTAGACGGACTGAGCGCCGTCCCGTCCGTTGTTGACTACGAGGCGGAAGCCGGAGGGGGCGCGCGACGAGCCCAGGGACCGAGCCACCAGCATCAGGTGGCCGAGGAGCTGGAAGCAATCAGATGTAACAAATAAATGAGAGTTCCAGCATAAATGTTTCGGACATCTAAGTCATCTAACTCACAACACAACCCCATCTAGTTCCAAGCTAAGCAGAGATTGAGTTATGGGTACCAGACAACTGATATAAATAAATATAATAGGTCTTTACCTATGAAATTGCCGTTTTGTATGCAATAAGTGAAAGTACTTATTTTTTCAAACTTTTTTATTTCTGTTATTCGAAGTAATTACCCATGCAATCGACGCATCTTTGCCAACGCATTGGCAGGTTATTGATGCCCTTCTTGTAAAAATCAGCTGGACGGGAGTTAACAAACTCTTCAAAGGCATTTTGTACTGCCTCTCGGGAATTGAATTTTTTACCTACTAAAAAGTTGTCTAAATTTTGGAAAAAGTAATAGTCGGTAGGTGCAAGGTTTGGTGAGTATGGCGGATGAGGGAGAGCTTCCAACCCCAGCTCTTGCAGCTTGGAGACTGTCTGTTGCGCAGTATGGGGTCGCGCGTTGTCGTGAAGGAGCAGTGGGGACGACCGATTGACCAAAGCTGGTTGCAGATGTGCAAGCTTCTCCATCATTCTCTCCAGTTCTTCACAGTACACATCTGCATTAATGCTCATGCCGTTTTGTAAAAAGCTGTGGTGAATCACACCCGCACTAGACCACCAAACAGTGACCATCACCTTTTTAGGGGTCATTTTTGGTTTAGGGCATTGCCTTGGTGCTGAACCAGGGTCTAACCAACTTGCTGAGCGCTTTCGATTGTCAAACAGAATCTATTTTTCGTCGCACGTAACAATTCGTTTCAAAATTCCTTCATTTCTTTGCCTGTTGAGCAGCGCAAGGCAGGTCTCGACGCGTACGTTGCGCTGGCGATCGTTAAGGTCGTGGGGCACCCATCTATCAAGCTTTTTTACCTTGCCAATTTGTCGCAAATGGATCAATATTGTTTTGATGCTTACATTAAAAGCTGTTGCTAGCTCAGCTCTAGATTGAGTTTCGTCAGCTTCCACAATCGCCTTTAATTCATTATTGTTAACCAAAGTCTCCGGACGACCACGAGCTTCATTTTTCAAGTCAAAATTTCCAGAACGGAACCGTGAAAACTAATAACGGGTTTGCGTTCGTTTGTACAGTTCTCTCCGTAAGCGTTTTTGATGTTACGTGCCGTTTGTGTCGCGTTGGTGCCACGACGGAACTCACATTCCATAATTACACGAATTTTTAAAGTATCCATTATGACGAAAAATGTTCAAATGTAATGAAAATACAACGCTAATCAAAAAACAAAAGCCTGAGTTTGTAAATAGTATGTCATGGTTTTAAAACAAAATTAATTTGAATGTAGAATACAGAGCCATTACAAACTATTTTTTATTTGAAATGACCAGTACTGAAGAACGGCAATTTCATAGGTAAAGACCTAATATTTATTTTTGGACATCTAACACATTACGCCCTCTAGTCCCAAGTTAAGCAGAGCTTGTGTTATGGCCCATAAACCCATAACTTATGGGTACTATACAACTGATATATATAAAATTCTCGTGTCACAATGTTAGTTACCATACTCCTCTGAAACAGCTGGACCGATTTTTATGAAATTTGGTGTGCATATCGGGTAGGTCTGAGAATCGACCAACATCTATTTTTTATACTCCAATTTTTTTATGGCAAAACAACATTTGCCGGGTCAGCTAGTAAATTTTTTTTTTGGACATCTAACACACAAGGCCCTCTAGTCGCAAGTTAAGCAGAATACACAACTGATTTTTTTTTTGTATAAGTTACCTGCCAAAGTGACACTGCTCAGCCTGGTAAGCTCAAGCAAAATCCAACAGTGGGGGCCACCATACTCACTGCGAAAGAAGGCAATGCAGTATGGCGTCCCACACTATGGCGGCTTAGTGAGATGCTTATTTCACGTCCCGCTTAAAGGACCCGGGATCATAGTGGGAGGGAAACACGTGCGCTGGTAGTGAGTTCCAGTTTTTAACTGCTTGGCACAGGAAGGAAGAACAAAACCGTTTGGTTCGTGAGCGTATTTCTACGACCCTAAAGCGGTGGCTTCCAAGGCCAGCGGCCAACGCGTTGTTCTGTAGGAAAAGGGAGAAGGTGGGATCAATTGGAAGAGCTCTTCGAGCACTCACCATGGTAAAGGCGGTAGAGGACTGCCATAGAGGCGATATCTCTCCGCAACTGCAGAGGTTCAAGGGACTCGGTGGCATCGCGACTGTTGATAATGCGGACTGCTCGCCATTGCAACCGGTCGAGAGCATCAAGCAAATACTGCGCGAATCCATCACAAAGATGAGAACAGTACTCCACGCACGAGCGTACCTGGGTCTTATAAATAAGACACAAATGCTCGGGCGTGAAGAACCGTCTCACCTGGTTCAGTACGCCAAGTTTCCGCGGGACCGCCTTAGTGATGCTCTCGATGTACTCCCGCGGGTTAAGGTCCCGGCAAATATCCATGCCCAGGACACCGAGCTTATCCCGTAGTGGCAGTTGAGTGCTCTGAAAAGTGGGGAGGGGAAGAAACGGAGACTTTTTAGTAGAGAACGCGCACACCTGTGTTTTCTTAGCGTTGAACTCGACCAGATTTTCATCACCCCATTGTGAAATATGGCTCAGAACCCGGTCGAGTTCAGCGACCAGCTCTCGTCGTTTTTCCTCAACGTCTGACAGCTTGGCTGGAGGGTGTCTCAAATATCGCCCATGGACTGTGCTGTGGTCTGCATAGCAATGTATGTTGCCAAGGGCTAATATGTCACTGATATGCAGAAAAAACAGCGTGGGCGACAGAACTGAACCCTGGGGTAAGCCAGCGTTTACCTGCAGATACTTAGAGGCCACGCCGTCGCAAAGGACCCTAATGCGGCGCTGGTGCAGAAAAGCGGTAATCCAGTTACTGAGTCTAGGAGGCAGACCGAATGCCGGAAGCTTGGAGAGAAGCGAACGGTGCCAGACCCGGTCGAAGGCCTTGGCCATGCCAAGGACTCCCCATGCCTGTCCATAGCCTCACCCCAAAGGTGTGTGACGTACGCTGGAAGATCTCCCGTGGAGCGGTTCGATCTGAAACCATATTGCCGATCATTTAACAAGGAGTGATTACAGATTACAGAGAATGGAAGTGACGGCTGTAGGTCGGTAATTGGCTGGGTTAGAGCGGTAACCTTTTTTGTGTATGGGTTGAATTATCGCCTCTCTCCAGGCATCCGGAACAATTCCTGAGAATATGACAGGCGGTACAGGCGCGTCAATACGGGGGCCAACTTCGGTGCACAGTTCTTAAGAACCATCTCTGGAATATTTTCAGGATCACCGGCTTTTCGGACGTCGAGAGACCGCAGCTCCGCACGGACATCACTTTGCCGGATACGAATATCATGCATTATGGAGTCGCAGATTGGAATAGTAGGCGGATACGCGCCACGGTCGTCGATATACATATTATATACTTGTTTTCTTGTAAATTTATACATATTATACATAGAAAACTCTCAAACTCTGAAACAAATATTTGCATTTCATACAAACATTTGGTCTGACTCGGGAATCGAACCCGAGACCTCAAGCACAGCAGTCGCATACGTTACCGCTGCGCCACCGAGGCAGTAAAATGTTATAATTATAACGTAACCTCACACACTGTCCTCCTGATCATCCTGTGAATGTCGTAAGTGCCGACTAAATGATAAATGTTTTTAGTTATTTTTACGTGTCGGACTATAAGGCATTTTCTAATACTCACTCTGGGTGGAAATGTAGAATCAAACCATTAAGATGTCTTTAATTACAAGTCGGTAAACATTGATTAAATATATAAAATGGCGAGTACAGTATAGGGTCTGGGTTAGTTTTTTGAAACAAAGACCATAGTTAGACAGACGCAGGGTTGATATGATTTAAATTAATAAATAACCGAAAAAAATAAAAAAAACTGATTTAAATAAAAAAAAAACGATTTGAATCAAATTAATCCCATTATTATGTTTTTTTTTAAACTATGATTTTTATCAACCCTGTAAATATCTATGTCGGGGGAAGTCCCTCGACAATTTTTGGCTGATTTGGTTGCTGTAATTTTTTTATGATTTAAATCATTTATTTAAAAAAAAACATTTGATTAAAATCACGATTTAAATCACTGATTTAAATCAAGTGCAACTCAAGATTTAAACGTGCCATACCACACCTTGTGTGAACCAGAAATAGTAGAGACTAGCTGATCTCCGCGGAATAACATCAACAGTAGGTAACGCCGCTAGTCTAAAAAAGTAGCCTAAGTTATTCCTTAAATCATCAGCTATCTGCCCCTGAAAGTCCCGTCAAAATCGGTCCAGTCGTTCCAGAAACAGACAAAAATGGTAAAAAATGCTATTTGGGTATATGTACCGTGTATACATACGTATGCATTTAGTAAAAAGCGGTTATTTTAATTTTACAAACAGACATTCCAATTTTATTTATTTGTATAGATGGGGTTGGCTCTCCCGTAGCCTCATTTATACGCGAAAACCAACGAAACGAAAGAATTTGTTAACGCCGCCAGTACGATGGTGGTATCTTAGCACCGCTATCTTAAAAACTCAATATCTTTAAAATTAATAACAATTGAAGTAAATTGCACAACACGAGTGTACGTCATGTGTGAACACACAACACATTCCACTGTTATCATCGCAATCAACGGGCACATTATCTACACGAATTTTTACACAATTAGTCATGTGCACAACATATTCGTACTATTAATTAGCCGCTTAAACGATAACACGATATGTACTATAACCGACGAAAGATAGCAGCCGTGAAAATCTATTAAAAAAAAAATTGAGTGTCTGTTTGTAATATGAAAATAACCGCGTTTTACTAAATGCATAATGCATATGTATGTATACACGGCACATATACCAAAATAACATTTTTTACAATTTTTGTCTGTCTGTTTGTTTGTTTTGGATAATCTCTGGAACGGCTCTACCGATTATGACGGGGCTTTCACTGATAGGTAGCTGATGATACAAAGAGTAAGTTAGGCAATTTTTTTTCACTGGCTTTGCCCCGCTGCGTCATCCGCTGTTGTTGTTGTACCGCAGGTAACACCGCGGGGCTCAGCTAGTGTATCTATAATTTTCTTATTTTCTATGTGGTGACGATTGAAGAATATGGAGTGACACCACCCCTATTTATTGCATAGGTGTCGTAGCCGACTAGGCGTCAGCGCCGACGGGCGGAGTGACGGCGAAGAGACTAATTCTGTACCAATTTAAATTCAACCTAATGTTCTTCAAAATACAACTGTAGCAATAGCAAAACCAAAAACAATCAACAGTCGCTCGCGTCCTTCGGCGTCATTTCAAAATGTTTAATTTATAATCGAGATGGTTGGCAGTCCACAACTGTGCGCTTTTCAAGGAACTTTCTGCCTCGCACAACAAAACTGGAATCAACTATCGCCTACGGTATTCCCGGACCAATACGACCTGCAAACCTTCAAGAAAAGAGCGTACTCCTTCTTAAAAGGCCGACAACGCACTTGTGACGCCTCTGGTGTTGCGGGTGTCCAAGGGCGGCGGTAATCGCTTACCATCAGGCGATACGTCTGCTCGTTTGCCCCCTATTTCATACGAAAAAAATTAATTTACTTTTCTTACAATAAGAATTTTTCCTAAAATTTGAATGGCATCAAATCGTTAGCATAAGCTTTGTAAATCGAGAAATAATTTTCTAAATTAGTGCTTATGGACCAGAGATCTGAAGAACTCAACACAATAAAATCAACTAAATAGAGAGCTACAATCAACCTTAATCTATACTAATAGTATCAATTATTATTAACTAGCGGAACCACGCAACCTCGTTTGCGTCTCCTATTGCCCGTATCATGAAAATTTTTTGAAACCCCCGTTTTTGAAACATTTTTCATTGGTGCTCCGCTCCTGTTGGTCGTAGCGTGATGATATATAGCATTTAGCCTTTCTCAATAAATGAACTATCCAACACTGAAAGAATTTTTCAAATCGGACCATCGTTTCCTGAGATTAGCGCGTTCAAACAAACAAACTCTTCAGCTTTATAATATAAGTATAGATATACTATACCCTATTCAACTTCCTCTGAGACAAAAGGTAAACAAAGAAACCAATGTTTCTCAAACGAGTTGATCGAGAGTAAACATGGCCGATATAACCAAACTAATTACAAAATTTCACATTTGTACGTAAATTATTTGCCTTATCACTACTCTTCAATTTAGTAGTGTTACAATACGTTCAAAGTTTGGGAACAGCTACAGTTTTAGGTGTTTTTAATGTCACTTTTTAGTCAGTCCACTGTGAACTCGGAAAATTTGGACAGTTGCAATTATTTTATTTTTTAACACACGTATTTCCGTTGTACTTGACACTGGCAAAATTGTTGACATCGGCACAGTTTGCCATTTTCCAAGAAAAAGAAAGAAAATGTCACTTTTTTTATTGATTCCAGATGCATATAAAATTTGACCTATTAAAGAACCTTTTTCTGGTTTGTTTACCTTTTGTCTCAGAGGAAGTTGAATAGACTATAGCTGAACCACTGTATAGCATCAACCGCAGTTAACACTGCTGGTCGAAGCTAGTCTAAAAAAGTATCAGTGCAACCGTTCCATAGATTAGCAGGAACAAACAGACAGACAAAAATGGAAAAAAAATGCTATTTTGGTATATGTACCATGTATACATACACATGCATATGGTAAAAAGCAGTTATTTTAATATTACAAACAGACACTTTAATTTTATTTATTTGTATAGATTAATTACAAATACCTGGGAAATTAGCTTAAATGTAAAACTGTTTACATTGTTCAATTTCCTAGAAACATCTTCACATTCTGCAGTCAATATTTAAAAATTGATCCATGTTTTTAAGACAGATGATTTCTTGGAATTTCTTAGTATTTAGGAGATAAATAGTAACATATAAAAATAAAGTATTAATGAGTCACACTGATAACTTTCCTGTTTGAAGATTGAAAAGACAACATAATGTTATGTAAAAGTTTATCAGCAGTCCAGACAGTCCTTAATATTGGCTTTATTGGAAAATTAAATAACTAAAGAACATACCACTAATATAATACTCAGTTTAAAACTCTACCTATTAGATAAATATTCATGTTAAGTAATTACCTATAGTGTATAAGTGTAAGTGTTATGAGGTAACAAACATAAAAAAAAGGTATTCTTACAGTCGAATTGAGAACCTCCTCCTTTTTTTGAAGTTGGTTAAAAAAGTAACATGACACCCTGAACTATTTATTTTTCTTTTTAAACTGTGCACATTGCTGGGATTGGCGAGAGGCTTGAGCGTCTTCCTTCGGGGACTCGAGCATTCTGGTCTCTTGCCAAGGCTATCGAAGGGAATTTCTGTAAGCCATCCCTTCCACCTTTGCACTTGGGAAATAATCCGTTGGCCTATGACGCAAAGGAGAAAGCCGATCTCCTGGCAAAACACTTTGCGTCCAACTCGACCTTGGATGACGGGGAACAGGAGCCGCCTACCATACCGCGGTGCGAGAGCCGTATGCTGGATATCCAGTTTCACCAACGCTCAGTGCGTATAGCACTTTTATCCCTGGATATCCATAAGTCGAGTGGCCCGGATGGAATCCCCCCTATAGTGTTAAAGATGTGCGCTCCAGAGTTGGCACCGGTCTTAACGCGTCTTTTTCGGCTCTCCTACTCTTCTGGCGTAGTTCCGACAACATGGAAGGCAGCATTAGTCCACCCGATCCCAAAAAAAGGCGATCGCTCTAATCCGTCCAACTATAGGCCGATAGCCATTACTTCCCTCTTCTCGAAAATAATGGAGTCCATCATCAACTATCAACTCCTACGGTATCTAGAAGATCATCATCTGCTTAGCGACCAGCAGTACGGCTTCCGTAAGGGTCGATCGGCTGGTGATCTTCTGGTATACCTGACACATCGCTGGGCACAGGCGATTGAGACTAAGGGGGAAGCCTTGGCAGTTAGTTTGGACATCGCGAAGGCCTTCGATCGGGTCTGGCACAAAGCGCTTCTTTCGAAGCTCCCTTCCTATGGGCTTCCCGAGAAATTATGCGATTGGGTCACTAGCTTTCTAGCAGATAGAAGCATTAAGGTCGTAGTCGACGGTGAATGCTCTGATTCCATATCTGTGACTGCTGGTGTCCCGCAAGGCTGTGTGCTATCGCCTACTTTGTTCCTCCTCCATATCAATGATATGCTGCAAAATTGCGGCATTCATTGCTATGCGGATGACAGCACCGGCGATGCTTTTTACACCGGCCGCGCCAATATTTCTCGGGAAAACGTCATTGAGAGTCGAAACAAACTTGTGTCTGAAGTCTAGACTTCTTTGGAGAAGGTCTCAGATTGGGGTAGACTTAATTTAGTCCAATTTAACCCCACAAAGACACAAATTTGCGCGTTCACCACTAAAACACTTCCGTGGGTCGTATGTCCTCGTTTCGAAGGCACTCCACTATCTGCCTCAGCCAATATTGGAATTCTTGGTGTCGACATGTCGAGCGAAGTCCAGTTTCGTGGCCACCTGGAGGGTAAGGCCAAATTGGCCTCGAAAAAGCTTGGTGTGCTCAACAGATCGAGACAGTATTTCACTCCGGCCCACCGCCTTATACTTTATAAGGCCCAGGTTCGGCCTCACATGGAATACTGTCCCCATCTTTGGGCGGGGGCACCCCAATACCAGCTCCTCCCTTTGGACCGCATTCAACGGAGAGCGACCCGAGTCGTCGATTGCCAAGAACTTTCAATTCGGCTAGACTCTTTGGCGCTGCGTAGAGATGTAGCTTCGCTGTGCATCTTCTACCGCATTTATCATGGGGAGTGCTCCGAGGAATTGTTCGGACTGATTCCTGCCGCCTCTTTCCGCCGTCGTCCTACGCGACAGAAGTTTCATCCCCATCATTTAGATGGTTGGCAGTCCTCAACTGTGCGCTTTTCCAGGAACTTTCTGCCTCGCACAACAAAACTGTGGAATGAACTGTCGCCTGCGGTATTCCCGGACCAATACGACCTTCAAACCTTCAAGAAAAGTGCGTACTCCTTCTTAAAAGGCCGGCAACGCACTTGTGATGCCTCTGGTGTTGCGGGTGTCCATGGGCGGCGGTAATCGCTTACCATCAGGCGATACGTCTGCTCGTTTGCCCCCTATATCATAAAAAAATAAAAAAATAAAAAAAACTGCCGCCTAACTTCCTTTAGCAGTGGCATACACAATTTAGTAGAACTATACTTACATCAATATCAGTGGGTTCCGCGTCTTGTAGCCTGGCGATCCTTCTTTTGGGTATCACGAGAAAATGCACGGGAGCCTGTGGGGATATGTCATTGAAAGCTAAACATAATTCATCTTCGTAAATAATGTCTGCTTTGATTTCTTTGGACATTATCTTGTCGAATATAGTAGGTCCCGGTGCGGCGACGCTCTGCGCCTGCGCGCGCCTCACTTCATCGCTATACGGCCTCCTTACAGCAATAGCCGAGCCCCTCGATAAGTCATAAATATTTGTGGGATAATTCTTCTTGATGCGGAACTTAAGCGCACGCTGCAGCACTTTGTTAAACATTTTTATTTTATTTTCACATCGAAATTCCACTCAAACGCAATCACTGTTTTGACACTTGTGACTTTTGACATTTTCGAGATAAAATGTCAGAGTTGACGTGAGAAAAATGTTGCAACGTATAAATTTTGAAAACTTGATTTCTTCCATAGAATTAAGAAAGGGGAACTTTGGATATTTTAGACATTATGGACATAATGTTTTATTACTTTTACGTTCAATATTCGTCTTTTAATTTTAGTGTAATTTGTGAGATTAATTTCTTGAAAGGAAGCGGAAACGTCTAACAAGTCAAAGAAAATCACGATTTAAGTCGATTAATAAGTTCCTGTTTTTGATTTTAATAAAACAAAATTCCACAAGTCGGGCACAGTATTTATTTGTAGATATGAAATGTTCAATTCTGTACCACTGACAACTTGTACTTTTATTTTGAAACAAAAAATGTGTATGAAATAATGAAATTTGTACTTTCAAGAAATTATTAGTAATAAATTTATTTTTATTAGATTTTGAAGTTTAAGGTCAGTTTCACCAGGTGCTGCTATGTCTCTTAGTTATCTTCCTTAATATATTTAAATTTATATGATATAATATGGGATACTCGGGTAATTAGGGACTTTAAGTCGGACTCGTGCACCGAGGGTTCCGTACAAACCTGTAAGTACATTATATGATGTAACTAAATATTTATGCTTTCGCAATTTTCCCTTTATCTGTGCTATAAGACGTTGCTTCGTACCAAATTTCAAGATTCTGAGTTCACGGGAAGAACCCTGAAGGTTTTGATTCCCTTGCGAGTGTCTAAAATTTGCAGCATAAGTGGCTTTTTTTATTAAGTTAGCTTAGAAGTTTGATTTTTTTACAGCTTCAAGAGACAGTAGCCTTGAGTATTTGATATGAATTTCAGCTTGATACCTAAACGCCTTTCTGAGAAAAAGCGTCTTGACAGACAGACGGACAACAAAGTGAGAATATAAGGGTTTCGTTTTATCCTTTTGAGGTACGGAACCCTAAAAATAATAATGAATAAAATTGTGAACTTGCTGTTTTTTTAGGTAAACGATAAATATAACATGGTATATATAAACAGATAGTCTACATAGTTGTTAGTAGCCTGAGAGGCACAAGTGTGTTGCTTTTGATTTGAAACTTACTTGACCGAAGAGTCACATGCAACACACCACAACACGACTATTAATCTTGAAATGAGAGTACCTAAGCTTAAAACACACAACTGGCGGGTGGATCAAAGTGGATAACTTAGATTGCTTTAAATATTTATTTGCTTTATAGTTATTCTATTCTTCTTGTTATTATTTTATATTTATATATTAATAGGTATCTTAGTTTTATTTATTTTATTTAATATTGCATTACTGCATCTTAATGTCTGACCTTGACATTAGTGATGATGACAGTTTTCACTCCATAAACAGTCTTAATTCTAGTTACGTTAGTATACCCTCACTCCAAGAGAGTCTCCAGTACCAATTTTCTGATGCTCCGCGGAATTTTAATGTAGTCCATATAAATGCCCAGAGTATTCCAGCTCATTTCCCTGATATGCTGGCTACCTTTAACTGTAAAAACATACACGCTATATTAGTCTCAGAGACATGGTTAAAACCGTGCTTACCTTCCACATCATACACTCTTCCAGGTTTTAATCTTATAAGGAATGATCGTGCGACTGGTGGTGGGGGTGGTGTTGGTATATATCTGCGACAACACATTTCTTTTACCATTGTAAGTCTGTCCTCACAACCCCCACCTCCGGACGCGGGTGAACATCTCTTCTTAGAATTAGACATTGATCATTCAAAAGTTTTGCTAGGTGTTTACTATTCACCCTCATCACGTAATAACTATTTTTCCTCTTTCGAAAATTTATTAGAAAACCTATCTCCCTCCTATAGCCACACATTAATAATGGGTGATTTCAATACTTGCTTGATGAAAAATGACCATCGCTCCTCTTCGTTACGCAGAGTAGTGGACTGCAATAACTTATCACTTCTTACACTTGATGCTACTCACCACTTTCCTAACTGTATGCCTTCTCTTCTTGACCTTATTCTTGTCTCTTCCACAGATCATGTCATCAGCCATGGCCAGTATCCAGCTGATGCTTTCTCTTATCATGACTTGATATTTATTTCTTATGCTATCCGCCCACCCAAGGCAAAGCCGAGAATTCTTGTGCAACGCAATTTTAGCGGAATGAATCTTGCTAAACTAAAAGAGGACGCCCATAACATCAACTGGTCTGTTTTACTGGGTTCGCATTGTGTAAATGAAAAAGTCAAAATACTCAACGAAAACTTAATTCAACTTTATAACGTACACGCACCTTTGCGATCGATCAAACTTAAACACTTACCGGCTCCGTGGCTTACTGAGGAGATACGACGGATTATGTCCAAAAAATGTGTAGCTAAAAGTAAATACAGGCGTCGACCAACGGATACTAACCTGGAAAAATATGTATATCTGAGTGTTATACTGTGGCAATTAAAATGTTTGTCTACTCTGTGTAGTGGACTAGCTGTTGTCTGTGGTCTGTGGCTTCCTCTTTGAGTTAAGTGTAATGTCGGTTGATTGTTCTAAAGTGGATAGATGTATAAAAATCTGTTTAATTAAACACAGTTGGCTTTTCTCAAAACTTTATTTATTTCTGTCTCCGTCCGATCAAGTACACCCTAACAGGTTATGGGACCAAGCTCGTAGTTGACAGATTGAAAAATATTAAAGAGATTAAAAAAAACGTCTCACTGCGTGCACCCGGCGACGGCGTTTTTTACAGAAGATAGAGGCTGGACAGGACAGAATACTACAGCAGCAGCATAAAAGAGCATCTACAATCATGGCAAGTGATAGAAAAGATACCGGCGTAATAATATTAAACGAAAATAATTGGTCACTATGGCGTTTCCAGGTTACGATAACCTTACAGGCTAAAGGTTTGTACGATGTATTATTGAAGGAGCCAGTGACGACAGAAGAAAAAGCGTACGACTTAAAAGCCAAAGAGATAATTGTTCAACGAGTAGAAGAAAACATTTTGTCACTACTATTGTCTTGTACTACAGCACATCAAATTTGGGAAAAATTAAGTATAGTTTTTGAATCCAAATCGAATGTGGGCATTCATCTATTACAGCAGAGGTTTTACAACCTGAAATATCAACCTCCCATGATAAACTTCATCTCAAATACAGAAGATCTGGTTAACAAACTCAAACTCAACGGAGAAAGTTTTTCAGAACAGATGATAATAACCAAGATATTGATAAGTTTGCCAGATGAATATAGATACTTTATTTCAGCATGGGAATCCGTCACAAAAAGCGAACAAACATTCAAAAACTTGACAGCGAGACTACTTATAGAGGAGGAGCGACTATCAAACAAAGAAGAGGACACAGAGGCTACAGCGTTGGTTACACGGAAGAAAGGAGCATGGAATAGAAGACAGCAAGATCAAAAAAACAAGAATGGGTCTAAAATTATAGAAGTTAAAGAAGTGCAAAAGTGTTATGAGTGCGGTAAACCGGGTCATTTTAAAAGAGAGTGTCGTTCACGTAAGTGCAACTATTGTGGTAAAGTAGGGCATGTATACAGTGACTGTCGACAGCGTCAGAACAAAAACAAGAGTGAACCAAGGGCTTACATCGCTAGGACGAACTGTCAACAAACAGAGTGGATAATGGACACAGGCGCTAATGAACACATGTGTTGTAATAAAGAACATTTCAATGACTTTAAGTTATTAAAAGATGAAAGGTATGTAACAGTAGGAGACGGCAGAAAATTAAAGGTTTTAGGTATAGGCCAAATAAAGTTTATTGCACATAATGGTGAACCATCTATTCTCATGGGTGTACTTTATGTTCCAGAATTAAAAATAAATTTGTTTTCAGTAATTAGTGCAATAGACAGAGGAAATTTTATTATGATGTCTACTAAAGAGGGCTGTAAATTTATTTTAAATGGTGTAACTACACTTATAGCTGTGCGTAAAAATGATTTGTATATTTTGGATTTTGAGTTATCTAAAACAGGTGCATTACTCTCTCTCTCAGATTGGCATCAAAGATTAGCTCATCAGAATATTAATTATATCAAAGAGGTTTTAGATAATTCAAACATTGGATATGAACGGCAGAATGATCAATGTCAATCATGTATTGAAGGTAAGCACCATAGGTCATCATTTCAGAGTAAGAAGCATAGAACAGCAGGAGTGGCAGAGTTGATACATGCAGATCTTTGTGGCCCAATGGAGGAGGATTCTGTTGGAGGGGCAAAGTACTTTTTACTACTTAAAGATGATTTTTCAAATTACAGAAGTATTTACTTTTTGAAACAGAAGACTGAGACACCAGAGAAGATAATGCATTTTATTAGACATACAGAGAGACAGAATGGGCATAAAATCAAAATACTAAGGACGGATAATGGTACAGAATTTACTAATAAACATTTAAAGGATTTCTTACAGAATCATGGCATCGAACATCAAACAACAGTACCTTATCATCCTGAACAGAACGGAAAAGCAGAACGTGATATGCGTACAATAGTAGAAGCAGCAAGAACTATGCTCATAGCAAAGAAATTACATAAGGAATTGTGGGCAGAAGCTGTGAACACTACTGTCTACATTCTCAATAGAACGAGCAAAGGAAAAGATAGCAAGACACCATTCAAGATTTGGGAAAACAAGAAATTTGATATTACTGCTTTAGACAAAATCTTTGGTACAGAAGTCTACACTCATATACCTAAGGAAAAAAGAAGGAAGTGGGACTCAAAATCAGAAAAAGGTATATTTGTTGGATATGAAGGTTCAAAGGGTTTCAGAATTTATTGTCCAAATAGAAGAAATGTGCTTATTAAAAGAGATGTAATATTTATTAAAGAACAGGAGAACCCTATAGGTAAAGAAGACAAAAGGAACAGAAGATACATGGAGGAGAATATAGATGAAGTCATAGAAACAGAACCAAATACACAGAGAGCGAGGAATACAGAAGAAAGTACAGACAGTTTTACCATTGATGAGAATACAGACAGATTGGCTACAGAGAATGCTTATGAGACAGCTACAGAAGATGACAATACAGAAGAAATTACAAATTCTACAGATGAAGAAACTACAGAAGAAATAGAAAATACAGAAGAATTAAGAGAAGACAGAGATGTTAGAACAAGGAAAAGAATTTTAAAGACTCCAAGGTGGATGGAAGACTATCATGTTGGTTTAGTCTCTCTAGAAAAAGAAGAATTAACTTATGAAAAGGTGATAAATGGAAAATACTCAAATAAATGGAAAGATGCTATAGATAGAGAAATAGAAGCTTTAGAGAGAAACAATACATGGGTTGAAGTAAAAGATACTAATGGCAAGAGAGTGATAGAGACAAAGTGGGTTTTCAAAATTAAAAAGGGAGAAAATACAGAGAAGGACACATATAAGGCACGATTGGTTGCAAGAGGTTTTCAACAGAAAGATAACATAGATTTGACAGATATTTACGCACCTGTTGCAAAATTACCAACATTGAGAATATTAATGGCTATAGCTGCAAAATATAATTTGGATTGGACACAAATGGATGTAAAAAACGCATTTTTATATGGAGATATAGAAGAAGAAGTCTATATAACATTACCAGAAGGACCTAAAGATTTTAAAAATAAAGTTTTTAAATTGCAGAAGTCACTATATGGTTTGAAAAAATCTCCAAGAAATTGGAATGATAAATTCAATAAGTTCATGTTAAAAATAGGATATGAAAGAAGTAAAGCAGACTATTGTTTATACTACAAGAGAAGAGAAAAATGCTATGTACTACTATATGTCGATGATCTGATAATAATCCATGAAAATACAGAGCAAATAGAGAAACTAAAGAAGTCTTTAGAAAGTAAATTCAAGATGGTTGATATGGGAAATAACAATGCTACATATTTAGGTATTAATATCAAGAAAGTTGGAAACAATATTGAAATAAATCAAAAACAGTATCTACAGGAGTTACTAAAGAAGTATAATATGAATGACTGCAATCCAGTAAATACACCAATAGAACAAGGCATTGAACTTAACATGAAACCTTCTACAGACAAAAAGATAGATAATCAATGCAGACAGCTGATTGGAAGCCTCATGTATGCCATGCTTGGAACCAGACCTGATATCTGCTATGCTATTAGTTACCTTAGCCGATACCAAACATATGCTGATGAAAGACTATGGAAAGCTTTGAAAAGGATTCTAAGATATCTAAAGGGAACTATAGACTATAAACTTATATACAAGAGCAATGGAGAAAATCTACTGACAGGATATACAGATGCTGATTGGGCAGGGGATAGAAATGATAGAAAGTCAACATCTGGTTTTGTAATTAAAGTTTTTGGTTGCACAGTTTCATGGAGCAGTTCTAAACAACAGTGTGTGGCATTATCTTCTACAGAATCAGAATATATAGCACTGGGAAAAGGAATGGCTGAAGGTTGCTGGATAAAGAATCTTTTAGGGGAGTTACAGTTAATTTCAGAGGGTTTTATCATTTATGTTGACAACCAGTCTGCTGTTCATATTGCCAAAAATCCTGAACAGCACAAGCGATTAAAACATATAGACCTTAGATATCATTATATAAGAGATATAGTTAATAGTGGAGTAGTGTCTTTGAAGCACATTAGTACAGAAGAGCAAATAGCTGATTTATTTACAAAGCCTTTGTCAAAGACATTGTTTCAAAAGTTTTCTTTAAAATTGTAAGTTT
Source organism: Diaphora mendica (assembly GCA_949125395.1). Classification (NCBI taxonomy): domain Eukaryota; kingdom Metazoa; phylum Arthropoda; class Insecta; order Lepidoptera; family Erebidae; genus Diaphora; species Diaphora mendica. Next base: position 33,162,442 of record OX421312.1, read on the forward strand.
TATAGATTGTAAAATTGTTTTAATTGAGGGAGGGTGTTATACTGTGGCAATTAAAATGTTTGTCTACTCTGTGTAGTGGACTAGCTGTTGTCTGTGGTCTGTGGCTTCCTCTTTGAGTTAAGTGTAATGTCGGTTGATTGTTCTAAAGTGGATAGATGTATAAAAATCTGTTTAATTAAACACAGTTGGCTTTTCTCAAAACTTTATTTATTTCTGTCTCCGTCCGATCAAGTACACCCTAACACTGAGAAATCTCTGCAATAAGATGTGTAGAAACGCACAACGCCAATATATCCACTCTTCCGTAGAAAACGGAGATCCAGCAAAAGTCTGGAAATTTCTTAGAACATTGGGAGTCGGGAAGTCTCGTCAAGAGTCTATTCCTAAAAATTTCAACATTGACCTACTTAATAAACATTTCTCTACCTCGTCTGACATTAGTGATAATACTAAAGTTAATACTCTTAGACATATTTCCTCTACCCCAACTCCCAACTATCCACCTTTCGTCTTTGATCAATTGTTCGATTGTGATGTTAGGAAGACCATTCTGGCGATTTCATCCAGTGCAGTGGGAAGTGATTGCATCAGCCGAAACATGATTCTTCCTATCCTTGACGAAATCCTGCACATCCTATGTCATATCCTTAATCACTCTGTGACAAGCAGTGTTTTTCCGTCTGCATGGAAAGATGCCCAACTAATCCCTCTTCCTAAGAAAGCTAAACCCTCATCATTCTCTGACTATCGGCCCATATCTATCTTACCCTTCCTGTCTAAAGTACTTGAACGCCTTATCCACTCTCAACTGAGTAACTTCCTTTCCAAAAATTCCTTACTGAACCCCTTCCAATCAGGCTTTCGACCTGGTCACAGCACTACTTCTGCGCTGGTACACATTACAGATAGCATCAGGCTGGGTATGGATAGTGGAATGATCACAGTACTCACCTTGCTTGATTTTAGTAATGCTTTTAATACTGTAGATTTTGAAATTTTGCTTGGTATACTACGGTCTCTTAACATATCTCCAAGGACAATTGATTGGTTTCTTAGTTACCTGTCTGGTCGCCGGCAACGTATTTGCATTGAAGACTCGGTGTCCTCCTGGTGCAGTATTTCTGCTGGTGTACCGCAGGGTGGCGTTCTATCTCCTTTACTCTTCGCTGTTTTTATAAACTCAATCTCTAATCAATTAAGTTCCTTCTACCATCTTTATGCGGACGATTTACAAATATATACACAAGCTCCGATTGACTTGTTACCAGAGGCGTTCAACACTATTAATGCTGACCTGCGTCGCATTAGCGAATGGAGTCACAATTATGGACTCAAGGTAAATCCTGTTAAGACGCAGGTATGTGTTATTGGCAGTCCCAGGATGATCGCAAGAGTTAACTGTGCACAACTGCCCCAAATTCAATTTGGTGGCACCACTCTTGAGATCAGTTCTAGTGTCAAAGATTTAGGGATCTACATAGACAATACTTTATCTTGGGGTTCACAGATACAAGAGGTCAGTCGAAAGCTATTTGCTTCTGCCGGTTCTCTGCGAAGACTTCGCAATTTTCTTCCGATTGCGACTAGGGCTGCACTTGCACAAGCACTTCTACTTCCAATTCTCGACTATGCCGATGTCAGCTATCTGAATCTCACTGAAGCACAACTTGATAAGCTTGAGCGACTACAAAATCTCTGTATACGATTCATATTTGGCCTTCGTAAATATGATCACGTCTCTGAATTCCGTCAAATGCTCAAGTGGCTTCCGATTCGCTCTCGCCGGAATACTCATATCCTCATCTTTCTCTACAATATTTTGTTTAATCCCAGAGCCCCCTTCTACCTCAAAGAACGATTCAAGTTCCTTAATGACACGCATGAAAAATGTCTAAGGTCATCCGAGAATTTGAGACTGGAGATGCCTCTGCATTCCACAAAGTTTTACGACCAGTCATTCACTGTTGAAGCTGTACGCTTGTGGAATGCACTACCGATAAAAATCAGGAAAGCGCAGACAATAAACGAATTCAAGAAATTGGTTCATGAACATTATCATAATTAAAACAGGCACGAATTAAGGTATGATGTGGATTTATATATTTATTCATACGTGATTTAGTTATCTATATATGTATGTGTATCTATTAGTATGTATAAGTATGTGATATATATGTATGTGTATATATAAATATATGTTTTACGTTATATTTATTAGCAAATAATATAATTAATTAAAAACTCACTGCACCGTCAACTACCACTGTCTCTCCTACACATTTTGATCCATCCTAAGGTTGCCTGGAAGAGATTGCTTTTGGCAATAAGGCCGCCCTTTGTACACTACAACTCATATTTTATGTACTCTTGTAACTGTGTAATATTATGGTGTACAAATAAAGAGTTTTCTATCTATCTATCTATCTATCTAAGCTTATTTCTGAAATATCAAATGAGAGAAATTGTTTATTTTGTATTGCTTACTTGTAAAGCTAACACCTAATAAAAGTGCAAATTACTGAAGTAATAGCGATTAAAGTTCTATTACATGAAGTCAAACCAATCTGCTGAAATATCTACGGTTCTCTTTTCAATGCAGTTGAGAGCTTGCTTGCCATTAAGTCGCCTTAACTAACAAAAAATATTTCGAGGCCAAACTATTTTTATTTCTTTCACCCTAAGGATGTGTTTTCTAATAGGTATAAGGGTATTCACCAATAACCAAACAAACTTTTACAAGAATAATTTCATTTAATATCAAAATTAATTCACTTATTCAATATCTCACCATAGTTTATAATATTAAAATAAGTAAAGTCTATCACAACCATTAACATAACGTATGAAGGCAAATATAATTTCTTATTTATCTACTTGAGATTCCACTACTTCTATTTAAAAAAGTAAATAAATACTTTAGGTACTAGAAATTAAATCATTTACATTTCCTTGTTCTACATACTTTACCATTATACTCTTTGCGCTGTAGCATGATGCGTGGTGGTTTAATTTAATTTACTTTAATTTATTTAATATATTGCGAATATGGTACAGCTGAAATACTAAGTCATAATTTATAAATCGCGGCAACTTTCAAGAGCGAAACGAAATGTTACTGAACCATGCCACGCACCATGCTACAGCGCAAAGAGTTTAGTATCTCATAATTTCAAAATATATTATTACATTTCTAATAAGGATTCCTGTCGCCCTGCATAATTAACAGGTCTAAAAATAGTTTTTCAAATAGAGTAATTCTAATGTTTCTTGATAACAGCTTCTCCCAGTATTTGATATTTTAAGTAGATAGTTAAACCGCCAAACCGCAAAACCGCCTGAAGCGCACACACTACGGTTAGAAACCGCGAACAGTGTTGCCAACAGATAAACAAGCTCTCCACTATATTCAACTTCTAAAACCACTAACAAATATACAAAACAATGGTCTGGAATTTTATAATTAAAACAGCATTTGCCTTGCGACCGACGAACCTTCAAGAAAAGAGCGTACTCCTTTTTAAAAGGCAGGCAACGCACTTGTGATGCCTCTGGTGTTCCGAGTGTCCATGGGCGGCGGTATTCGCTTACCATCAGGCAATACATCTGCTCATTTGCCCCCTATTCCATAAAAAAAACTCAACGTACTCTCAATATAGCAGGTAAAGATTTAACCTCATTCTATTTCTCTGCTTGTTTTTTAATATATTCATACTGCTAAATAGTCTCTCAACATTTTTTGTATAACCTAAAAGTAACCAAGAGATGAAAAATCACCTGAAACACTTTCATTTTTCCTGCTAGCCATTCTGTAGGAGGTAGCGGTTTTAAAATCAGTCGCGGTGAAAAATCGCCAGTGCGGCCGCTTCCATTAGTTTCCTTTGGTTACAAAATCAGGCGGTTAAAAACCGCGGCGGTTTAACCGTAGTGCGGCCTAGCACTTACTGTAATACGTATCACACCAAAAACATAAAGGAAGGAAGGACACAGGCAACTCTTAAACGCCATAATTGACATACTCGGGGACGGAGTAGCGGGAAAACTAATTATATATAGCAATAACATAAAACGATATACCCATGTGTTAAGAATAATAAATATTACTTTATTATACTCTTAGATTAAAAATGTGAATTATTTATTTTCTTAATTAACTAATTTCTGTGATACCTGCATGGGCTGAATTAAACATTGTTGAAAACATTTTAAATGTTCTGTAGACGAAAGTTTTGACGTGTTCATTTCGGAGCACTAACCGGAAAGATAGCGTCAACACGAAGAAAATCATACTGTAGTGTGCGTAGAACATTCTGGAAAATAAATAGTTGGTTTAAAGAGAGACAATTCACATGACGTCAACAGACTTGAACCGTTCACTACTGGACATGGGCATCTCCTTAATAAGAAGGTTGTGGTCTACTTTATACCTCGTAACAGTGACTAGACGAGTTGGTACAGGGTTTGTTCCAAGTGCCGCCGGCCCCTATTATTCGGCCGCCGCTTGCGGCGCCAAAGCGAAAGGTTGCGTCGACACCGACCCCTCTACCGGTGGTGGGGGGTCGCGTAACCTACGCGGCAACGACGTCGGCACCAGCTCCTGCGGCTTCTCAAAGGCCCGGTCAGGCGGCCAAGGCTACAGCCAAAACAGCTGCGCCGAAGCCGGGACCCAAATCGGCGGCAAGAGCTGGAGCAGAGTTCCCTCCGCTCCCCACTCCAACACCTCTGCCTGGCCCTTCCACATCTGCCCCCTCCGATGAGGGTTGGCAAGTAGTTGGGGGGGCCGAGCAGTCGAAGAAGGCCAAGAAGCGGGCCAAGAAGGCTGCCCAAAAGGCGACCTCTGGCCCGCAGTCGTCATCGGTGGCAAGGGCCACTCCAAAGAAGCCGCGGAAGTTGCAGCCGCCTAAGACCGCGGCTGTAGTGGTCACGGTGTCACCGGAGGCGGCAAGTGGGGGACTGTCCTACGCGGCCGTCTTTAAGACGGCCCGGGACTGTCTCGCCCCAGATTTTGGAGCGGCAGGGGTCCGTTTGCGCCTCGCCCAGACGGGAGCTCGTGTCCTCGAGTTCCCTGGGGCCGATGGCGCAAAGACGCCGGACACCTTCGCCGAGAAGCTGAGGGGAGTCTTCGCAGCCACGGATGGTGTGAGGATCTCCAGGCCCACGAAGTGCGCGGAGCTGCGCATTTCGGGACTGGACGACTCCGTCACTGCTGATGATGTCCGCGTTGCAGTCCAGGAAAGGACAAAGTGCAGCGTGGAGAACATCAAAGTCGGCACCATCCGTCCCGGTCCAGGGGGCCTTGGTGCAGTGTGGATGAGCTGTCCCGTGGCGTCGGCCAAAGTTTTGGGCGACGCCGGTAGGCTACTCGTCGGCTTCGTAAGCGCTAGGATCACGGTCCTGGCGGCGAGGCCGATGAGGTGCTTCAAATGCCTGTCAGCGGGACACACACGCGCCAAGTGCGATAACTGTTTTGACTGCAGCGGATTATGTTTCCGCTGCGGTCGACCGGGGCACAAGGCTGCGGAATGCTCTGCGGCCCCTCACTGCCCGATATGTGCGGCGGCTAATAAGCCCGCCAATCATCAGATGGGGCAGGGGGGCTGTAGGCCTCCCCGCGCTTCTCGGCAGACGTCGGGGGCTAGCCTAGCGACCCAGGCTGCCTCCGACGTTGCCCATTCGTCAACATTGACGCCCATGGAGGGGGTTGTAGAAACGATTCAGTAATGGATCAAATCTGCAACCTCCTTGTCCAGATGAACCTGAACCACTGTGCCGCGGCGCAGGATCTCTTCCTGCAAACCATGGCGCAGTGGTCAATAGGTGTTGCCGTAGTCGCGGAGCCCTATTTCGTTCCTCCCCGTCCAAACTGGATGGGTGACTGGGACGGCTCCGTGGCAGTCGTCGGTTCCGCGGCGGCTCATTCCCCGCCCTTGTCACTTAGAGACAAGGGCTCTGGATATGTTGCCGCCGAGTGGGGGGGGATAACCGTTTACGGTGTGTACTTCTCCCCCAACCGGAGTTTGAGCGACTTCGAGGTCTTCCTTAACAGCTTGGAGACCTCGATGCGGCGATTAGCGTCTGGGCACGTCCTCGTGCTGGGGGACTTCAACGCAAAATCCATTGCGTGGGGGTCCCCCGGGACGGATGCCAAGGGCGAAGCCGTTGAGGAGTGGGCGGCTTCGGTGGGCCTCTGTTTGTTGAACAGAGGCTCCACCAACACGTGCGTGCGACAGCAAGGGGGGTCGATAGTGGACCTTTCGTTCGCTACCCCTGCTGTTGCCGCACGAGTAAGGAACTGGTGTGTCCTGGAAGAGGTCGAGACGCTCTCGGATCATTTATATATCCGGTTCGAGCTCTCCCGGTCCCAGGGCCCCAGTAGGGGTCACACGGCGCGGCATTCATCCCGCTTTCCGCGGTGGGCTGTCGCCAAGCTCGATAGGGACCTACTAGAGGAGGCGGCCATTGTTCAATCTTGGCTGTCTCCGCAGGCCCCGACCGAGGGGGTCGGCGTGGACGTGGGGGTTGGCCGTTTTCGCGATGCGCTTACGCAGGTTTGCGATACGGCCATGCCCGGTGGGGTGACGGTCCGAGGGGATTTCCACACGTTAAAAAAAAAAAAAAAAAAAAGGGTTTGTTCCAAGTTTCCTTTCTCGTTGCAGTGTGATGTTTAATTGCGTAGTTTGCTCCTTTATTCGCCTCTGTAGAGACAATTTCAATTGCTAATATCTATTCTAATATTACAAAGCTGAAGAGTTTTTGAACGCGCTAATCTCAGGAACCACGGGTCCGATTTAAAAAAATATTTTAGTGTTAGATAGCCCATTTATCGAAGAAGGCCATAGCCTATCATCACGCTAAGACCAATAGGAGCGAAGCAACAATGAAGAATGTTACAAAAACGGGGAAAAATTGTTACGCTACGCTACGGCCAATAGGAGACGTAAACGAGGTTGCGTGGATCAGCTAGTTAGTTACAGTGATAAATAATTACTTTCGTATATGTTTCTTGGCAACATCTAGGTCTTTATCTTTTTCTTGCAGAAGGTATTTTCTAGCGCCTTTCACGAAATTTTCTATCAAATCGTTCCACCTGTAAAAAAAGTTAACTATTCTTAAAAAATAATATTAATTTAAAACAAATAATTTTCTTCAAGTCTAAATTATTATTGTCGTTCCAATGTTACATTTATGTATTCATTTCTTACTTATTATTTTGAAAATTAAATATGTTTATTAGATATCTGGTACCCAAAGTATAGGTTTTGCATAATTTGGAACCAGATTGTTAAGTTATTTTTATTATTATACTATGCAAATTACTGGGACCAAATAAAACATACACTATGTGCGAAAAGAGCGTGACCGGCAAAATTTAATGAAAATCTTAGAAATATTAAACGATAAATTGTAATCAATTATACTCTTTCCATTTCTTTATTTTCTCGATGACAGTTCTAATTTGATAGCTGTAGTGTTGTTACCAAATAAGTAATGATATCGATCGCATATATTTATTATGTTTTGAACAAAGACAAATACAACAAAAACATTCAATTATATTTTTGCAAGCTGGGAACACTCAATGACCCACCACCATTTTGTGTTTGTTTTAATCTGTCACTCGCAACAAGACGGTCGTGCTTTAAAGTCACTACATTTCTGTTCGTTGAGTTTTTTCACATTATCCATACATACGTTACGTTGTGTATTTTGTGTTCCTCCGTGTTGATTGCTGCCCAGCTGTCAAATGTCAAAATGCCTAAAGGATCTTTTCTGAAAAGGCAGGCGAGAGAACTGGTGATCAAGGTTCGTAATGCTTTGAAGCAGAGTATCAAAATGGTGGCCCGCTATTACCACTGTCGCAAGTGCGAGAGCGTGTTTAGGCCGCATTAGGAGTTAGTGGACCTACAATTTCAAAAATTACTACCGGTACAAGCGGCATACAGGAAAATAAGCTTCGTACGCCGAAGAAAAAACGCCAACCACGTCGTGTGACATCGGTTGACAACTTCGACGCTGTCGCTATTCGCCGTCATATATATGACTATTACTTGCGCAAAGAAATTCCAACACTTAAAAAACTTGTTGTTTCTTTACGTGAATGTGGTTTGTTCCATGGCCAAAAATCGTCATTCAGCTTGGTTTTGAAAGAAATTGGATTTTCTTATAAAAAATCGAACAAAAATAAAATACTGATGGAGCGTCACGACGTTGCTATGGCTCGCTGCGAATTTTTGAGCGAAGCCAAAAAGATATCAGATTGGTCAAATGTTATTTTCACTGACGAGACTTGGTTAAATGCAAACCACACAGTATCTAAGAACTGGACTGACGACACCGCCGCTTCCACTAGTTCAGTGCCAATGGGAAAAGGTGAACGCCTTATCATATGCCATGCAGGGTCTACGAAAGGATTCGTGTCTGACACGAATCTTTGCTTTACTGGCCTTTAAATCCAAGAAAACAGTGGTCTACCACGAAGAAATGAACGCAGAGATTTACGAAGGATAGTTTAAAGAAATGATACAATCTAAGAAATGGTGTAATCTCTGGAAGAACCGTCGATAATTATTATGGACAATGTTACATATCACTCCAGACAAATTTATAAAATGCCGACGCAGGTCAATAAAAAACAAGAGATAATTGACTGGCTCTAACGTCATGGCGAAAATGTGGATAGTACTTTATTAAAAGTACAATTAGTGAATATTTTAAAATCGAAAAAAAGCCTCCCTAAAACATATATTACCGACGAAATAGCTGCCGAATGTGGTCATTGGGTTTTTCGACTTCCGCCGTATCATTGCCAGTACAATGCTATAGAACTAATATGGGCACAAATCGAAGGACACGCCGCTCGAAACAATACCCATCCCCCTTTTACGGCAAACAAGATGTTAGATTTATTAAAAAATGCATGTGGGGAAGTAAAACATTGTAGCGTCGGATTGGGAAATTCATGTGGCATTCGATAATATAGAAGTACAGAAACGTATAGTATATGTTAGGGAGAGCTCATCGAGTGACAGTGACGATTCATCACATTTTGATTAAAATAAATAAATAAAGAATCAATTTTTATTTTACATTTCAAAAAAAAGATTCAATCAGAAAAATATAATTACATATTGTAATGAAATGTAATATTAGTTAATAAATTTGTACAAAATTATCCTTTTAACTTACATATATTTAACTTATAATTATATATAGATAATTTTTTTACTTACACTTTGTAAAAAAATATCGGGTCTGTTATCGTATTACGTTTATCGATAGCTCCATCCCTATGAGCTTCCATTCATCTGCTATGACCTTGTACGTGCGTAAGAGTCATATTTTTATTAAATAATGTATACAAAATGTAAAAAAGACGCTCGTTCAAGTTTCCATAAAGAACTGTCATCGAGAAAATAAAGAAATGGAAATAGTATACGTCTTTTATTGCTCCTTGATGCTTCATTATTATCCATAATCGCTTGGTATCTTGGCGGCTTACTTTCCGCCAATTTTTCAGCATAGCTGCGAGGTAAAGACCTCCACGCGGACGGTCACTACATTTTTTGCCCTTAGTTTAAGCTTTATACACGCGCAAACATTTTTAATTGGATTGGCATCAGGGTACTGTGAGGGCTAATCCAATACGTCAATACCATGTCCCGCGTTCCTAGTGGTGCAAAACTGACTTCGGTGTTTAGGATCATTATCCTCTTGCAGAATACAGAAATCATTATGGTATGAAAACATCATCTTAGCCGACGGCAATAATGCTTTTTCGTAAATTTTCGTCATCTTCTCAGAGTCCAAAGTACCGGTAAACAAGTGCAAATTTCCGGAACTCTTTTTTGAGAAGCATCCCCAAACATGCACCTTTAAAGGGTGTTTCACGGTTCGTACCATCAGTCTATTGTCAGCCGTAGTCCAAGCTCGAGTCGAGTAACCGGTTACCCAAAATGAAGCTTCATCAGAAAAAAATCTCTTGTCCCAATCATGGTCTTTGTTTTCGCACGCCCAATGCAGCGTTTTTTCAATATGCGTTTCAGGAAGGAGAGTTCTCTTCACATTGCTTTTATATTTCACGCCCTTTACAACTAAACGCCCTTTGATAGTATCAAATGATATGATTAAACCCTTTTTCTTAAACTTTTCTCGCCCAGAGCGAAGTGATAATAAAGGATTCCTAGCAAACAGCTGCACAATCCGTTTATCCTCTGCAACAGACGTCTTTTTCGATTTGCCACGACCTGGTAAGTCATCGACGGTTTTTGTTTGTGAATATCTCTTCACCCACTTGCTCACGAAGGCCTTGGACTTTTTCATATAATGGGCGGCCTAGTCGCGGGACATTTTAGGGCCTTTTGGATGGGTACAGAGAAACACATCTTCAAATCGGGCAGCGTACGGGGTACTCATTGTAAAAAATAATATTTTTAACAAGGAAAACTGGAGGGAAAACTTATATTTTTTACAATGCATTTTAGGCAAAGGATTGTTCTATTTAGCCTAATATTTATTTTTATAAATTGCATTCCAAAATTTAAAAATATGCCGGTCACGTTCTTGTCGCACACACTGTAACTGCTGAAATTTCAGTTTTTGAAGGAGAAAAATATCCTGTTGAAAATGTGTCTAATAAATAATTATGAAAATATTACATAATAGTACTTACACTATTGAATGTGGATCTAGGTTGTAGATAGCACTATCTTGAGGGGATAACCTCTCTTTCAGCTGGCGGATATTATCAGTCTGGAAGCACCATTCACGCGTCGAAAAGAATCTCAAAACGTCATTCATAGCTGTTAAACGCTGATTTACTTTTATCAAACTTAATCTGTAAAATATTGTGTTGATATTAAAACATTTTACAACTACTATTATAGTAGAAAATAATGAAGTTGGCTTCATTATTAACGTCACTTATTTACTTACTTAGGTATAAACGCAAGGTTTAATTTAATTTCGTAGGCACTTACTTTGTTTTGATTCCAAATATTTTCGCGATATACTCGGCCATATGCAAGGGAATGGTCTGAAGCATTGTTTCCAGAACCCTTACTGCAACCCTGAAGAATAAATTGAAACTGTTTTAATATGTATGTAAAGTGGAAGCTTAATAATTATTAAGTAGCCATTTCTTAATAAAACCATAGATATTATATTTTTAAAGTAAATTAGGAAAATATCTCTACTAATGATTTAATAACAATTCTCTACCTCTTATGTTAGGAGCTTCAAACGAATCAAAAGCCCATAGATAGTCACATTATATAACAGACTTTTGAGATGGATTAACATCACTGCACAAAACTCTCTGAGTCACAGTAATTCAACAAATACACATAGTTTTTGTTGTACAGCGGGGCTTATTCCCTAGTTGTCATGTCCCGCTATAACACAAGGAGAGGAAGCGAAGTGATCATGCCTGGCGGGTCACGGCCCAACAGTTGATACTGAGAAGTTGTACATATGCCAATCGGCGGGAAAACTTCCATACCGCGATATAGGATTAGTAGCTACTTCGTAGTGCGCTACTCAGTTGCTCAATGTGTCTTCGGTAGACGGCGCTGTTTCTGCTGTGCCGTTTGAAGGTAGAACTCGACACATTCACGATCTAATTAATTAAAAGGTTACGATACCTTCTATTACACGAACGATGTTCCAAACGTATTATAGCGCGTAGACTCGTCTACCCGTAACTTTTAAATATTTTAATGGCGAATAAGTCCCGCTGTACAACAAAAACTATGTGAAGGTGTAAAATGGCGAAAGTCAAAAACAATCATATGGTAACATCAAGAAGGGACCTTCTTACCTACTTTGTTTGAGAGTCCCATTTATTCAAATAACTGTATACTAACTTGTTTTCCACACAAACACCACACGGATACCAAAAGGTGTTGTCTAGGGGATGTTTGACGAGATACTTCCTCAAGCTCGACTCGAAGTCATGCCACGTAGTTGGGTTCTCACAGGTGCTACAGTTGTAAACTCGAACCTGCGCTGGTCTGCAATATGAGAGGCGCTTAAAAACATCTGAAGGTCTTATTTCAACCTGGATGTGTTGAGAAAACTAGGCATGTGTAGGAGATTTTGCGGCAGTGGAAAATAATTGCGTGTATGTTCACAACACTTTATTGATCACAATGTTAGGTGAAATTAACAGTTTACATAAAAAATGTTTTACAATTGTAATTGGACAATGCTTAAACAGTGACGCCATATAAAAAAAAGGGGCAGTCATTTATAGAGTACGTTTCATATCAGAGTGACATTGACAACACTCGATGCTACGTTTACAGAGAAGGCAATGTGAAGTTTATTATATAAATAGCCTAGAACCTAGCTTATTCCAACAATTTGCACAAATTGGCCGTCTCAACCAGAGTATTGTGAAAGTGTTAAGCTAGTCTTACGTTGTTTTTCATAGAGTCAGTCCCAAACCTCTACTTTCTCTACGGGATGTAGTATCACAGCATAAGGAAATATACAGTAGTATAACTTCTTTGATCTTGCAAGAAACGCCGACAGCGTCTAGACACCGGCAAAACGATGTACATTCGCTAGGGTTGTCCCAAGGAAACAATGTTTTCATTATTATTTATTTACATTATTTTATCAAGACCATTGTATAAAATATCAGTCACTAAACAATTCGATCACAAGCTCTAGTACACTGTTTAAATACACGCCTTCATCTTTTTTTCATTCAATTTTGAACCCAACCGCACTCGTCCGAATATGAAGTTTCAGTATTACTATAAACACAAGCATATATTATTCGGGCAGTAAAAGGAATAAAATAAATTTGTATTTTGAGTATGGTTTTAAAATAATAGGTCTTTACCTATGAAATTACCGTTTTGTATGCAATAAGTGAAAGTACTTATTTTTTCAAACTTTTTTATTTCTGTTATTCGAAGTAATCACCCATGCGATCGACACATCTTTGCCAACGCATTGGCAGTTTATTGATGGCCTTCTTGTAAAAATCAGCTGGACGGGAGGCAACAAACTATTCAAAGGCATTTTGTACTGCCTCTCGGGAATAGAATTTTTTACCCAGTAAAAAGTTGTCTAAATTTTGGAAAAAGTAATAGTCGGTAGGTGTAAGGTCTGGTGAGTATGGCGGATGAGAGAGAGTTTCCAACCCCAGCTTTTGCAGCTGCTTCACGAAAACGCGCGACCCCATACTGCGCAACAGACAGTCTCTAAGCTGCAAGAGCTGGGGTTGGAAGCTCTCTCTCATCCACCATACTCACCAGACCTTGCACCTATCGACTATTCCTTTTTCAAAATTTAGACAACATTTTAGTGGGTAAAAAATTCTATTCCCGAGAGGCAGTACAAAATGCCTTTGAAGAGTTTGTTGCCTCCCGTCCAGCAGATTTTTACAAGGAGGGCATCAATAAACTGCCAATGCGTTGGCAAAGATGCGTCGATTGCATGGGTGATTACTTCGAATAACAGAAATAAAAAAGTTTAAAAAAATAAGTACTTTCACTTATTGCATACAAAACGGCAATTTCATAGGTAAAGACCTATTAATACATACTTTCAAAATCGTTTTTATTTAAATTATAAACAAATTCCGGAACACTCGTACTTGGAACCACACAAGTAAAACTTTAACAAAAAAAACTGACTCCAAGAACGACTAAATTGAAATGGGACCACAGGGAAAGCACCAGCTTTCCAATAAAATAAAAAAAATAACAAATGCACTAGTCGCCCCTACGAATTTCGAAGGTTCCCCTCGATTTCTTTTGGATGCCATCATCACATCTTTGTTTCCTTATTATGGTACCACCGTTGGGATATCTCCTTTCTAATACAAAAAGAATCATCAAAATCGGTTCATAAACGACGAAGTTGGGTAACTTCGTATTTTATGAACACACATAAAAAAATATTCTAATTATATGGTCGAATTGAGAATCTCCTCCTTTTTGAAGTCGGTTAAAAAGAAAATGCAATATTGTATGTATTATGAGCGCCGAGAATACAAACGTTTTTGGCACTTGGCACTGTACTTATGTTAAAATATTAACCATAAAATACGAAAGCTGATGCATCACTTTCTTCATCGTGTAGAAACTTATGATACTAGTATCTCAGCTCCTTATTTATTTTCGAATAGGAACTATAATTACCAATAGCACAAGTTGTGTGTGCTATATTCTTAACAATATTAAATGTGCCTACTTCTGCTATGCGTGACGCGGCAGCCCTTCGCGACAGGTACCCTCTGACCGCGGCTAACAGGGGACGCGACCTGGCCCCGCACTTACCGCACGATTGCTCTGTCTAGACGGCTGAGTTGAACCACTGTATTAATCCTTCCTGTTTTTTTTTATGGTATAATCGGCAAACGAGCAGACGCATCGCCTGGTGGTAAGCGATTACCGCCGCCCATGGACACCCGCAACACCAGAGGCGTCACAAGTGCGTTGCCGACCTTTGGTGGATGGGAGGGGGATGGGGGGAGGGGTTAGGGTATGGGTCTCCGGTATCCTCACTCACTCGGTGAAACACAGCGCAGAGGCTGTTTCACACCAGTTTTCTGTGAGGCCGGGGTATCACTCCGGTCGAGCCAGCCCATTCATGCCGAAGTGTGGCTCTCCCATAGTACTCTGTGGTAGCGTCTTCGTGCGGGTGCCATTTAGATCATATATCGGCAATGGAAGTACTATTTCCTAGTTCTAGTAATCTTAACAAGATGGCGCTAAAGTACATTTTAGCTATATACAGATGTTTTGTTTCTTGTAAGGCGTACCTGTCAACAGCTATTTCCCAGGCCACAGCGATTAATGTATCAATGGCTATGTCAACGGGAAGCATGTCTGATCGCGCCGTGGATCTGGCTGCGAAGACATGGAGCAGTCCCTTGCCAGCTCCTACCACTATCCCACTCGGTCCGTTCAGGTTCTCTATCCAACCTGGGAAAGGATCGCGAAGAGACGACACCACTGGAACAAATATGACAGAGTAATTAATTTTTCAGTAGGTCACAGTCGACTGCTGGAAATAGGCCTCTCTGTAGCAAGGAGGTTTTGTATTTACTCTAAAGAACTATAATTTATGCGGTTAGTATTTTACTTTTTTGGACAATTTCTATATGATCAAAAAGTAATACCCACCGGTACAAACTGCACATAACTTAAATTGTAGATACTTTATTAGATAGATAATAATATTTACAAGATAATCTTAATATTCTCGCTGCTATCATAATAAAACTTTCTTAAATATCAAAATGAAAACCTGCCTTTATTTTTAAAACTATCATCAAGCTGATTTTCTCCTAATTTAGTAGAAATATTTCCAAGCTGGTAACGTTCCCAAAAGTCCGTCATTTTTCCAAACTTTAGCGCGTTTATTTGAGGTTCATACTACAAGGGACACTTCGGAGACTTACCAATTGTAGGTCTAAATATAGCAACAGGATACCCTCGGTTGCCGTGCTCCTGCACCACATTCTCAGCTAAAGCTTTCGTGAACGTGTACGTGTTGGGCTTAGGAGATATGTACCTGCAATCATTAAAGTTCATACATTAATTGAAAATTATATATCAGGTTCTTCTTGAAACAAAATGAATAGGTATCTATATCTATACAATCTATACATTGGAGTGTCTGTTTGTAATAACAAAAAAAAAAAAGTGCATAAGTATGTTTACAAGATACATATACCAACATATTAACAATAACCGGGTAACGCCGCGGGGCTCAGCTAATATAATAAATATGTTGGTCGGTTCTGACGTTACATTTAATAATAATAATATTCTACCACTGCTATAGACAACGCCAAACTACTCTACTCTAAGTTCCAAACTACCATGACCTATAATATTTTTTTAACTTTTTTTTAAAGACAACTCCCGCGTTAAGAATATGTATCCTGTGTCGCGGGGGACTTTATAAACATACATGAAACGGGCACATAACAGAACAACAATTTGTGGCTCACACAAAGTGTTGTCCCATGTGGGATTTGAACCCACAACACTTGGCGCAGTAGAGAGCGACGCGGCGACAGCTTAACGCAATAGGCCAACCGTGTAGTCAATTTATTTTTTGTAAATGCGTAGTAGGTATATTTTATTTAAAGGAACACATTTAGGTCTATTTTATTAACACTTGCTGTGACCCGCGGCTCCGTCCTCGTGTATGTCGGCCATCTGTCAAAGACTGGTCGCACCAACTCAGAAATCTTTGTGGGCTCATGCACAACACTTTGCTGAAGATCATGACATGCTCAAATGCATAGTTTACGATTCTATACAGGACATACATACATATAGAAGACTAGCAAACCGGCCCGGCTTCGCAAGGGTTCTTTACGGCAAATGTAATTAATATATTACTCTGAGAAAATGTACCGCTTTATTTTTTCCGACGCCATCAACAAATATCGTTATACTATCTGACCCACGCAAAGTCGTTGACGGCTCCTATTGCCCGTAGCGTGATAATTTTCCCCATTTTTGTAACATACTTCATTGGTGCGCCGCTCCTATTGGTTTTAGCGTGATGATATATACTATATACCTAGCCTACAGCCTTCCTCGATAAATGTACTATCCAACACTGAAATAATTTTTCAAATTGGACGGTTCCTGAGATTAGTGCGTTCGAACAAACAAACTCTTCAGCTTTATATATTAGTATAGATTATATTTTATACTAGCTGACCCGGCGAACTTCGTACCGCTATATTTACATATCTGTCTCAGCTTCCCACAGGCAGTGTACAGTCGCGGACAAAAAAAAACACTATTCCCGTTATCTTTTATTTTTTTCTTTCTAGCAAAAAAAGAATGAATGAAATCGGACTATGCGTTATTGAATTACAACTAAGTACATATTTTGACTTTCATCCCCTCTCTCCAAGAAACCGTGCTGAATTTCGGGATAAAAATTATCCTATGTCCTACCTCATAGTATGAACTCAAATCATGCCAAGTTTCATTTGAATCCGTTCAGTAGTTTTGGCGTGATGCGCGGCCAAGATACAGACAGACAGACAGACAAATTTTTAAAAAAATACACTTTTGGCTTCAGTATCGATTATAGAGTGCCCTCAAAAAAAAATTCAAAATTTCTTTAATGTACAGAATTGGACATGTTACATTTTTATTATAAGTATAGATAATTTATACTCTCGATTGACGGCACTTGATGGAACTTCTTGCCATTCTAGAATTCTAGATTCAAAGGAACCTTTCACCTTTGAGAATGCCATAAGGCGAAACCGGTCAGGTGTAAACAAAAATTAAAATAGTGGAATAAGTACAAGTGAGTTTGATTCTAGAATGTATTATATTTTATATTCAAAAACTTTACAAATTATATACGAAAACCTTCCTCAAGAATCACTCTATATATTGGTGAAAACCGCATAAAAATCCGTGCAGTAACTTTTGAGTTTATGGCTAACAGACAGACAGATTCACGCGGCGGAGGATTTTGTTTTATAATATGTAGCGATGTAGTGAGTCACTACTGGACATCCGGCTCTCCTTAGAAATGAGATTTTTATGCTGTTTGATACATTCATCGTAAGTAATAAATGGTACAAACTGTGGAGTGATGGTGGAGAGCAGTTCCTCGGGTACCGTGTCCACCAGCGCGAAGACCTGCTGCAGGGGCCGGGGAGGCGGGTAGACGCGCTCCTCCACCACTGACAGATCTGCGTTGCTGTACGCTGTTGATACGTGAACGAACGCCTGCACACACAATAACACATGTGATGTAAAGCCGAGTCACCACCGAACAAAAGTTGGCAACTTTTGTGTGCACACGTGCTGGTGACAAAAGTTTCTGTAATTTCCTTGTGTCAACAAATGTTAGGAACCGTGTTTCGGTTTTTGGCGGTAAACATCCAAAGAATAAACTTGTTGCAGATATTTATTGGCTCTGTGGAGACACTAAGTTTAAATGTTTTTCAAATTGTTGGCGACTTGGTGTAGACATAATGGAAACAAAAGTTGGGGATTTTCTAAAGAGTTACAAACAGTTGGAAACACTGAAATTGCCAACAATTTCGGTGGATACGCACCATAACGTGGCTTGTCTAGGGATAAACAGTTTTTTGATGAATGTTGAAGTTATACGAGTACATCGTTTTTTTTTTATTACCTATAAGCCTGCAAAAAGTGATTCAGCCTGATGGTAAGCATGAGCATTATTCAAGAGTAGTGGTCACCACACTCATTGCGAATGCAGACAACGCAACAATGCATCATGGTGACCCAAACCTTGTGGCCTATTGAGATGCTACTGCATCATTAGGCCTTCGGTCTCGCCCTCACCAACGAACCGTGACAGCACGAATGCTAGGTTGGTCTTCTGTAAGAGGTTAATAACGCCCCGGTCGAGCCGGCCCAACCGTGCTGTAATCAGCGTAGCCGTACGAATAGCCAACCAGCCACTTACCTGAATATTGGGTAGCTTGTCACACAAGTCCAGGACCCTCTCGACAGATCTGACGTTATGCTGTACTGCCACTGGGAGAGGCTCGTCGAACTTGAGTGTGGCAGCCGAGTGGAACACCACGGACACCTGGTCACAGGTCATTCGCATAGATTTATTAAGTCAGTTTACATGTTTTACATATTACATTACACATTTACCTACATTAAAAATATTGAAGAAAAATTAATGAAAGGGGTCTTTGTGAAAGCAACAGAACTCCAAAAAACAGTTTTGACAATCTTGTCCGTCTATCTGTTCGATGTGCGCGCTAAGTCAGAAGTCTCAAGTCTCTCTCGTTACCAAAAATACCAAAGGACTGGTGAATATTAAGTACCTCTCTTAGTGCAGCGATAGCTTCGTTGTTCAATCCAAGTTGTGGCTGCGACACATCACCACTTACCACCACTAGTTTTTCCAGCTGACGGGGATTGTTGGCTCTGACGTTGTCGAAGACCTGGTAATGAATAATCTAACTGTTAGACTCCACAGATGGCTTAGTGTGCACGCGTGTTTTGGGTTGAAATACCGCGCGCTTCAGGGTAAACTGAGGCTAAGAGGGGTTCAGATGTCTTAATAATAGCAATTCCTGTATCCCTCCTATATCAAATAGATACACAGAGTGGCACTCCGTGTGGTTTTAGTCGGTCCGATTCTGTCACACCAGCCTGACATCTGCAAGCCCCGTAGAATGACGGCCCGAGATGGTTGCCTTCCACACGTTGTTTTATATTGATAATTAATTAGTCGTTTTTAATTGTTCTCTTTTATGTTGTACTGTACCTACAATCAATGTTTTGTTTTTATTTTGTGTGACCAATGTTCACGGGACAGTCTAGGTTAATGGGACTAATAGCACTAGGAAGCATTAGGTATATCAGTAAGGTCATTAAACGACGGATAATTATAACATCGCGAATTATGTGCTTATTATTACAACGCCATCTATCGACACGATTGTGAAATAAATTTAAAATTTTAATACAAACCTGGGACTGTTTGAGTTGGACAAGTCTCTTGTTGGGTGGTTGTCCTTTCTTGTCTCTCATCAGCAGGTGGATCCTTCCCACCTCTGGACATGTTGATAACAGACGCTCCACCAACACCTGAAGCAGATATATCAGTTTTTTAATGCAACTTTCGCTCTATAAATATACCCAGTACGCCGGGAGAGCTTTTTTATGGAATAGGGGCTAACGAGCAGACGTATCGCCTTTATAGGATTACCGCCGCCCATGTCACCTGCAACACCAGAGGCGTCTTTTAAGTAGGAATACGCACTGTTCTTCAAGGTTTGAAGGTCGTATTTTCATGACAGTTCATTCCACAGTTTTGTTGTGCAAGGCAGAAAGTTTCTGGAAAAGCGCACAGTTATGGACTGCGAACCATCTAAATGATGGGAATGGAACTTCTGTCGCGTAAACTCGCGTAGGACGATGGCGACAACATACACACATACCTACATGAAACAGACAAAAAAACACCCAAACTCAGAGCAACAATTTGTGGATCACAAAAGGGTTGTCGTCAAATATCGTAAGTTCAACTTACTACTTACCTACTATTGTTTGCACTAAAAACTGAAAAATAAAAACTTTTTATAAAAAAAAACCGACTTCCAAAAAACATCCAACGAAAACTCTCTGCCAAAAAAACACTTAAAAGCGTAAAATAAACTGGTTCTTCATAAATTGCCTATACCTAATTCTTTATTCATTTAAATAGTAGTATTATAATGTGTGCTAGGTACCTAAAATCTGTTTGAAGGCCTTGACCCAGTACAAGGTTATATCTTTGCCACGGGTCAAGGCCTCGCTGAGGTTTCGGCGCGCCTTGGTTGCGAGGATATGCAGGGTCCCGGGGTTCGTTACCGTCTCCAGCGCTGTATTATAATGTGTGCTAGGTACCTAGAATCTGTTTGAAGTCGGTGCCAAGTGATTATTCGTCTATTCGTCGGCTTAGCACCGACTTCAAACAGATTTTAGGTACCTAGCACACTTTTAAGTGTTTTTTTGGCAGAGAGTTTTCGTTGGATGTTTTTTGGAAGTCGGTTTTTTTTTTAATAATTAACTGAATAGTTTGCGCGAGAGACACTTCCAAAGTGGTAAAATGTGTATCCCCTCCCCCCTGTAACTTCTAAAATAAGAGAATGATAAAATAATAAAAAATATATGATGTACATTACCATGCAAACTTCCACCGAAAATTGGTTTGAACAAGATCTGGTAAGTAGTTTTTTTTTTTAATACATCATAAATCGTAAACCGCAATTTATCGATTAAAGTTACAACGAACTACAAGAACTTTTATAATATGTTACTTGCTGCTTCGGAACCCTTCATGGGCGAGTCCGACTCGCACTTGGCCGCTTTTTGTTTGAAAGTTTGTTTGAATCTTCCCGTGTGGTCCAATTCAATTTGGTCCAATTCTTAAAGTTGTTTTTTTCTGTTATTTTTTTTAGAAATACCTGTATTTATATATGTTTGTCAGCAGCTCGGTTACGGTACTACAGGTTCTACCTAGTTTGTGACCGTACGACCGTGGGTGTGATGTGTGAGGTTCATATTATAAATTATTTGTTTAACCTTCACCTTACACAACTGTCACTACACTGACCTCGACCTCCGGCGTCTCTTCGACCTGTCTAAACATATTGCCATCATTAATAACTGACAGCATCATTAAAGTCGTAGTTAATTTATTGCTTGAAAGGAGGTAACCTTTGGTAAAACCGCAGCCCCAACCTTGGTATATTGGCTGTTCGCGAATTTGACCAACTTGGAACATCCGGAAGCCATTCATATTGTACAATTAAGTACATACTTGTTACTACTACTTATGAATTATATATTAAGTATATAAATATTGAGGTGACAACGTCTAATAAATTGATGAACGCTGGCTGCATGCACGAAAAAGGATGACTCATTGTTCCGTTACGCTCTTTGTACGTTTTCATTTGGTTTTCATCAATGTTTTGTTTTGGCTTTGTCACAACTATCGTCCGTAAACCGACTTTACAAACAACATTTTTTTTTAAATAGTCGACTCCCGCGTTTGGAATATACATCCTGTGTCACGAGGGACTGTACAAACATACATTTTCATGTACACAAATAACATCCAGACTCAGAACAACAATTTCTGGATTACACAAAGTGTTTTCCCATATGGGATTTGAAGTTTTGAACCCACGCCCTGGCGCAGTAGAAAGCGACGTGGTGACCGCTAGGCTAAAATCCTTCCCGGTGACTCGCTCAGCTGCGGTCAGTTCGTCGATGTCAAACAGTCCAGTTTTACGCCTGAAACCGTATAGCGTGTCCCCGGAGTAAGGGTCTCAACGGAACCGCTTTCTCGCTTTTTTTGTAACATTTGAGTATTCGTGTCGTAACATTCGCAAGCAAGAAATCTACTATACAACATGTTAGACTCACATACCAACCTACACTATATAAATTCGTCGACCCAAGTCAAGACTGCTTTTCTTGGTAAGTTAAATACCTTCTTCCTAGTCTTTTATTATTCTCATGATTAATTGGGGTTGCCTACTATATTAAACCGGTTTTTTTTAAATATCTGTTTTTCTATGGAGCGACTGGCATCGGACCTCCGCAACCCTGAGAGTGAACTGAATTCGAAAGTTGAACTAGTTGTCAGTACATTTGAGGGCACTGACTTCCCAACAATGATTGTCATAGGTATTAATTAACGTGCTCTCCGAGGCACGGGCGGGAAACACCGCCATCTTCCACACTCCGTGCTGCTATGAAGAAGTAGCTTGCTTGTAAGAATGACCCAACAGCAATCCGACCCGGGAATTGACCCCGAGACCTCTTGATTGGCAGTCGCTTACGCTAACCGTTAGATCAACAAGGCAGTGAGTTACGAGGTGGGTATAATACCCTAACAAAATATTTATTTATTTAATAACCAACCACATTTAGTCGATTCATTCAGCCATTAACGAAGCTAAGGAAATCACGTTATCTGATAGAGTCTAAAAGACGTAGCACATTCCTCACCTTTCCCATAAACCCTGTGCCTCCGGTGACGAAGATGTCTCTCCCCGCGTAGAAGGCAGGAAGTAGGGGCTCCGTGGGGCCTGGCGTCACGGGACGTGGTACCATGATGAACTGGAAACCAAAGACAAATATTACGCTCCAGTGTATATGCCCGTTAGCACGATAAATAGTAGCTAAAGGTATCTCATCCCAAGTGCTCCGTCAGAATCGCCAGGTGCTAACATCTATGATATTTATACATATCTGTAATAGTGCTGTAAATGGTGGTGGTTTCCCGAAACGTTCAAAGGGTCAATTATACACCCTGTGTATAAGTGCGGGGACAGAGAGTATGTAAATAACTCTCGCCCAATCTCGGTTCTCTCCGCCCAATAAAAAATTATGGAGAAAGTACTGAGCAAAGCTTACACAAGTCTTACTTTGGCATCAAATCAGTATGGGTTTCGCCCATAAATATCGACACCAGCTGTAACCTAATGAATGTTATGTACAGGTGGTAATAGGTCAGTTATCTTTAAGCTCGGTGGTTGATCGCATCACGAAGCCATAAATGCGATAGGCGTTGGCCACAGTTTTATCTATACGCTGAACAAGGTGCAACTTATTATCTAGTAACACACCTAGATTGGGATAATGATAACAGTTAGGTAAAAAGTTTTATTTTTACTAAATGTAATGGTGACACATTTTGATAGGCTTATCTTATTTATCGTACAGTATTCGGATAATCTATTTAGATCAGATTGTAACATATTAACATCGGAATCATCGCGAATTGTTCCGTATATTATAAGGTCGTCTGCATACCCCAATATCATTTATAAATATGACAAAGGAGATGTTCAAAAAATGTATGGGCTTGTGCCCCAGACTATACGGAGATCAAATAAGTGGTATTTGATAGCTGTTTTTTTTTTAAATATAAATAGACAACTGATACAAATACATATATAGGTACTTTTTTTTGTAAATACATACATTACATACATAGATAACACCCAAACTTCGTAACAAATTTTTGTAGATCATACAAACATTTGGTCCGACCCGGGAATCGAACCCGAGACCTCATGATCAGCAGTCGCACACGCCAACCGCGAGACCAACGAGCAGTCGAATCTTCTAAAAAAAGAATTTAAAAAGTTCATGAAGCAAAGCAGATTCTGAAAAAAGTTATGAAGGTTTAAAAAAAATTATATCACTCCGACAACATCATTTTTTCCAATATATTTTAAAGTATATACTGCCAGGTCTACTATAAAGAATTTTTATGTGTGCTCATGTCAAAATATATACTACTAGCTTATTCCCATGGCTCCACTCGTGTGAAAAGTCCATGAAAATTAAATTGTGTCATTCTCCAACGTTTTAGATCTCCAAAAACAAATATGTTATCTTTCCATTGTTGGTTACAAGGTTAGTTTTAAAGAATGAAAATAAAAGAAAGAACATAATTTTTAAGCATGTAACTGCATGTTATTAGAATATTCTTTAAATATCACTGATGGAATAAGATAGTTCTTGATCATTTTTATTTACATCATGACATCCTATAATATCTATACCATGTTCATTCACGGTACTGCTCTTTAAAAAATGTATGAATCATAATTCAAATTTATTAAAATTATGTTGTCAATGTTAACTTCAATTTTAGAACAAACGGAATGAAAATCGGCGCGTGAGACGAGTTGTTGCAAATTGATTATTTTTATGTGATTGACAATATCTAGATTTTACGGCTCTGGGTTCTAGCACTTTTAAGTGTGATTGACCAGTTTATTGAATGTTGCCAATGTTCAAATCATAGTTCGACTTTTTATAAATGCTCTTTCTTTATTTTTGAATAATCAATTATTAGTTAGTGATTTCGAATGACGAATATTTTAAAACTAATTATTACATAAATTCAGTAATAGTAAAATAACCTAGGATTTTATTGAAGCGCACATGAATAATATAAATATAAAATCATGCATCATATGGCAAGTAAAAATCTTTCAAAGTAAATTCAAGATGCAACCATCGCTTAAAATCTTTTTGATTTTTGAGTTTTTTTTCCGAATTTGATACGGACTTTATAAAGTTACTCAAAAAACATCATTTATTTTATTTATTTCAAAAACTAAAACATGATCTCGGATTATTCTGGGGCAAAAATTAGACATCTCCTTTTTTCTTTGTATGGTCCATCGTAGAGCCTAAACTACTGAACCGATTTCAATGAATGAGGAGTCAATAGGTTAGTAATAATGACAAGGGTGATATAAGCTATACACATTTTATCAAAAGTATTTTAAGTTAAGTTAAACATATACGCTATCGTCATCAGAGGTTTTTAACAGTTCACAGTGAGAAGTGTAATTGACAAGATGTCTTGGCCTACTACACCACGCTGGCTTTTCCTTCTCTTTGCAGTGCTGTGGTCCTAGTAGTTTGCTTCACAGTCAGTTCTTACGACACACACGGGATGAATTGGACCTCCGGTCTCGCACTTACCAACGAACATACAGCACAAATGCTGTCATTACTAACTAGCATAGCTAACACACAAATACAAGTAATCAAACAAATTCTTCCACAATTACGGAATATAGATACATAACACATACAATGTTTATTCACGTCCTTCACCTTCAAGCCACTTGTAATGTTTATCATCTGCATGGTCCATCGAGCCGCCTTGATAATTGTATAACATACGCAGTTTATATACCCGTTTGGTGACGAATACGAAGTGTTAGCACCCCTATTCATCCCGCACGTGTCGTAAGAGCTGTGAAACTAAGCAGGACCACAGCACTGCAAAGAGAAGGAAAACTTAACACAAACCCTATACAAATCCGTTAAGTAAGCGTCCGGAGAGGCATAAAGGTCGACACACACGTTCAAGTATACTTGCGCTAGTCTAGGCTGTATTGTCTGTCTGTGTCTGTCACGTACGACGTACGTCCGACAGACAGACGGACTTGCGCAAGTATACTTGAACGTGTGTGTCGGCCTTAAGCCACTAATGTATAAGTGTAGCGGAGCTACATGTGCAGTTTGTTAACAATGTGACCACCACTTTTGGATTCTACTTATGCTTTCCATCAGGCAAAGTAGAGTCATTTTGGTAGCTTGACCATAAAGAAAATGTCCGATGTCCAGCAGTGCACATAAAGACAGACATAACTCGTTTACCACTTAAATACATTTGTCGAGAATTCCTCTGTGTTTCCTTCCTAGGGGCAACTTTAAAACTCGTCAGATCTCATTCAAAAATAAATGGGACCGTACGACCAGCACCAGCTGTCGAATTTAAAAATAATCATTGAAATCGGTATACCCAATAGGATTTTTTTTATGTATGGGCCTGTCAAAGTGACTCTACTGTGCCTGAATGAAAGCATGAGCAGAATCCAAAAGTGGTGGTCACCATTCTCATTGCGAATACAGACAATGCAACAATGCAGCATGGTGACTCACGCCATGGCGGCCTAGTGAGATGCTTCTGCATCATTGGGACTCCGTTAGCTAAGTTATGAGGTAACACACACAAAATAATACAATCGAATTGAGAACCTTCTTCTTTCTGAAGTAGGTTTAAAAACTCGTATTGAATGTTAAACATTATCGACTGTGATTATCGATTCCAACGTATCAAGGCTCTCAGACCGATAACAGCTGAATACGTGACATTCCTTGAAATGTGTCAAATAATCGAACATTATTATCTACAAAACAGCTGAATTTGCTAAAGATAACTGCTATTTGTCTCATTGGTATCACCGAGTGATTTTTGGGCGCGCGCTCTGTAGCGCTCGCGCCCCTTATTTATAGTGACAGATGGCCTCACCTGTCCACCAGGCTTACGTATAAGTAGGATTTACCGTGGGAGAGTCACGCTTCGGCATGCACGGGCCGGCTCGACCGGAGTGATACCACGGCCTCACAGAAAACCGGTGTGAAGTAGCGCTTGCGCTGTGTTTCACCGAGTGAGTGAGGATACCGGAGGCCCAGTCTACCCCAATCTAGTATACCCCAATCTAGTCCAAGTCAATCTAGCTTTCAAAGTACAGGCTCTGCTTAGTTTGAAGCTAGCTGGCGTTATGTGTCAGATGTTCGAAATATTTATTTAATTATATATTTCGCTCAATACTTGGGTTAAGGACGTCCGATGCCAATCAATCCGTGGAAAACCTGATATTCAGGAAAAACCGATTGAACTAGTAGCCGACCCCAAATTATATTGGGAATACTAAAGGCTAGGAAGATGATGATTTCATGTCACATTCAAAAAGTTAATTATGTCATTTTGACACTTTATTTGACAGGGTGCGGCCTGTGTTGCCAGCATCACAGCACACGACATTAATGTCACGTGTTAATAGAATGTAAACATGTAAACATCAAACGGTAATAAAACGTATCGTCAGATCGTCAGCCGTACTCAAATTTAAATGAACTGTCATAATATTGACATAAGAGCAAGTTCAAGACGTTTGGACAAGGTCACGTGTTGTGGTTGAGGCTCTCGGACACATGAGTGGTTCTATTTATTTTGTTTTTATGACCGTCCATGTTTGGCTAGATTATGAATATGGTCACCGATGTCGTTATCGTAAGAATCGACATCAAACTACGGACAACAGCACTGCAAAGAGAAGGAAAACTTTACAAAAATCCCTTTTTAACGTGTGGAAACCCGCACGGACCGTCAGCCCACCGGGGTTTGCGGTGGGTTGATGTGTCGTAATCGGACCGACTAAAACCACACAGTGTACCACTTTGCGCCTGAAATAGGAGGGGTTCTGAAACTGCTGTTATTAAAATATACGGACCCCTCCCAGCGCCTGCCCGTACTGACAGCACCGTCTAACCTGACAT
Source organism: Diaphora mendica (assembly GCA_949125395.1). NCBI lineage: Eukaryota > Metazoa > Arthropoda > Insecta > Lepidoptera > Erebidae > Diaphora > Diaphora mendica. The sequence continues at coordinate 33,189,807 of OX421312.1, forward strand.
AAAGCCCACCAACCAATACAGTGTCTCATAGTAGAAAAAACCTTTTTCTCAGAGAGGCTCATCACTAGCAGTGGGCTATTTAGGAGGATGATGATGTTTACCATGAAATCCGGAGGGTTATGATCAGTGACGTCACTATCAAAGACGGTACGAGACAACAACACTGTGTGTGATCAACAAATTGTTGTTCATAGAGGCATGTTTTTACAAGCTTTTATTTAGTTTCACCTTTTTTTTTTGTACTGAAATCCCCTCGGATAGTCTCGATGTTTGTCTGTAATCAAATCTACCTACAAGTTAAATTTGATCCACTTCGCGATTTCCGATTGAGCTGAAATTCGAAATATACCTATAGTTCTGATGATAATGTAAATACACACATCAAAAGTGTCTAGGGATCAAGCATTTTTATGCGGATTTCTTGAGATTGAGATGTGGCTTTGGCCCTGGCCTGCTCAGTCGCCAGACTTGAACCCGATTGAGCATGCATGGGATATGCTACAGAGAAGAGCTCTACCGAATATGGAGGGTATCCAGTCGCAAGAAGACCTTTTTTTGTTGTTGCAACGAACATGGGCGGCCATTCCACAGCGTGATTTGGATGAACTCATTTTGAGTATGCCAAACCGATGTTCTTGTGTTAGTGTTCGCTGTAGAAACACGGATTATTAATTAATTGTTTAAGTTACCTAATAAAATTTTAAAGAAAACTGTTATTTCAGTCTTTTTTTCGAACTTTAATGTTAGTGGTTCAAATGTCAAAAATCCTTTTATTAGGAAAATGGCAAATTTCTTTATTAATGCAAAGGTGACTTGGTTTATCGTTACTGTGACAAACGAAAACACTTTATTTGATGAATCCTTAAAGAAAATTTTAATTAATATCAATCAGGACAAAAGTTATTGCAAAAATATATGTTGATCCCTAGACACATATATTGATCCCTAGACACTTTTGATGTGTGTATATATAATCGGTATTATTATTCATCCAAAATGGCCGCCGTTACATAATGGTGGCGTTCATATTTCTGAACAACCCATCCAATATGGGTATCAAATGAAAGGACTTAAAGTTATTTTTTTTATTATCAAGTAAAAAAAAAACTTTTTAAATTAATCACTTTTTTGTTTAAGTTTATCCAATGTATCTAGAGTCCTTCGATATAGGATAAAAAGTAAAAACTAAAACCGAACTACGACAAAAAACGACGCTGAAAAAGCCATAGTCACACGTTACGTAGAAATGTACCATAACACATTAATAACGCGTGACTACGGCTTTTGAAACTTGTTTCATACTTTTTCAGCGTCGTTTCTTGTCGACCTTGTTGTAGTTGGGTTTTAGTTTTTACTTTTTTTTATTTAAAATGTATTGGTGCCTCTATAATATTAATTTCTTTGCAAAGTACATTTCAAATAGGTGTCATAGAAATACCACAATTATCGAATAAATACGGACAAATTGCTAATATAATTTAGATATTTTTGAAATGTACAAGTAACGCCCTTTCCAATGATACTAAACACGGCATATTTATCTCAATTTTTTTTTTTAATACAGTACTTTATGTCGGCTAGAGGGCGCCACATTAGATTCAGTGACACGTCATATATTATAGCCTTTATCCAGCGGATGATCAAGACGCTTCTAACGATACCTCATTTGTCCAGTTCTAATAAGTAGTTAAGGAGCTATGAGGGAACAGATGAACATACATACATACCTACATACATACATACATAGCCTGTCAAAATCATAACCCTCCTTTGGCTTTGCCGTAGTCGGGTAAAAATAACTGTCGCTTTTCTTAGGAATAAACGAAATTGCCATTTTTTTACCGACTTCCAAAAAGGAGGAGGTTCTATGTTCCACTGTATGTTTTTTTTTTTTATGTATGTTCACCGATTACTCCGTCAGTTGTGGACCGATTTTGAAATTTTTTTTTGTATTCGAAAGGGTATGCTTTCGAGGTGGTCCCATTGTCAGCATATCAGGATCTGATGATGGGATCCCAGGGAAATCGAGGGAATCCCTCATTTTTTATAGGCACATACTATGTTTTTCGTATATTTTCGGAAGTTACACCGGTATTTGCGTCTGGTAGTCATCATTTTATGATGATGAGATGATGATATAAGGTACAACTCCTTAACGGTTACGAGTTGGAGGATAAATCTTTAATATCATATGTAAATATGTTACCTTTAGTCGTATTCTTTCAAATTATTTAGGTAAGCTGATGATGGAAGGTGGAAGGTAAAACTCCTCAACGGTTAGGAGTTGGAGGATAACTCTTTCAATTTCATACGTATCTAAAGACCTTCAGTCGTATACTTTCAAGTTATTTAGGTGAGCTGATGATAGAAGGTCTCTCTCAACAGCGACTTCAAACAGATTCTAGGTACCTAGCACATATTATAATACTACTATTTAAATGAATAAAGAATTAGGTATAGGCAATTTATGAAGAACCAGTTTATTTTACTCTTTTAAGTGTTTTTTTGGCAGAGAGTTTTCGTTGGATGTTTTTTGGAAGTCGGTTTTTTTTTTTTATAAAAAGTTTTTAAAGTGTATTGGAAGTGTAATGTCCTTTCGATATAAAAGATGAGTTTATCAGTGTGGATAATTTTAAACACATTGAAATAAGCAATAATAAAATTGCTTGAAAGAAAGTAGCCCCTACTATTTTCAAATTCAAACACAGTTGTTACTGAAAGAAAGTATTGTGTTTTTTTTGTTTGGACAAATAAAGATGAAAAGAGAATTTATGTAAATAGAAATGATAAGCATATACTAACTTTTAAACTTTCGCGTTCCATGACATAATAATTATTATTTTTACGGGAATTAACGCGACCACTTATTTATAGGTATTACTTATCTCTGATTTGCCTGATGTTTCGACCAGGTTGCACTGGCCGTGGTCACAAGATGACTCACAGGGTGTCAGCCTTTGACAAAGTAATAACTATAAATTCTCAAAATTTTAAAAAAAAACTTCTATATAATAACCTGAGTTCCCTTTAAAAAGTAAAAAACACGTTATGCGCTTTCATTTGAGACCCCACTCGATGATATTTTTGCAGACATTCGGTTACTCTTCCCCACTTTCACCCCCATAACTTTTAAACGGCTCAACCGATTTTCATGAAACATGTCTAAGAACACTCGCTTGTAACTCACCTTTCATACAAAAAAAACTAAATTTAAATTGCTTCATCCATTCGGGAGCTACGGTGCCACAGACAGACAGACAGACAGACAGACACGTGAAACTTATAACACCCCTCTTTTTGGTCGGGGGTTAAAAATAATTATTATGATAAGCATATTTCAGAAGTTATTATACCAAAAATACCTCTTAGAATCCTCATGTATATTATGTTCTTTCTGAAATTGGTAAGCGTAAAGCATACAAATATGATTCTTCCTCAAAGACCTACCAAACTAAATGGTATCTTATTACTCAGTATACTTATCCTCGTGGTTAAAATCTTTTTTTTACAAACACGAGAATAGTTATTCCTGCCATTCGCCATTAGCCACTGTTTTAGAACAGTTTTATCTATTAGAAACATGTGTACTCCTTTTTTTCGAACAAAACGGAACTGCACAACATTGCGGCATAGCTACTCGATATGATGACAGTTATTTATAATTAATAAACTTAATGAGATCCAAGATTTCAAACTTTATTTCGGCGCCGATCTTATAAAGTCGCCTTTGACAGCTATACCTCTGGGCCTTAGTCAACAGTGACTCCAACTGGTGAGCAAAGAAACGATAGTCCCCATTGACGGAGTAATCGGTGAACATACATAAAAAAAAATAAAAAAAATACATACCTCCTCCTTTTTGGAAGTCGGTTAAAAAATAAATCCTGGTTGCCAAAGGCTCTGCCTATTCTTAACCCCCGACGCAAAAAGAGGGGTGTTCTAAGTTTGACGTCGATGTCTGTCTCTGTGTGTATGTCTGCCTGTGGCATCGTAGCTCTCAAACGGATGAACCGATTTCGATGCGGTTTTTTTTTTATTTGAAAGCTAGTTTTCTTGCGGTAGTTCTTAGCTATGTTTGGTTAATACCGGCCCGGCAGTGTAAAAGTATCGGCTCTTTTCCTAAATGATGTAAGGCACTATTGGCGTATGATTACTCGATTAAGCGCTCGCGTAGGAGGTTTTTTAAATTTATAACCGACTTCCAAAAAGGAGGAGGTTCTATGTTCCACTGTATGTTTTTTTTATGTATTTTCACCGATTATAAATTTTATCTTGTGGACCAGACGGCCATGAGTAAGAAGTGTGCTATTATTTATTTATTATTTTAAAAAAGATTTATCTTTTAAAAAGACAACTCCTGCATCAGGAAAAAACATCCTCAATTTACAAACATACATGAAATGGACACAAAGAACACCCAGACTCAGAACAACAATTTATGGCTCTCATAAAGTGTTGTCACATATGGGATTTAAATCCACAACACTTGGCGCAGTAGAAAGAGACGTGGCGATCGCTGAAACCACTAGGCCAACTTTGCAGTCATGTGTGCAGTGCATATGAACAAACGCATATAAAAATTGACCTCACCATGATCGTAAGGTGAAGTGTCTGTGTGTCTTCCTCGTGACGTCATCAACAATGGCCAATTGTATGTGTACAGTTGTCCTTAGCACTTACAGTTACAAGGCTAATTTGAACACGAACACATCATATTTGTCATCTTAGATGCTCACCATAAAACTTAATATATCAGATATTATACTATGACTATCGTAAATATGACCTTGACCTGTGTAATGATATACTAGCAGGGCCCTAGAAATGAATCCACAATTAGTAAAACTAATTACTAGTACTAGTAGGTGCTAAGAAATGCAAAGTTTCAAAATCACTCAGCGAGCTGTGGATAGGGCTATGCTTGGCGTTTCCCGAAGAGATCGTATCAGAAGCGAGGTGATCGACATAGCCCACAGGATTAGCAAGCTGATGTGGCAGTGGGTTGGCCACATTTGGGGCGGTAGAACCGATAACCGTTGGGTAAACGGGTGGACACGAGCCGCGTCTCGGCAAAATTAGTGTAGGAAGTCCACAGGCCAGGTGGAGTGATGATCTGCGCAAGACGGCTGGTAGGAGCTGGATGCGAGAAGCCGAGGATCGAACAAAGTGCCGTGCAATTGGAAAGGCCCATGTCCAGCAGTGGACTGCGATAGGCTGATGATGTTAAAGAAATGCTAAGGGGCTCCTCTTGATTCTAACCTACAATGAAAAATAACGAAAGGACGATTGTTTTTTGTACACATACATACTTACTAGAGATACGCAACATAAATTTACACCGACATATAAAAAACTATTTTCTGAGCCAGTCATCAACTTCTTAGCCTATATTATTCCCAAGATTTAGGGTCGGCTACTAGTTCAACCGGTTTACCTGAATATCAATTTTTCCACGGAGCGACTGGCATCGGAGCTCCGCAACGCTGAGCGTGAACTGAATTCGAAGGTCGAACTAGTTGTCAGTATATTTGAGAGCACTGACTTCCGAGTAACGATTGCCATAGATGTTCATGACAACCGGGACCGACAACTTAACGTGAAACACCGCCAATTTCCATAATGTGTTCAGTTATTAGGGATTTCTTGTAAGAAAAACCCAATAATACTTTTGGACCGACCCAGGAATCAAACCCGACACCTCTTGATCGTCCGTTGCTTACGCTTACCACTAGAACTAGACCAACGAGGCAGTTTTTTCATTTCCTGTGTGAGTCAATTAAATAATTAACTTTTCAAATTATCCTAAACTTCATACGCCGACTCTACATTGCGATAAATGCAATCTATACCAATAAATAAAATTGTAGTGTCTATTTGTAATATTAAAATAAGTGCTTTTTAATATATGCATATGTATATTATGTATGTATATTTTAGACGCAATACATATACCAATTTTTTTTTTTTCAATTTTTATCTGTTTTTCGGTCTGTCTGTCTGTCTGTCAGTCTGTCTGTCTGTTTGTTCCGGGTAATCTCTGGAACGGCTGGCTCCGATTTTAGCGGGACTTTCACTGGCAGGTAGCTGATGATCTAAGGAGTAACTTAGGCTACTTTTGTTTACACTAGTTTTGTCCCGCGGCGTTACCCGCGGCACGACAATAACCGCGGGTAACATCGCGGGGTTCAGCTAGTCTTCTATATAAATAAAAAAAACAAATCATAATAATTTAAGTACGCCCATAACTTTCGATCGCCTGCACCAAATTGAATAATTCTTTTTTTTAAGTATTTGTAATTGTCAGGACAAGGTTTGGAAGAAAATTTAAAGGTTTAGTCCGCTTACTTCATACACTGAAGTATACTTCATATACTTCATACGCTGCGGGTAGTTGACGGGCTTACTGAAATATTTTTTTCGATAATTTAGAAATCATTTCCAAAATATTAAGGCGATAAGAAGTTCGCCGGGTCAGCTAGTCTATGAACAAAAGACATCCTAAAATGAAACATTTTTTTAATTCTCATGGATACAATAACACTTACTTATGACAAAAAATACATATTATTCAACTTCAGCTATAATTAAATCGAAGTTTTTAACAATGTGAATAAAAATTAATATAATAAAGAAAAGCAATTAAACGTTGCTGATTTGTTGGTTATTTTAAATAAATTACGTTCATTCATTTTTATAATATTAAAAGACCTTGTTATTATATATTATTTTTTAGATGAGCCAGCTATAGAGTATATATATATACATTACTCTGCCTGATGAAAAACATGAGCAGAATCCAAGAGTGGTGGTTACCATACCCATTGCGAATGCAGACAATGCAACAATGCAGCATGGTGACCCACACCATAGCGGCCTATGGAGACGCTTCTGCATCATTGTGCCTCCGGTCTCAACGAAACACGACATCACGAATACTGTCACTTTAGGTTGGTCTTCGCTGAGATAGTAGTACCGCCCCGGTCGAGCCGGCCCTTATCGTGGCTCTTCTATCTAAATGCAGTCCAATGAAGGTTTTTTTTTAAACACCGTGCGAGAGCCACGCTTCGGCATGAATGGGCCATCTCGACCGGAGTGCTACCACTGGCTCACAGAAAGCCGATGTGAAACAATGCTTGCGCTGTGTTTAACCAAGTGAGTGAGGATACCGGAGGCCCATACAGTGTTGCAGGTGTCCATGGGCGGCGGAAATTGCATACCATCAGGCGATACGTCTGCTCGTTTGCCCCCTATTGCATGAAAAAAAGAAAATACATTATATTGTTTTGTTGCTAAAAATTTGTGATGGATGACAGAAGGATCGTGTCCTCTCTGTGATGGTGGATCACTAGCATCAACAGCATTTAACAGTCCTCTGCTGGACATAGGCCTGTTCTTAGGAAGGAGGTGTTGGTCTACTACACCACGCTGACCAGACGGGTTGGTATAGGGTTTGTGTCAAGTTTTCCTTCTCTTTGCAGTGCTGTAGTCTTGTGTAGTTTGATCCCCTTGTTATTAGTATTTTATCCTCAGATTTGTAATTTGATTGCACGGTTGGCCTAGTGGTTAAAGCGGTCAGTCAGAGCCATACGCGGATACCGCACGGTGTCGACCGAGGCGGCGTGCGCCTTGGCCGGAACACCCCTGTGGGATTTGGAGGCGGAAGGGCTCGCCGAAGTTTATCGACGGGTGGCTGAATATCGGGCGGAGTATGGCTGTCGCCCTCCGCCCGAAGAGGTACGCGAGTGGCGTGAAGCCGCCCGTCGAGCCACTATGGCTAGATAGTCGTTTCGGCTGGAGACTCCACGTGCTGCCTTTGCCGCCGTGGAGGCTCTCCAGCCGGTCATCCTCGAGTGGGCAGGGCGGCAGCACGGGACCCTTTCCTTCCGACTGACGCAGGTCCTTTCCGGGCATGGTTGGTTCGGGAAGTACCTGCACTCGGTCGCTAGGAGGGAATTGAGTCCCGCCTGCCACCACTGCGACTGCAGTGAGGACTCGGCCCAGCATACGCTGGCGATCTGCCCTGCATGGGCGTCGCAGCGCCGAGCCCTCACTGCAGTCATCGGAGGAGATCTCTCGCTACCGGCCGTCATACGCTCCATGGCCGGTAGCGATAGCAGTTTTACCGCGGTCGCAACCTTCTACGAAGAAGTCATCTCGCAGAAGGAGGTGGCGGAGAAGGCCCGGGAGGATGATATCCACTCGAACCCAATCCGCCGCCGGCGAACTGGGCGGCGGAGGCGCGCCTATCAGCACCTCACGCCGCCCTGAGTGTGGCCGCGGATGGTCGGGACGGGCTTTCCCCTCCATCCGCTCTAGTGGCCACCCGCGAGGGGGCAACGTACGCGTGTGCCGTACGTCGCCTATATTGAGACTTTCCTGGAAGAGGGTGCCCGCTTCTGTGCGGGCAGGCGCTGGGAGGGATCGGGACGTGTTAATATCAGCAGTCCCCGGATTCCTCCCTTCATAGGCGCAGAGTGGTACACCGTGTGGTTTTAGTCGGTTCGAGTCCGACACACCGCCCCGCCGCAAGCCCCGGTGGGGTGACGGTCCGAGGGGATTTCCACAGGTAATAAAAAAAAAAAAGTGGTTAAAGCGGTCGCCACGCCGTTTTCTACTGCGCTAAGTGTTGTGGGTTCAAATCCTACACGTGACAACACTTTGTGTCATCCACAAATTGTTGTTCTGAGTCTTGGTGTTCTTTGTTTCCGTTTCATGTATGTTTGTAAAGTCCTCCGCGATCCGCGACACAGGAGACTGCCAGCGTTGCCAGACATCCCGATTTTGGCAGGACGTCCCGCTTTTTGAATAAAAAAATGGCCGGACGCCCAAAGTGAAGTTAGTTAGCCGTAGTGCTGTATCGTCAATAAAATTGACAGACAATAAAAACATCAAAATTCTACCATTAAATTACAAATAGAAAATGACACTAGTTCTTTCACGAATAAGGAATGATGTAGCAGAAAAACAAAAGTATTGCGAATGACCTTTTTTAGGGTTCCGTGCCAAAGGCAAAAAACGGAACCCTTATAGATTCGTCATGTCTGTCTGTCCGTCTGTCTGTCCGTCCGTATGTCACAGCCACTTTATTCCGATACTGTTAAAACTATACTGTTAAAACTTGGTAAGTAGATGTATTCTGTGAACCGCATTAAGATTTTCACACAAAAATAAAAAAAAAAACAATAAATTTTGGGGGTCCCCATACTTTGAACTGAAACTCAAAAATTTTTTTTTTATCAAACCCATACGTGTATGTGGATAGGTCTTCGAAAATGATATTGAGGTTTCTAAAATCATTTTTTTTCTAAGCTGAATAGTTTGCGCGAGAGACGCTTCCAAAGTGGTAAAATGTGTCCCCCCCCCGTAATTTCTAAAATAAGAGCATGATAAATCTAAAAAAATATATGTTGTACATTACCATGCAAACTAACACCGAAAATTGGTTTGAACGAAATCTAGTAAGTAGTTTTTTTTTTAATACGTCATAAATCGTAAACTGCAATTTACCTTTCATTCAATCAACACAAATATTTAAAAAAACAATGTTACTTGCTGCTGCTGGCCGGGTAAACCTGATTTTTGCCGTGGCTAGAATTGGCGTGGCGACGCCTCGCCACTATACTATTGTGTATTGTAATTTTTTTTATGGGAAAAATGCATATTAATGTAAAAAACAGTCATTTTATTTTATACAAAACCCTATTAATTTAAAAATTATTTCAAATAAATTAAAAAATTTGAAATTTTTGTATTTTGTATTTAATAAAAATAAATAATAATGTAATACACAGTCATTTTATTTTAAACAAAACAATTTCGACGTTTCACATCTGCCAGGCGTCCCGTGACGGCCATTCCTAAGCGGTTATTACATTACACGATTTCCGGGCCCGGCCCGCAGAGACAGGTCAATGTAATAAGAAACAGGGAGTCAGGATCCCTAAACAGGGCGATCGAGTGGTACTGATCTACCTCGCTCCCTGCCGCCCTGCCGATTGGGTAGTGTAGTAAGAAACAGGGAGGCAGGGAGCTCACTGCCTGCTCAGTCGCTGCGGTGCGAGCACAGAGTTTACACGTTCGTCTTTGCATAGAAGAGGTTGAGATATCAAGGAACTTAATTTTAAATCTTGATAGGAGAGTCCAGTGGCTAAAAATCGTAAAGTAACAACTATGCTATGTTTTGCACTCACGCTATCTCTTAAAATTATAAAAGAAAAGTCACCGCTAAAGCAACTTTTTGATGTTTCGATAAAGTCGGCGCCATAGCGACAGACGTGCACAGTTATTCACGTTCACGTTCAAACTGAGAGAAAAATCACACAGTGCGCAGTTTGCAGCGTAAGTGTAATAAGCGGCACCCTAACTGGTAGGGAGGACACCCGAGAGACAGGGCCTGCGAAATCGTGTAATGTAATAGCCGCTTCTCATGAGTCGTAATTTCTGATTAGATGCGATCCGTTGATACGTTTTTTTTACTTTCGACGAAAGAATCCCGCTTTTTTTCACTAAAAAGTCTCAAAATCCCGACTTGACTAAAACAAATCTGGTAACGCTGGAGACTATATACATATATCCATTAATATTTCCCTGGATGTGTCTTGTGACGTAAGTCAAAGTTTGGGCAAAATGGCGGCGATAAAGCCATTTAAAAAATAATTTTTATTTTAACAGTATTTATTTCAATATTAATACTAACTATCCGCCCCGGCTTTTAACAGGCTAACAGCTTTTAACAGTCCATTGTTATTCCACATAGTCATTACCTGGATGGGTGACCGCAGGTGGCATGTTACCATGAGTGACGCCGTGATTCAGAGGTCACGTTAAGCAGTCGGTCCCGGTTGTTATCATAGGATAACAGTCGTGACGCTTAGTTGGAGGCCCTTGGGCGGCTTAAAAATCCAACGGCAGTATTACGTAGCCACAACGTTGTCTTGCCAGTTCCCAACCTGCACTTGGGCCAGCGTGGGGACGTATGGCCTTAACCCTCTCCCGAGAGGAGACCCGAGCCCAGCAGTGGGACGTTATGGGTTGTTGATGATGATACCATGCTAGCCAAACGGGTCGTTACATAGTTTGTATCTGGAGGCACAGTCGTGCCCCCGCCAAGACGAGCCAAGCGAAGCGCAAGGGCACTACCTACCTTTTGTCGAAGTGTTTCGTCGTTTTTTTGAACACTCATAACTTTGGTTTCCGATATACTAGATCGTTCAAATTCTCAGGATATGATGTTAACAATAGACTAATGCAATACACAAAGTTTCAATTGTATAGCTCTGATACTTTAAATTTTATTGATACCTAAGAAACACCGATTTCGTCACAGACACACTGATGATCATCAAAACTGTTAGGGTACTTCCTGAAGTGCTAGAAAGCTGAAATTTGGTATGTAAACTAAATTTGGTATACAAACAACAAAAAAAATCATAAACCTATCACTGTTGCCCCCCAACCCCCTTTGGGGGTGGAAGTTTGTATGAGACTTTCACAAATTTTTATGCTACAGGTTTTATTTTTGGTATACGGACTTTTTCGACAAAAGATGTATAAGAAATACATCCCAAAAAAACTGCCTTAAGCAACTTAAAAAAAGAAATGAAATCCCACCAAAAACATTTTCATGTAAAATGTTGCCAAGACGACTGCATTATGGCTTACCCTGTGAAAAAAGATATCAGATCTCATGTAGAGCCAAGGTCCTGAATCTTCTACCCTAACTCTACCAACCCTAACTTCATAAACTGTACATCTCAGTAAAAATGTATGGCTTGGCTGTTTCGTTACTTCAGAAACTAAATATTCGTATAACACATTACTTCAGAAACTAGATATTTGCAAACACAAAAGGCGTTCGATTCCCCTTCGTGACGACGGTATGGTAGCGAAACGGAGAAGCCCTACATTTTTACTGAAATGTAGAGTTTGTGAAGTTAGGGTTGGTAGAGTCAGAACCTTGGCTCTACATGAGATCTGATGTCTTTTTTACAGGGTAAGCCATAATGCAGTCTTGGCAACATTTTTCATGAAAATGTTTTTGGTGGGATCAAATTGTCTTGCACAGTTTTCTACCTTAGTCGGCCCTTTACGAGACCTACAGAACAAGAGTTTGAGACTCTGTATTCTAAATCCCCACACGGATCTAAACTTAGGCTTTTCTTATCGTAGACGGGGCAAATGAGGGGACAACAGAAATATATTCATAACTGCCTCGATGGCGTAGTGGTAGCGTATGCGTGCGTATGGTATGCTGTGCTTGAGGTCTCGGGTTCGATTCCCGGGTCAGCCTAAATGTTTTGTGTGATCTGTAAATATTTGTTTCGGCCTTTGGGTGTTTTCTATGTATAATATTATTATTTACAAAAAAAAGTATATTTTATGTAATTATATCAGTTCTCCATCACACATAACGACGTAGCACAAGCTCTGCTTAGCTTGGGATTAGATGACGTTGTGTGTTAGATGTCCGAAATATTTATTAAGAAATATTTTATTATTTGGGAGCTTCCCTTTCGCACATGTGAGCTGCGGAACTGTGACAGTTGCTCAACAATAGTTTCTTAAAAACAAACATCTTAAATTAAGATCAAACAATTCATTTGAATTATATAAAAAAATGACGTGTGGCACTCTGGGACTGCCGCGGTAAAGCTATTGCGTAGCATTTTTTATCAACTTAAGCAATAATATTTTTTTTATTTTTTTTTATTTATACGTATTTCAATATGCCTGCGCGGCCGGCTTTTGACAAGTGTATGGCTACCATGAATAATTTTAGGTTATTAAGCAGGTTTTTTCGTTACGTTACGTTACGGTATTTCTTGATTCGGTCGCCGCGCTCAAAGGCCTCAAAGCCAGCGATAAAAGCTATGTGATAAAGCAACAACTTAACTGTGTTTTAATAGTTTTTAGTTCTGGCAGCAGTCCTCGTTTTTTTTTGGACCATTACAACGCGTGGGAGGACAAGAATAACAATAGAATAATAATAACAACAGAAGCAATAATAAATATTAATTAAATTATTTACATTTGTTTTTGTTTTAATTTGGTTTTAGGCATTAATCATTTAAATTGAAATATATAATAACAAGCCAATGAGGAGTCTTGTCAAAGGCAATATTATATTAGACACATACTATGCTAAATAAATCAATCAATATATTTAAATAGGATAAAAGATCCGTCAATAAATGATGAAGTAGCGAGAAAACAAACGTTACCCTTCTCAAAGCGCAATCGGGTAAAAATATGACAGAATTGAGAATGATATCAGTATAACGCACTCTCCGTAATTCATATAAGATAGGTGACGGATTGTTAGACATATTACATAATATTATTTGCACAACATTATACAGCTGTAGTGTTTGTAAATTGAAAATGATTCAATTAGAAACTAAATGAACTGAACTTACACACGGTTTTATTTTCGTTACGTTACGGAATTTCTTGATTCGGTCGCCACGCTCAAAGGCCTCAAAGCCCGCGATAAAAGCTATGCTGTAGCTTAAAAATGTTACAAAAACGGGGGAAAATTATTCCTTTTGAAAACTTTCATTGCGTGCGCTGCGTTACAAAACAGTGTTAACAATGAAATAATTGTTAGCCTTTAGAAGTTCTAAAAAAAGTCCGCACATGTCTATCTTTTAAGATTGGCTCACTATAACCTTTTTATGGGAAAAAAAATTTTGACGAGACAACGTCTAATAAATTGATGAACGCCGGCTGCATGCACGTAAAGGATTAATCATTGTCATGTTAGGTACGCGCATTGTACATGCACCGCATCTATCTCTCATCATTTCATCAATGTTTTGTTATGACCTGACGTTGCCATTAAACTATCCTCCGTAAACCGACTTTACAGACAACAAACTTTTTTTTCACGATATTACAACCACACGCTACGGGCAATAGGAGTAGACTTGCGTAGGTCAGCTTGTAAAAGAATATTGTGCGTAGGTATATAGAAATACATGGGCGCAGGACACTGGGAGTCTGCGCACTTGTTATTCGGTATTATCTTGATTGAGCAAGATTACGAAGATGGTTTATCCACTCTGACGGCATTTTTAGATAATATTTTGATAGATGTGGAACAGGATTTTTTTTTATTTTTACACCGTCATTTTTTTTTGTAATAGACGGGCAAACGAGCAGACGTATCGCCTAATGGTAAGCGATTACCGCCGCCCATGGACATCTGCAACACCGTGGATAGATGCATGGAGGCAGAAGAAACGCCGCAGCACATTCTCACAGAATGTAGAAGTGTGGCAGATCAACGGGCGGACATCCTCCAATCAACATCACTCCCGGAAGCAAGTAGTGACCTGAAAATGCTGCTGAGCTTCTGGGATGATCTAGGATGGTTGGAGTAGGAAGATGACAAACTCACGTACAACGGCCCAATCAAGAGGCTAAGTGCGGAAATGGCCCGGTAAAACAAACAAACAATCTGCAACACCAGAAGCGTCACAAGTGCGTTGCCGGGGGACGGGGGGGGGGGTAATAAGGGTTGGGGTATGGGCCTCCGGTATCCTCACTCACTCGGTGAAACTCGGTCCGGAAAGTAAATGTATTTAAAATGTCTTAAATGAACATTTGTTTAATCTTTATTTCGCTTTTTAAGTCGCCGAACTGATTAGTGCCTGGATGATAGAGCTTTGCTCGGTATTCTTTTTGGTTAATTTTCTAAAAATGAATCCTAGCTAGATCGGCTTATCGCCCAGAAACCCCCTTCATACTAAATTTCATAAAAATAGTTGAAGCCGTTTCCGAAATTCAGATAGGATATCCTACTAATATTATAAACGCCAAAGTTTGTAAGTATGGATGGATGGATGTTTGTTACTCTTTCACGCAAAAACTACTGAACGTTTTTGGATGAAACTTTACAGTAATATAGCTTATACATCAGATTAACACAAAAGCTAGTATTTGCTACGATAACCGACAAACACGCGGGCGGAGCCGCGGGCAACAACGAGTAAATTCATAATTTTAAGAATTTTTCGATATTAGATTTGGAGTAATTTTTATGAAGGATAATAATTTATTAGGACTCATTTTTGTGGAGTTGTTGAGAATAATGTAACAATATAGCTGTAAGTTTTCCTACAATTGTAAAATAAAATAAAATGTGAGATTTGAACCCACAACACTTGGTGAAGAGGGAAACGGCGTGGCGAGCGCTTAAATCACTAGGCCAAATGTGCAATCGTATATACATATATGCATATATACCAGCTGATCCGGCAAAGGTTGTTTGGGGTAGGTATAAAATATAGATTTAGGTCGATTCTCAGGCCTACCCGACATGCACACCAAATTTCATAAAAATCGGTCCAGCCGTTCCAGAGGAGTATGGTAACTAACATTGTGACACAAGAATTTTATTTAAAAGATATAATACTAGCTGACCCGGCAATCTTCGTACCGCCATATTTACATATCTGTCTCAGCTTCTCACAGGCAGTGTACAGACGCGGACAAAAAAATGACTTTTCCCGTCATCTTTAATTGTTTCTTGTACAGAAGCCTTTTCCTAACAATATCGCACACATTTTTTTTTTTTAATGTTGATGCAGCCGATTGGAAATTTGCGCGTACTGTACATTTCGGGTATTCATTTTTATAATATAGATTAGACTAAATGGTTTTATATCTTGTGAACTCTCTGATATTTTTTCTTTTTTTTTTCTTTTTTAAAAAGACAACGCCCGCACTAGGAATAAATCCTGTGTCGCGGGGGACTTTACAAACATACATGTAACGGACACAAAGAACACCCAGACTCAGAACAACAATTTGTGGATCACACAAAGTGTTGTCCTACGTGGGATTTGAACCCACGACACTTGGCGAAGTAGGAAACGGCGTGGTGACCGTTAAACCACTAGGCCAAACGTGCAGTCACGGAACGGAATTCTGTCCGTTTATCATTTTATTTTTTTATGTTTATATGTTCCAATGCAGCGCCTATTTAAACCAAATCGATTTTAATGAATGAGGTGTCAATAGATTCGCAATAATGACCCAGGTGACATGGGCTGTATAAATTGTACCAAAAACTTTTACGTATGTAATTGAGTTATAGTTTTTAATCTTTGTCGTGTTAAATATTATATTACAAAGATTCTGGGTTACAAAGTTATACGTTTCGAATGCATTATAAAATAGTGTTTTCCAAACGATTTTCTGCGAAATTAATTTCAAACTATTCGTTATGCAAAATATAATTATGAAAAAATATATTCAGTTGGTAAGAATCCTCCTGACTCTACTAGGAATAGGATAGAATATCTATCTATCTATACTTATAATAAAAATGTAACAGGTCCAATTCTGTACATTAAAGATATTTTGTTTTTTTTTTTGGAGGGCTCTCTATAATCGATACTGAAGCCAAAACTGTATTTTTTTTCATTTTTGTCTGTCTGTCCGTCTGTCTGTCTGTATCTTCTTTTATTTTATTTTTTTATCTGTATCACGCCGAAATTACTGAATGGATTCAAACGAAACTTGGCATGATTTGAGTTCATACTACGAGGTAGGACATAGGATACTTTTTATCCCGAAATTCAGCACGGTTTCCTGGAGAGAGGGGATGAAAGTCAAAATATGTACTTAGTTGTAATTAAATAACACTAGTCCGATTTCTTTCATTCTTTTTTTGCTAGAAAGACAAAAAAAGATAACGGGAAAAGTCTTTTCTTTTGTCCGCTACTGTACACTGCCTGTGGGAAGCTGAGACAGATATGTAAATATGGCGGTACGAAGTTCGCCGGGTCAGCTAGTGTATAGTATATTCATATGGACCTTCCATAGCCACTAGATTTTTTTATTAAACTAGCTGACCCGTCAAACATTGTTGGGCATAAAATAAAAAAAAATTAGGAGTGGTTCACCCTTATCATTAAGGGGTATGAAAAATAGATGTTCACCGATTCTCAGACCTACATGGTATGCACACAAAATTTCATAAAAAACGGTCCAGCCGTTTCGGAGGACTTTGGTAACAAACACCGCGACACGAGAATTTTATATATTAGAAGATATAAAAGTTTAATAATTACAACTTACCGAATGTCTTTATGATGTCTAAAACTCACAATAAATAACAATTTCACTGTCTAATATGGTGTTCTGTATAGATACTGTGTAGCTGTGTTCGGCACGTACTTGCGTATTGACGCGAATGCGCTCCGCATAAGACTGATCTAAACTCGCTGCGCACGCGCCGATATACATTAAACGGCTTCCAAACCGCAAAATTTCACGGCGAATTTGACTGGGCTGTTAATTAAAGCGGCCCATGTGTGATAACTTGTCCAATTGATAACTATTGATTTATTGTATTGGTCTTGTGGTTAGTAGAGTTTGACTGAACGGTTGGCCTAGTGGTTTAAGCGGTCGCCACGCCGCTTTCTACTGTGCCAAGTGTTTTGGGTTTAAATCCCACACGGGACAACACTTTGTGTGATCCACAAATTAATGTTCTGAGTCTGGGTGTTCTTTGTGTACGTTATATGTATGTTTGTAAAGTCCTCCGCGACACAGGATTTATTTCTAGTGCGGGTTGTCTTTAAAAAAAAATGACAGCTATTGAATTGGTCTTGTGGTTAGTGATGCTGACTAGTGAGCCGGAGGTTGTGGGTTTGGTTCGAAACCTGGACATACAATTATGTGATGATGATCATTGTTCTGTGTTCGGGTGTCATCCATCATCCATCTATAATATGTACATAATATATGTATTTACGTATGTTTCGTTGATGAAGTCACCATTTTGATATATGTACCGTGTATACATACATACGCATTCAGTAAAAAGCGGTTATTTTTATTTTAAATTACAAACAGACACTCCAATTTTATTTATTTGTGTAGATGTATACATTTGCAGTATTTCTATATTCACACTAATATATAGAGGCGAAAGTTTGTGTGTATGTTTGTTACTTCTTCACGCAAAATCTACTACGGATCACCAAATCTACGGATTTGGATAAAACTTTACAGTAATATAGCTTATACTTCAGAATAACACATAGGCTACTATTTGCCGCAAAAATCGACATACACTACTGTTCCCATTTGAAAAATTCTTTCTGTGTTGGATAGTCCGTTTATCGAGGAAGGCTAGGCTTTATTTTATTTTGAAAAAAAAATTGGGATCCGTAAGAAAATTGCTATTTCATAACCCAAGGTGTGAAATCGAAAACCTATTTTTGCGTACGCTGCAATAACTATTGACAATAGAACAAAATAATGTATTACGGGTTTGTAGGTCCAATTAAGATCTACAACAAAGTCCGCGAGAGCATATATCTAACTATCATGGTTTAGCCACAATAACCGCCTTTGTGTTCAAAAAAAATATTAAATCTTCTGAAGAAAGAAACTACGTTAAATGTGTATCGTAATATTAGGGTCATTCTCCGAACGCTTGAAAAAACGTGTCCAGATCGATATCTCTTTGAATTGATTACTTACTATTTCAATTTTTTTACATGTAATAGAAAATTTGGAAATAATAGGGGGGGGGCCTATGTCCTTTTTAGATAAATTAAGTAGAAGTAAGTAAAAAAAATTAAAACTTACTAAAATATTGACCTCGGTGGCGCGTCCGAACCCTACGTTGCAGCGGATTTTTTTTATTTTTTTTTCCTCTAACAAATTACGATATTTTGCATGTGTTCACAAATGACCAAATAGTTATTTGTTCATTTTATATTATTATTAAATAATGATATGCCACAATAGAGAAGATACAACAGATTGTATACACGTCCGACGGTTTGAGTTGATATCAGTGGCGCGCACCGATCTGCTCATATTTCTTAAACTAAACTGTCTGTGAGGATAGTTATTGGCGTTAGCCGAAGTATCAGTCGTGTCGCGACAGCAACGAAGAAACCATGGCTGTACGTCATATGGTCACCTTTTTATAGAGGTAAGTAACTGTTTTCGCTGGCTTGGTATACAAAAAAATTGATTTCGGTGAACCCTTTTTTTTATGTATACTTAAAACTATCATATTTAAAATATGAAAATCGTATATATTACATGTAATAGATTTGAGTAGAAAATGTAAATATTAGCATTTTAAATGATTTTTTACGTTATTTACAAAATACCTTAATATTTTGATTTCAGTGGTATTGAATTCGGTGTTTTCCGTGGCAATGTGTCCACCTTCTACTAACTTTTTAAGACCGTAAATCATAAAATATTTATCTTATTCTAGTATTGTCATTATGTCAGATTCTAAGCAAGGTCACTAGGCTGAGAAAAGATTGGAGTCATCTAGAACTTTACGCATTACACAAGGAAAAAGACAGGAAGCGTTATTAATTATTATGAGGAAGAATGAGGGATAGCCTGTTAGTGAATTAATTCGTCGTTAACAACGCATACATAGAGAGAGGAGTACAATATCTTCTGACAAACATAATCGGAAAAAAGGCTCAGAGAGTTGAAATGCCTTGAAGAAGATTTAATAGTCATACCAGAAGTAGTCGATACAAATGATGATCCTTTGATAACTTCACAATCGCAACTGAAACTTTTATAACAACGCCAATTAATGCCACCGATAGTAAGGACTCGGCTTAGCACTCAATCAAGTTCCTTCAGTGATTTATTACTATAGAGTCAGTCAATCATTTCATCTTCTTTAACACAACGTATTAGGACTTATCGAGAATTGTCAGTACCATTGTGTCTATCTAGTGATGCCAGTTTTGCTTCAAACTCACAGACTGGAGTTGCCAGCTCTAATGACTGATAGGAAGTTGCCTTTGACACTAAAGGCTAATAGGGGGACCGATCCCGCCCTCACACCCACCACTGTAACTCCTGTACACCAGGATCAACAGCAGTGACCCACGAACACATCGAGTTATGACACTCGGCAACTCCCAGGGAAAATAAACTGTCTTGGAACCCGCAATGAAACTAATCAGAAGAAAACCGGAGGAGTTGGAAATAAAAAAAGTCCAGTTCCCTATTTAGTAAAGAGGTAGACAAAATGAAGTCAAAATAGGCAGACACCTTTTTCAAACCGGGAAGTACCACGGATAAGAAAATTATGGGTCCTAAGTGAGCTTTATTCGATTACTATAGTATGTATGGTAGAATAGCCTAAACGCACGGAAATTCATCGAAGTTAACACAAGATCGACATAGTATACCGCCCCAGATGTTAATTGTAAGCTTGAATAGCATTATGTTACATTCATCGTACCAAAAATTACATTCTCAGAGGACATGATGAGCTGACTGTTAACTGCTAGAATCAGGTGTTGAGCGTTGCCACAATGTGTGACAAAGGTGAATCGACTAATTTAAAAGCGTGTAGTTTGCTCTTAAAGTTACCTTAGCCTGTGAGAAATTGAGCGACACAGTGATCCACCCTCGAGCCATTCACTCGACAACCGTTCGCGAATAGATGGAAAGAACTGGTAATGGTAGCGCCCCTTAGATAATTCGTCCCATCGTTATTGCCTTTCATCCATTAGATCGTTATAGACATTGGACTGCTAGACCGGCTCTAGAGACTAATAAAAAGCCAGATAGCAAAGTTATTATACGTAGACTTAAATACCGCATGAATATTTATGTTATTCATACATCTTATATGAATTACAGAGAAATGTAAAGGCCCCACCTTTTTGATTTAAGAAATGAAGAAGTAGGAACTAACTTAACTATACACTTAACTTTTTTAAGCTTCATGCCAAAGTTGATTGTAGTAACTTTATGTAACGTAATAAACAACGTGTAATTAATCAAATAATTGTTTTATTGTAATATATAACAGAAGTCCCTTAACGGTATTAGTTTTGCTTACCTGAATTTATAATAAAATATTTTTTTTTTTAAATATAGAACTACCATGTAAATAATTTGAAAACATATTTAACATTTTTGATTTCGGTGAAAATAAAGTTGATTTCCGTGGACGCCATTTAAAAATAATTAAATTTCTTCGTAACCGTTCATCCAATAAGAGTGCCTCCAGTACAGATATTTTCCAAAAAATATATAGTATTTGAATTTCTTACTAATATATTGAAATTTAGAAAAAAAAAATCAGTCACCGAAGTCAACTGAATAATGAGTTACCTGAGAAATACCCATTAATCCTTATCCAAATAAAGCATTATGTTAGTTTGTTATTATGCAGGGGTATTTATGTAGAAGTAAAATACTTTTTGTTTCATCCCATTCGGACATTTCGTTTAGAAGTTATCACGAGTATACAAAAAATCTTTATACAAATAAATGTGTTGTTGATTATGAGTATTAGATCTTAGAAGAGTATAATAAATACATCTATACTTCTATACTAATATATAAATAAAGCTGAAGAGTTTGTTTGAACGCGCTAACTCAGGAACCGCTGGTCCGATTTGAAAAAATCTTTCAGTGTTGGATAGTACATTTATCGAGGAAGGCTATAGGCTAAATATCATCACGCTAAGACCAATAGGAGCGGAGCACCAATGAAGAATGTTTCAAAAACGGGGGAAAATTTTTTTTTTTTTTTTTTTTTTATGTATGGCCCGCCAAAATGACTCTACTCTGCCTGATGGAAAGCATAAGCAGAATCCAAGAGTATTGGTCGCCATACTCACTGCGAATGCAGACAATGCAGTATGGCGACCCACATCATGGCGGCCTAGTGATGCTGCTGCATCTTTTAGTCTAGTCAACAAGTATAGGAACTTGTTGACTAGACTATTTGGGCCTCCGGTCTCGCACTCACCAACGAAACACGACAGCACGAACGTGGTCATTTTACGTTGATTTTCTGTGCGAGGGTAGTACCGCCCCGGTCGAGCCGGCCCATTTGTGCTGAAATCAGCGTGGCTCTACTACCTCTAAACCTCTACCTCTACTACCACGCTACGGGCAATAGGAGACGCAAACGACGTTGCGTGGGTCAGCTAGTATTTCTATAAAAAGAAAAAGGTTTAAACATTATACTATGCGCTGTAGCATGGTGCGTGGTGGTTTAATTCAATTTACTTTAATTTACTACAGTTTATGGTTTAATTTAATTTACTACAGTTATTAATGATTTGATATATTGCGAATGTAGTACAGCTGAATTACTAAGTCATAATTTATAAATCGCGTCAACTTTCAAGAGTGAAACGAAATGTTACTGAACCATGCCCCGCACCATGCTACAGCGCAAAGAGTATAGTAATCAGAGCGTTTCTTGCAAGTTAAAAAGCGCAGGAAACAAACGACGATAATTTTCCTAACAATTTCGTTTTTTTTTTCTGGAAATACTTGTTTCAGAGTTTGTTTTCTATGTATAACATGTATGTATTTACAAAAAAAAAGTTAATATGTATGTACACACATCAAAAGTGTCTAGGGATCAACATATGTGTCTAGGGATCAACATATATTTTTGCAATAACTTTTGCAATGTAATCGGCATCAAAGCTATCGATGCCTACGACTGGTTTTGCTCGTTTTCTCTTTTTTGGTTTGTGAAGTTTATTTTCTTCTGTGCCAGTCTCGCCATATTTTTCTTTAATTATTAGTCTAACAGTTCGTTGTCCAATATTAAGCGTTATAGGTTAAATTGGCCTCCATTTTGAGATTCACGATCGAAGTAGTTACGAAGGCGTATAACGAACTCACGTGTCTGACTGTTTAGAACAGTTCTCTGCGTACTGCCAAACTCTCTCAGCCATATCGACGAAATCCACAAAAAAAGGTATCAACAAAGTCCAAATTAACGAAGCAAGGGTCAACAGTACTGCAGTATCAATATCCGAAATCCGAAGCCAGATCAAAACTATATCACAATCGCAGTGCACTCACCGTTTGAACTCTTCGAAGCAACGTCAAGTCTCAATACTGTCCCTAATAATTTGGCCATCTATGACCTATATCTATTGCTAAATACGTACATATTAACTACACTTATAGTACACCCAGGCACTGAACAAATGACCGTATTGATCACACAAAGATTTTCCTGGATGGAAATCGCTTAACATCTGGCGATCCGTCTGCTCGTTTGCCCCCTATCCCTTAAAAAAAACTACGACCTGTGGCTTAGCCGACGGATTTCAATGCAGTTTTCAGCAATAGATCAAGAGTTATATTCAATTGTTAAATTCATGCATATTGTAATAGAGATAATCCAAGAATTTAAAAGACTTCCGTACGAAGCTAGACCGGGTAGCTAGTAAAGAATAAAATGGCAAAACATTTCATGATGTTTTGTGTAATATTAAACGTTACACTTATGGAAAATAACAATATTAGGATACAAATGTTTAAAAATACCCATTGATATCATTAATATCTCATTAATCGAATGGAACTATACTTGAAGCACCATTGACAGACGGCCATTGAATTTGCGCAAGGCTAAGGTTGTGTACACAAAATGTCGGCACTCAAGTTCAATTAAAACTATTGAAAATATAACTTGTAAATGAGTATTCTCAAGTGAAGGCCACGTGAGCTATTCATAAACGATATAAAATAACTGTTGAGATTTACAACCTTAAATAGGCACTAATTAATTTCTGTGACTTGAAAAACTTCGTTTTATTAACCGACGAAAGCTAAACCTCTACTAATATTTATTTAAACTTAATTCACATCTTGTACATAGGCGTACTTAATGCCATGGGGCATTCGGCGTCACCCGCGGTACGACAATAAGCGCGGATAACACCGCGGGACTCAGCTAGTCAACAATATCTTTTTTTCCTGGATGAGAATCAAAATCAATCCTGCCCTTTCGTAGAACTCAAGGTCAGTGACTGCCAAACCATTAAGACGTCAGTGCTGTAATTTAAAACTAACTTTTCTGAGAATATTTCGTCGTTTCTAGTCAGGCAAATACGTAATTAGAAACATTTATATTTGACTAATGACTTTTTGTTTTCCTCATGGAAACCCCAAGAGTCATCACCTCGCTGGGGCTCACATTGAATAGGTGTGTCGGAATCGAACCTACATAAACTACACGGTGTTCCGTCCCGTAGTCTTTAAGTACTGTAGCGACTAAAGCCAGACTTAAGAATTTAAAATAAATATAAAAATTATTTGAATGTTAGGCGTGTCAATATAACTTTGACATATTCGCGTAACCAAGCTTATAAAATAAACAACGTGTCGTTGCTAGGGTTATTTTATGGTCGAATAAAAGTATTCTAAGATGTATTGACAAACTTACAATATTTTTTCCGTAAAGATAGGAAACGGGTGTCTCTATAAATCTTTAAGACTCATCCAAATCTAATTAGAAGGGATATAGAGGGCTTTAGACTCTAGATTTGGCTGAAGTCCGACGGGTAATCCCGTTAATAATTTCTTTCTTTCTTTTTCTTAATAAATGGCAAACTGTGCCGATGTCGACAATTCTGCCAATGTCAAGTGCGATGGAGATACGTCCGTTAATAATTTATTTGTATCCATAAAATAAATTGAACAATTTTTCCTAACGAATTGACATTTGACGTATAATGTCAAAATGTTTTCTTTTATTCTGAAGTGAATAGTCTTTATAAAAAATAATCTTGTTAGAACATTGAATAGGTTTAATATGTAATTGTTATAAATATAAATGTTTAATGATTGTGTTTAATCCATGTATTTTTACTTTCATGTGGCTACTTAGGGCCTACCAGGAGGTAGGCCCTTAAGTAGCCACATGAAAGCCACAAAATATACTTTGCATATAAATTATTATTATCACTACACCAAAACATTTTAAATAAAAAAAGTGAAACTTAAATTAAAATAGAAACGTACCATAACTCTTAAAATCACGTGACTACGGCTTTTCAAAACTTGTTTCATACTTTTTCAGCGTCGTTTTTGTCAAAAAGTGAAAAAAGTACGTAAGTAAGATCTATGTAGTAAAATTTAGTCAATATGAGCAATAAAAGCGATCAAAAATTATATTTTTAAGTTATATGTTCCATTAATATAACATATATCATACAAATTTTATTTCATAACATAGCATTAAAATCCGTTGATTACTGTAAAAGATCTAAGCTGACAGATAGCGCGAGCGACTTTATTTTATACTGTGTAAAAATATATTATTTGTCCATGAAATGAATTAAAAATGAATGAAATGAAAGCCCGCGGGCTTTCCGATATGACTAAGATACATTGCGTGCTTTGTAGGACATTCTAAACATTCTTCAAAGGCGAACAGTTAAGGGCCTACCTCCCTTCAGATGCGTAAAAATGGTTGCATTCTAAAGACTACTCCTCCTTGACAGCTGCATCAAAAGATTCGAAAAAAAAAATGTTTACTGCAGATTCATGTGCAAGAATATATAGGTTTAATTTTTTACATACGATAAATAGTATTGCCATAAAAAAATATTTAACAACACTCTATTTTGTTCGCTTTTTTGCCTAAAGCTTTTAAACGGCTTTGAAGTAAAAAAATATTTTTACACAGAAATATTGGTGGTTGAATTAGCTCTAAACTAGGCATTTCTCATACTTAAATCAATCAATATTTTGTAAAGAACATGATCAATATTGCGATTCCCAAAATTAAAAGTACAGCGGGTCTCTGTGCGGGCGCAGGCGGCAGTTGGGCAGTCGTGCGTTGGCATTCAGACGGGAAGGCTGTGTCGCTCGCTGCTCTGCTCACGCTATCGACTAACTATGCTTAGACGTTTGTGTTTGTGTAAGTATTTAGGTACTTTCTGGGTTAGTGTGCATTAGAGACTAACTCGCTGCAAAGGACTCAAAGTGATCGTGCGCTTGGATGCTTTTTGATGTTTTGACTGCCTCGATGGCGCAGTGGTAGTTTTTAAAAACCGCTTTTAATAAATGTATATATATGTATGTATACACGATACATGTACCAAAATATATTTTTTTAAAATTTTTGTCTGTCTGTCTGTTTGTTCCGGGTAATCTCTGCAACGGCTGGACCGATTTTGACGGGACTTTCAGTGATAGGTCGTTACCCGCGGCAAGACGATAGCCGCGGGTAACACCGCGGGGTTCAGCTAGTTAAAAATAAATTTATGATAATTATCTGTTCGACACGATTTTATTTCAATTTGTAGACATTGCAGGTAACTTCGGAACCTTATTCTATGGGTGACCTGACACGTAACGCATTTACCTGTTTTTAACCGACTTAAAAAAAAGGAGGAGCTTTTTAACCGACTTCAAAAAAAAAGGAGGAGGTTTCTCAATTCGACCGTATATATATATTTTTTTTATGTGTGTTCGGGGATATCTTCGTCGTTTATGAACCGATTTTGATGATTCTTTTTTTAATGGAAAGGAGATATCCCAACGGTGGTACCATGATAAGGACACTAAGATCTGATTATGGCATCCAAGAGAAATCGAGTTGAACCTTGAAGTCGGTTTTATTTTGTTAAAATTTTACTTGTTAATTTATTTAAACATGCTAGAAGTTTTCAGAAATATGATAATTTTTACTTTTTTCTACAAAAGGTAAAATGAATTAATTTATTTTACCAGATTTCTTACCTCTCTTATCAAATATGTATAGTTGGATCGGTATTTCGAATTCTATATGGTTTTTAGTCTAATTTAACATCATCATCAGCCTATCGCAGTCCACTGCTGGACATAGGCCTCTCCAATTGCACGCCACTTAGTTCGATCCTCGGCTTCTCGCATCCAGCTTCTGCCAGCCGTCCTGCGTAAATCATCACTCCACCTGGCCTGTGGACGTCCTACACTACGTTTGCCGAGACGCGGTCTCCACTCAAGAACTCGTTTACCCCAACGGTTATCGGTTCTACGGCAAATATGGCCAGCCCACTGCCACTTCAGCTTGCTAATCCTATGGGCTATGTCGATGACCCTGGTTCTTTGCCGGATCACCTCGTTTCTGATACGATCCCTTAGAGAAACGCCGAGCATAGCCCTCTCCATAGCACGCTGAGCGACTTTAAACTTGTGGACCAGCCGTACCGTAAGTGTCCACGTTTCGGCTCCGTATGTCATTACGAGTAGGACGCACTCATTGAAGACTTTCGTCTTTAGGCACTGTGGGATCGACGATGAAAAGACACGACGAAGCTTCCCAAACGCTGCCCAACCCAGCTGAATTCTCCTGTTCACCTCGTTCTCAAAGTTGTTTTTACCTAACTGCAAAGTCTGCCCGAGGTACACATATTTCTGAACAACTTCGAGAACGGCGCCGTGTACCGCAATCGGTTCCGGTAGTACATGTTCATTGAACATGACCTTGGTCTTGTCCAAGTTCATCCGTAGGCCGATGCGTACAGAAGAGTCAGCCAGAGCGTTCAGCATCTGTTGTAGGTCCTGCAGCGTCTCTGCCATGATGACGATGTCGTCTGAAAATCTCAAGTGAGAGATGTATTCGCCATTGATGTTGATGCCCCGTCCTTTCCAGTGCAGCGTCTTGAAGAAGTCCTCCATTGCATTTGTGAACAATTTCGGGGATATGACGTCCCCTTGTCTCACTCCTCGATGCAATGGTATGGGTCTTGTATGCTGATTCTGTACTTGGACGGACATAGTGGCGGCTTCGTAGAGAAATCTCAACACTTGGATGTATCGCCAATCCACTTGGCACCGCTGCAGGGACTCCAGAACAGACCAGGTCCCGATCGAGTCAAAGGCCTTCTCATAGTCCACGAATGCTAGACACAGGGGCTGATTATACTCTTCGGTCTTCTGTATAATCTGCCGCACTGTGTGGATGTGGTCTATGGTGCCATATCCGCTCCGAAACCCAGCCTGCTCCGGTGGTTGGAATTCGTCGAGTCTTCGCGCAAGACGGTTCGTGATGACTCTTGAGAACAGCTTGTAGACGTGGCTTAGAAGGGAAATGGGCCGGTAGTTCTTCAACCTGGTCTTATCACCCTTCTTGAAGAACAGGACGACCACACTCCTACTCCACGCCTCTGGAGTTCTCCCTTCGAACAGGACAGCGTTGAAAAGCTTTTGGAGCTCCCTCAGTACGGGTTTACCTCCGGCTTTCAACAGCTCTGTAGTAACGCCGGCCTCTCCAGGGGCTTTTCCATTTTTTAGCCGTCCAAGAGCCATCTCGATTTCGTCAAGGCTGACTTCTGGCAGATCTTCAGTGTAATGGCGTGTTAATGTAGCCTAGGGTCCTCATTTTCGGGATCAGGTCGAGATGCATGCGAAGCGTACAGACTGCCATAGAAGCTTTCCACTTCCGAAAGTACGGCCGGCTTAGAAGCAACGACTTCTCCACTTGCTGTGGTCAACTTCGTCAGGTGGCTTCTTCCAAGAGATTGTACGAACACTTTTGACCCCCGATTCTGCTCGATTGCTCTTTCGATCGAAAGAGTGTTGGAGCATCGGAGGTCGTGTCGTACTAGCTTACTGATCTCTTGGTTTAGAGTACGCTTTGCCGACGAAGTGACAGGTGGGTTCTCACGTCGTTCCTTCATTAGCCCTAGTGTCCTCTCTGAAAGCTTCGACTTCCTGCTTTTACGCTGCATTTGACAAAATCTCGTATCTTCATCCCTGAGGATCCGAACCACATTTTCAAGGTTCTGGTTTACGTCTCTTGTGGTTTCCATGGCAGCAAATCGGTTTTCCAGAATTGACTGGAATTTTTCAGATCCCATCGCGGCTTGGAGCAGAGTTGGTCGGAGCCTGGATTTCATCAAACGGACACGTTCAGCCTTAAAGTCGATATTCAAAGAGCCTCGGACAAGTCGGTGATCACTACCGGTGTTAAACCTATTGATCACTGAGACGTCTCTGAATAATTTTAATTTACCATACTTTTTCGTATTTAGTACCTACCTATGATAAAATGTGTTAATTTTAAATCTTACTAAACTTTTACAAAAACCCTTTTTTTATGTTAACATTATAACCATTTATAATTATGTTTTGAAGTTAAGGCAAAAACGTCAGACAAGCGCGCATGTCTGTCTCGCTCCCTAGTCTTTGATAATCGTTTTGAAGTAGCGCGTGCGGTACGGAGATATGAATGTGTGCGGTGCAGATATGATACTATGCGTTTAGCTCCGCCCAGACGCTCAAGGTTATTGAGGCTACTATACGCCTTAAGAAGATTAAATTCAGAGCCATGATGTAGAGGTCAGAGGCTCGGAGTCTCACAGTTTGGAGATTGTTTGATTGCCGGACCGAGTTTTTCAGGGGTTTTTGCGGCCCGAAGCAACCCGTCCTGCAAGTGACCAGCATTGGGGCATGATTGAATTTGAATATGATCCAGATGTGGCCCACAGAAGAGGTCTTGCTCGACACGTTGCTATCACCTTGAAAGTGAGCATCTAATGTGTTCCCCCGAAGGTCCGAAATAGGAGTCAACTCAAACAGGAGCTTTCAACCTGGTGGGGGGAGTGTGGCGACTTAAGCCTTCATGGTGCAGATATACGACCTGCACGTCACAATACTGGCAGGTGGAAAGTCCTGTCCTGCAGTCCAAATATTCTTTATTTTGAATTGTATAATTTAAAATGTTGATTTACAAAATGAAGATAGAAGAAAGGGAAGATTGGTGTCAGGGGTCGCCGAGTCAAGACCTCCTGACAGTGAAATAAAATTGTATTACGATATTGTAAAAAAGCTATCATAAAGTAAAAACCGTACTAAGCGCGTGGTCGTGTTATTATTTCCCGAAATTCAGGTGCCTGATCCTCTGAAGCTACACTAAACCCCCACAGTACATAGTAGGAACTATAACGTGATGGTTGATGGCATTGGGTTTGTGCCAAGTTTTCTTGCTCTTTGCAATAATGTTGTCCTGCGTAGTACACTCTCTTGATTCCCCAAAATCATAGGAACATCAACCGTTTTTAACTATCGTGGGATAGCCACGCTTCGGCATGAATGGGTCGGCTCGACCGGAATGATACCACGGCCTCACAGAAAACCGGTGTCAAAATAGTGCTTGCGCTGTGTTTCACCGGGTGAGTGAGGATACCGGAGGCCCATACCCCAACCCCTTCCCCTATCTGCCCCATACCCCTCCATCCCCCAAAGGCCGGCAATGACGCCTCTGGTGTTGCAGGTATCCATGGGCGGCGGTAATCGCTTACCATCAGGCGATAAGTCTGCTCGTTTGCCCGCCTATTCCATAAAAAAAAGACCACTGCTGGACATAGGCCTCTTCTGAAAAAGTAGGTTTTAAAACACTGTGATAGCCGGCAAATGAAAAAAAAACCTAAGTGAGGTACCCTTTTTTTATCTTTTTTTTTCTTGTGCGGGTACCCTTGGGTACCACCGACTGGTGGTTATGTCGGACTCGAACCGACTAAAAACCGCACACCGTCTCGGGTACTGGAAGCCGAGGAACCAGGTGCTCCCTCGAAAGGAAATCCCTGGAACCCCGACGTACCTCGGGCCACCCACTACTTGTAGGTGGCCCCCTCCTATGTAGGAACCCTAATACTTCTATTCACAATAGGGCGCGAGCACTTTATAGAGCTCGCGCCGCCGCCCCGGCCTGCTTCTGCTAGGGTGACTGGTGGCCTCATCTGTCACCCTCAGGCTTGCGTTGATCGTTCTGCGATCTCCAGCGCCTGAGTCGTCTGCGGTACCTGGCCCGTTGCCGGGCCTGATACCTCTCGAGCCAATCCTCCATGACGGGTCTTACCGCCGCAATAACGGCGTGCCAAGTGATGTACCCTAAAACAATTTGATTGCAATTTTTTTACCACTTTGCAAAATTATAGTATTCTTGTACTAACAGTTTTTTTGCTGGACAGAGAACAGACGACCTGGAAAAACTATAAGGGTTCTTATTACTACGAACCCCTAAAAATAACTCCGTGATGGTCTTCATTTCCTCATTAACATTATTATAAATGATCATTTCTCATTTGTATTATATGTGAGTAACATAATTTATTTAAGAAACTAGCTGAACCCCGCGGTGTTACCCGCGGTTATTATGGTACCGCGGGTAACGCCACGGGACGAAGTTAGTCAAAAAATGTAGCCTAAGTTACTCCTTAGATCATCAGCTATCAGCCAGTGAAAGTCCCGTCAAAATCGGCCCAGTCGTTCCAGAGATTACCCAAACAAACAGACTGACAGGCAGACAGACCGACAGCCAGACAGAGAAAATTGTTAAAAATGTTATTTTGATACATGTATCGTGTATACATACATATGCATTTATTAAAAAGCGGTTATTTTAATATTACAAACAGACAATCCAATTTTATTTATTTGTATAGATTGGCAGATTCAGCCAAAGTTAACATTTTAAAACGATTTAAACTTCCTTTTAAATACGATCGACTACTTTTTATATCTATTTGACAACATTTATGAGATCTTGTTATAGGAAAACAAAAACGCCTAAAAAATTAGTCCATCATTTGTTATATAAGTATATCCAGGTTGTTCATTAGTTCCCGCCAGCAATCATTGCTGCCAGGCTGGCGGGTGAGGAGGGCTGGGACGCAGTGGTCTCTTTCTGTGAGGCTGTAATGCTCCAGAAAGAGACCGCTGAACGGAATCCGTGCCGATACGCTCGGGGCGTAGGCGACGTCGCCGGCGACACCAGCCGCCGATAGGACCGCAATCTGCCAGAGAGTGGGGACCTCTGGCAGCTGATTAACTGATGCGGTCAGCGATGGGTGGGCGGCCTGGTCGCAAAACTGCGTTCAGGCCGCTACACATAACGGTTGGGCCGACATGCAGGGGGAAGTCGAGGCTTCCCCCAGGATAGAGTCTCTCAAGACGCGGCGTCGTTCCTGGGGGAATATGGGACCTGAAATAACTTGGTCCGGGTCTTCCTCAGAGCAGGGC
Organism: Diaphora mendica; assembly: GCA_949125395.1. Taxonomy (NCBI): domain Eukaryota; kingdom Metazoa; phylum Arthropoda; class Insecta; order Lepidoptera; family Erebidae; genus Diaphora; species Diaphora mendica. Next base: position 33,221,598 of record OX421312.1, read on the forward strand.
GCCTGAGACCGGCAGCCGGGGTGGTTTTTAGTGGAATCACCACATACCTGGCTCCTCAGCCACCGAGGAGCCGGAGATCCGAAGGGATTTTCTACCCCGTCAACAAAAAAAAAAAAAAAAGATTGTTCATTAGTTACAAGTCAAAACACTTCAAAAATACGTGGGTAGCCGAAAAAGTTTCCTACCTAACGAATTTCTAATTTTTTTAGAGTTCGTCATGTCTGTCTGTATGTCCGTCCTCGGCTTACCTTCCAAACGCTAGTGCTAGAAGATTAAACTTTGCATGGAAATGTAGTAAACACGTCGACAATGTGCTAAAATAAAATCACGATAATTTTCTTTTTTGGGATACGTCCCTGCACTGTGATTTTGTTGTGGTGTGATTGGTGGTGGCAGTGGCGGATTTACCCTAAGGCAAAGTAGGCATGTGCCTAGGGGCGCGAGGTTGCTTAGGGGCGCCAAATTTTTAATAGTAAAAATATATGCCTCACATATTAAAGAAAAATTACCAATACTTCTAGTTCGACTAGTGCTGTTTCCATATAAAAATGTACTAGCTACAACTGCAGCTGTAGTTGAGATTGTTTTATAAGTTTTAGTAAGACCAGATTTATTCATTGAAAGGCACACAAGGCATGGTGCACCCGAGTGGACGGCGGCGACGACCGCAAACAATAAGGCGTGGACAGGGCGGCAGTATAGGACAAATTGCAGGAGGAACATTGCGCCTGTAACAATTTGCGTGCTTTCCATCACTTCATGCCACTCTGAGCGTGGTCACAGGACGGGTTTCATTGTCCACCCGCTACAAAGGTGTGAAAGGTCTACCGCGAGAAAGTGACATTCGTGTGCCGGACGTCACTTCAATTAGAGTTTTTTAAAACAGGTGGTGCCCATGCTTTTGAAAAGTAGGCGCTAGGAGAAATCTGGCTGGAGCTGTTATCTACACAAGTAGTTCCGCAAGGGTCGGTGTTAAGACTCCTACACACTATGCGGGTTGCCTGACCATCGGGTAGGTGTGTCGTCAACAAGCCGGGCGGCAAAACTGGCATCTAATTGAACTGTTTGCCGTACAAAGTAGCCACCGACCAAAAAAATTTGTGCCGACGGCCATTATTATGCTAAAACCTTTTTATTAGTAATCCGTTATAGGCCGTTAGGGCCGTTCCTGTAGATCATCAACTAAGACGCCGTCTCGAGCTACCTGGAAGATATGCTCATGACGGAGTGGAGAAAGGTACTGTGAGACAACTCTGAGGGCCACGGCCATGATTTCAAATTTTCTAGGGCGGATCCAGTGTCAAGGTCGTGGGATGGCTTTACAGAAATATGTTACGTTGCTCTTACATCGACCTTGAAGGGAGCCACCTGCAGCTTGTATTTTTTTATATATAAACTGTCGTCCTCTTGCATGACAAGAGCTCTTGTTTTTCGTTTGTCTATTTTTGAAGTGAAACTTCTTTATCGGAGTTGTGCACTTTTCTAGGATGGGTAAAAAAATGTTAAACTCGCGTCAGAAACTCGCGTCAGGACACCTGACCTGATTGAATATTTGAGGGACGGAGGCGTGGCGTAGGAGAGGAAGTAATATCCCCTGTCTTTCTGCCGCGCGGCGAATGCCATCGATACCGGTGGGCCTTGATCCAGTACAAGGCTACATCTTTACCACGGGTCAAGGCCTCGCTGAGGTTTCGGCGCGCCTTGGTCGCGAGAGGATCCACGGTCCCGGGGCTTGTCACCGTCTCCAGCGCTGCCCTCGAGTCACTGTAGCTGCTGTAGCTCCCCGCACTGCAGTTGAGGATTTCGTTTGAAGCACTGCATATGGCTAAAAGTTCGGCCTGGTACTCTGTGCAGTACGCTGGCAAGCTCAGTTTCCGGCTCAGCAGGTCCGCCCGACTGTCCCATATAGAGAGCGTGGAGCCGACCTTGCCCTGAAGCTTGCTTCCGTCGGTGAAAATACGGAGCGACTGCTCGTTGAGCTGGTCTACCAGGCTTTAGTCCTCCAGGCTCTGGAACCTCAAGTCCATACGCAGAGCCGAATGCGGTAGTTCCGCAAATCGCACGCGCTATCTCTCGGTCTCCCAGTACTAGCCGGGTCGACCCTTTGCGAGCTTCGCGCTGAAGCTAGAATTAGCTCGGAATCCTGCGACTTGAGAACTCGAGGACCCGAAATTTCAACCACACTGGGTCCTGGTTGAGGATCAAAAGGAAATATTTAGGTAACCTAGCGCCAAGCAGACGGCGGTAAGATCCGTTATGGAAGATTTGATCGGGAGGAAGCACATAACTCTCTCATACCGACTGATGCAGGTGTTCATCGAAAAAGGATGCTTCGGAGTCAGCTGTGTCTGATCTGCACGAAGCCAACGGCTGGGCGCCAACTATACTGGCACCAAAACAGAACAGTCTGGACGTTTTAATAAAGCTGCTATCTTCTATATCCGACAAAGTTCACGCAATACGTGGTTTTAGTCGGCTCGATTCCGATACACCGCAAACCCCCAATGGCTCAAGAGGGTTTCACACGTAAAAAAAAAATAGTGAAGATATGCCAATTGGCAAGATAGAGACATTATATGGATGCTAGAATCATGAGGAGGGGAGGGGGGGGGGGAAGGGCGCCGAAGGGATGGTTGCCTAGGGCGCCTTTGTAACTAAATCCGCCCCTGGGTGGTGGTGATTTTTTTTTACTCGCATCTATACCATAGTGTGGGGTATCTTTAAATAGGTATTTTATAAAAGATCATGATGGTAGTAAATATGATAAACTTTGCCGGAAAACTATAATGGCTTAGGAAAGTTTGTTGGTTCAGGAGTTATAGAGACCTAACTTGTGAAATGAGCTTACTTGGATAACTTCGTACAAAAATCACGAAATAATAAGAAAACTATATAGGATGTTTCAGTAATAGTAAGAGTGCACTTTTAATTTTAAAATTAAAATATGTATTTTTGATAGAGTTGTGATTTTTTTATTGGATTGTTAGGAAGACATGTTCCGATTAGGTACGGAATGAAATATCCGTCAAATGCCCCACACGGCTTTGATTACGGTCATTACTCTTTTCTTTCATGATTTTCTATGACAATTTCTGTTTTTTTTTTATGGAATAGGGGGCAAACGAGCAAACGTATCGCCTGATGGTAAACGAATATCGCCGCCCATGGACACCCGCAAAATAAATTTAGCGTTGCGATTAGTGAAATGTTCAGGGGGTCTATATGAGTTTGTTTCACATTGACTCGATTGTCACGGTGAGCGCGTATGAGTCGATTGAAAACCGAAGGCAGTCACCGTAAAGATTGATTGGACACGATATAAAGTACACTAGTAACCTTAGAGCCTCAGGAGTTCAGGACTTGACGTATCATAATCACCCAACTAAAGATTAACAGTACCAGTATTCTCCATTTAACATCCCCGTAGCCTTCTGATAGGCTGTTGACACAGGTGGTATGATAACTAACCCCTTAATGTACCTACTATGCTTTAAGTACCTAAATCGCTCGGGTCCTAAGTGACAAGAACAATTTCAAACAGTACACTTTGATATTTTTAACGCGACCACAAATAATATTCATAAACAATAGACCAATAAAAGCCATGTTCACACACGGCCATGATTGATGCTGTTATTATTATGGATTATATATATGTATGTTATTTCGTTCTGTATAATCGTGCTGCATAATCGCCAGACGCTTTACTTGTCTAGCCACTGTTAAATTATAATTTATGTAAGTACTTAACATTTAAGTGTTTTCTAGTTGTTTTTTTGTAAAACAACTAGCTTCTGCCCTGACTCCGCGTGTATGTCGATTAGCGCGGTAAAAAGTATCCTTTGTCTTTCCTTCCTTTGATTAGAGTTGGCTGAACTTCGATTTGTTGCGAGGAGCGACTGTCACCAGACCTTCACAACCTAAGTACTAGACGATATCAAAGTTACGTAGAAAGACTGCTAGGGCTCCATTCACCCATAACGATTGCTAAAGATGTTCACATGGCAACTTGAAGTGACTGACACAGACTGCACGGTTGTCCTAGTGGTTTAAGCGGTCGCCACGCTGACTGGCGCCATGGTAGCGCCAGTCAGCGTAGCTTTTAAAATTGTCTGTCTGTGTGTTTGTTCCAGGTAATCTCTGGAACTGCTTTACCTACTTTGACAGGGCTTTTACTAGCAGATAGTTGATGATATAAGTAGTAATTTAGGCAACATTTACTCGCGTTTGTTGTTGTAAAGCTACAATATCAACCGCGAGCAACACCGCGCGGGGCTCAGCCAGCACATACATACATACAAATCAACCTGTCAACGTCCTCTGCTGAATGAAGGTCTCCCTCAAGGTGCGCCAACTATCCCGGTCTGGTGCAGTCAACATCCACCCGCTGTTAGTCATTTTCTTCAAATCGTCAGTCCCCCACGCCAAAGGGTGTCCTTCACTACCTTTAAATACATACTTATGTATATACTACAGATAAATGACTGCACGGTCGCAGGGATGGTATATTAGTTTAAGCGCTCACCTTACCGATTTCTACTGTGCTGAGTGCTTTGGGTTCAAACCCCACGTGGCACAACACTCTATGTAATCCACAAATTGTTATTCTGAGTCTTCTTTGTGTCCGTTTCATATATGTTTGTCAAGCCTATTTTTTGTGTCGAAATCCCCCCGATACCACTGACTGGCACTGGTATGTCGGCCTCGAACCGACTAAAACCACACGTCGCCTCGAGTACCAGGAGACACACAAATATTCGAAGAGCGGGAGTTGTGCATAAAAAAACTTTAGAATGATTTCTGGGTGGAAATTGAACCCGTGACCTCAGGCTTGTCAATACTTTAATAAATATTTTCGGATATCTAACACACAACGCCATCTAGTACCAAACTAAGCAGAGCTTGTATTATGGGTACCTACTTTTTTTTGTAAATACATACGTACATATTATACATAGAAAACACCCAAACTCCGAAACATACATTTGCAGATCATACAAACATTTGGTCCGCCCCGGGAATCGAGTCCGAGACCTCATGCACAGCAGTCGCGTGAGCTAACACTGCGCCAATAAGTATAAGTCTCATTTTTCTTCTCGCCTATAGTCTAACTATAATATTTGTGTGTTTGTGAACTGCGTCATCCGTCGACCTGTTTCTGAGAAAACCAAATAATGTCAACAGACAAATATACATGATCGTGACATCAACATATCTTGATATATAAAAACCCAACTACGACAAAAAACGACGCTGAAAAAGTATGAAACAAGTTTCAAAAGCCGTAGTCACAAGTTACGTAGAAATGTTACATAATAAAACATTAACAACGCGTGACTACGGCTTTTGAAACTTGTTTCATACTTTTTCAGCGTCGTTTTTTGTCGTAGTTGGGTTTTAGTTTATACCTTTTTTTTTATCAAAATGTTTTGGTGCCTCTATATTATTAATTTCTTTCCAAACTATATTTTAAATAGGTACCATAGAAATAACACAATTATCGAATAAATACGGACAAAGTCACGAGAAAATGCTAACAATATATATATTTTTGAAATTTACAACTAACGCCCTTTCGAATGATACCAAACACGGCATATTTATTTCAAATGTATTATGTCGGCTAGAGGGTGCCACATTAGAATAAGTGACACGTCATATAGCCTATAACCAGCGGAGGATCAAGGCGCTTCTAACGATACCTCATTTGTCCAGTTCTAAAAAGTAGTTAGGGAGCTATGAGGGAACAGATGAACATACATACATACATAGCCAGTCTAAATCATAACCCTCCTTTGGCTTTGCCGTGGTCGGGTAAAAAGAGGAAGATTACTGACATACCCAGAGATCAACACAGCCCAAACCGCTGAACCAAGAATCCTGAAATTTCGCATGTAGGTTCTTTATAAAATATAACGTAAGTGAGCACTAAGAAAGGAATTTTGGAAATTCCATCCCTAAAGGGGTAAAATAGGGGATGAAAGTTTGTATGACACCTTAAACTTTGTAAAAATATAGTGGGGTTAAAATAATGTATGTATTTTAGTATTTTTTAAAATGCCTCCCCTAAGGGGGTAAATCAGGGGTCGAAAGTCTGCTTGAGCGAAGCCGCATGCAAAACCTAGTTTTCGATATTTTCGATGACACGTTCATCTAAATTTGGGAAAAACATCAATGATTTCTACACTAATATTAGTCATTCGATAATAACTTTGTCTACCTATGCTTTATGATAATAGCTTTCCCGGCTAATCCGTTGCACCGATTTCAATGAAATTTGTCATGGAGATACTTTGATTGTTGAGGAAGGACATAGCCTGACATAGGCTTCTCTATACCGCGATAATCGACCTACCGATGGTCCCTATTGATAACGTCGGATCTACCAAAATACTACTTTTCAGTAGAGCTGTTCAAATGTTGTTTTAACGATAAAAAAACTGAGCCAAGTGCGAGTCGGACTCGCGCACCGAAGGTTCTGTACAAACCTGTAGATATATTTACTATTTTTTTTTTTATGGAATAGGTGGGCAAACGAGCAGACGTATCACCGCCGCACATGGACACCTGGTACACCACACGTCACAAGTGCGTTGCCGCCCTTTTGGGGATGGGGGGGGGGGGTAGGGGTAGGGTATTGGGGTATGAGCATCCGGTATCCTCACTCATTCGGTATAACATAGCGCAAGCACTATTTCCCGTTTTCTGTGAGGAAATAGTGGTAGTTAGTACGGTAGATAGTTGGTATCAGTCCGGTCCAGCCGGCCCATTCATGCTGAAGCGTGGCTCTCCCACGGTGAAATAATTATGCTCTAAGATGGTAACTTTTTTAAATCTCAAAATAGTCTATTTCTTAGTAAAAAAAAATCTTAACAAAAACGTGCCTATATTAGATGCAAAAACACCAGTAATAAGATATTATTCTAAAACTAATAATTAAATAATATTTTTTTGAAAATTCATTTTCAGTTAGTTTAAAAAAATTATAATTAACAAAATAATAAGCTTTAAGAATTGTTTTTTGCATAACTTTATTACGTACCTAAATACGAAGAGCTCCACGAAGCGGGAAATTTTTAGACCAATTTACACACATCAAAAGTGTCTAGGGATCAAGCATTTTTATGCGGATTTCTTGAGATTGAGATGTGGCTTTGGCCCTGGCCTGCTCAGTCGCCAGACTTGAACCCGATTGAGCATGCATGGGATATGCTACAGAGAAGAGCTCTGCCGAATATGGAGGGTATCCAGTCGCAAGAAGACCTTTTTTGTTGTTGCAACGAACATGGGCGGCCATGTTCGTTGCAACAACAAAACACGTGATTTGGACAAAATCACAGCGTGATTTGGATGAACTCATTTTGAGTATGCCAAACCGATTCTTGTGTTGTTAGTGTTCGCGGTAGAAACACGGATTATTAATTGTTTAAGTTACCTAATAAAATTTTAAAGAAAACTGTTATTTCAGTCTTTTTTTCGAACTTTAATGTTAGTGGTTCAAATGTCAAAAATCCCTTTATTAGGAAAATGGCAAATTTCTTTATTAATGCAAAGGTGACTTGGTTTATCGTTACTGTGACAAACGAAAACACTTTATTTGATGAATCCTTAAAGAAAATTTTAATTAATATCAATCAGGAGAAAGGTTATTGCAAAAATATATGTTGATACCTAGACACATATGTTGATCCCTAGACACTTTTGATGTGTGTATTTAAACTTTTATGCCGTAATTTATAAAAACAGAGACTGGCAAAAAACTAGTTAATTAACAATGGTGTAACTGTTTGAAAAATCGACGTAAATGTTTTTTTTTCACTGTGGTTTTTTGCGTTCAAGTGTCTAGATTACACCATAATTTATTCAAATTATTTAATAGTTATCTGATACTATAAAAAATATTTTAGGTGATATACCAGGTTTCCAGGCGGCGCGCCTATTCCGCAACGACCTCGCGGAGCCAAATTTTCAGCCTAAAAAACCATTATATATAATAGAGAAATTGTTTCGGGAGTTAGGCCTTTTTTATTGGAAATTTCTTCCTATTTCGGGATCTTTTTTCATAATTCCTTAAATATCAGCATTTTAGAAGTTATTAATGAATAAATAAATACTTTGTTTTTTTTTCTTATTTTGTTAATAACAACCGCAATTTTTTATGTGCTGATAAACCCTTCAAAAACATTTTTCTAGACGTCATTCCGAAGCGAATGAACTACCCGACATATTTTTAGGAGCTTTATTTTTATTTAACACGTTTTTGAACTAGCTAACTAGACTATAAAAGATGCAACCGTTTCTGCCGCAAATTTTCGAAACTCGCAAGGGAATCAAAATCTACAGGGTACTTCCCGTGAACTCAGAATCTTGTAATTTCTAAATGTCTTAGACGCTGCTTCGTAAAAAATTGCACAGATAAAGGAAAAATTGCGAAAAGATTAGGACTTTTTTATTGGAAATTTCCTCCTCTTTTGGGATCTTTTTTTTTTAATTCCTTGAATATCAGTATTTCAGAAGTTATTAACGAATAACTAAATACCTTGTTTTTTTTTTTCTTATTTTGTAAATAACAATCGCATTTTTTTATGTGCTAATAAACCCTTAAAAATTATTTTTCTAGACGTCATTCCGAATCGAATGAGGTATCATGCATATTTTTAGGAGCTTTATTTCTATTCAACACGTTTTTGAACTTGTTGACTAGACTATTAATAGCGTTGGCTTAGAAGTTTGATTTTTTCACAGCTCAAAGGGACAGTAGACCTGATTGTTTGATATGAATTTCAGATTGATACCTCTACGCGTTTCTGAAGAAAAAGTTCTTGACAGACAGACGGACAACAAAGTGATCCTATACCTAAGGGTTCCGTTATTTCCTTTTGAGGTACGGAACCCTAAAAACATTAAAAGAGCTGTGGATGTTTTAAAAATTTCAGTGCCTGTTTGTTATGCCAGTTAATAGGGACCATCGATACACAGGCGAAGCCGCAGGCAAAAGCTATTTTTAAATAATAGTTATTTGTTATATAAGAGTGCAAAGTTGCTTTTTAAACGCGTGCTCAATTTTGATGACGGAGCAAGCGAAGGATTCTATTGGAAAAATTGGAATCCTGAGCGCTAGCGAGGGAATCAAAAGAGCACGAGGTGAAAAATCTTTGCACTCGAGTGCAACACGTAACTTTTCATCGCACCTCAGCGAGGAAATTACTAAATGCAAAGAAAGCATTTACAATCACAAGATACTTTTATTTCAACACGTAATTTTATGAACACAGTAAATTTAAAAAAACACACTTTCAGTCTGAGTTTTTAACAAATTAAAAAAGGTTGTATGATAAATTCGGCACTATGGAGGTAGAAGTAAATAGGTTTAATGATGTTTTTAATTCACAAGCTTAGTGTACACGATGTTCTAAATTCAAATTTACTTTATCCTCTAGCGGATAAAAACGGCTTTTGCACTCAGATATCGAAGGGTAAAAATACTCTTTTCGAGATGGTGGGATGAAAAGGATTTTTCTTAACTATTCTTCTCCTAATAAAACTCATTATATTCGTATAAACTTTTTAGAAGTAAATGCAAAATCATGGTCCTTTATTGCAGTTTATCGCATTAATAAATTACAGATTTAACAATATAGTGGGAGTGATTCAGACTAAACCACTCATGACTACATCGAACCTGTGACCTCTAGTTTGCTAGCCAGGGTCAATAACCACTACACCAATAGATTGAAATAGGATTTGAAGTGCAATAGTTTTTAAATTATCGATTAGAAGTAAATGTCCGTTATTTGAAGGCATGTTTAAATAGCAGTAAGGGATCCTGACAGCTAAACTAGAAATCAATTAATTTATAAATATTACGATCATTCAATGGATTTTTATGCGGTTTTACCACTAGTTAGGTCATTTTTCATGGAAGTTTATTAAATAGCATACAATACAACTAGCTGAGTCCCGCTGTGTTGCCCGCGATTATTGTCGAACTGGGGTGACGCCGCGGGACGAAGCTAGTTTAAAAATGTAGCGTAAGTTACTCCTTAATCATCAGCTACCTATCAGTGAAAGTCCCGTCAAAGTCGGTCGAGCCGTTCCAGAGATTAGCCGGAACAGACAGACATACAAAAATGTTGGTATGTGTACCGTGTCAACATAAATTATGCATTTAGTAAAAAGCGGTTATTTTAATATTACAAACAGACACTCATGATTTCATGAAGCACTTAAAAATGACGTAGTTACGCACGTGCAAAGCCAGGCCGGACCGAGGGTTTTATTAGCACATACACGTTGATGAGTTGTCTCACTACCGCACGCAATAAGATGTTTTACCTAATTGTGAATTGCCACATGGAAATATGTGATATGAGTCACGTTGTTTTTTTGAAGTAATAGTTATTTGTTATACAAGAGTGCAAAGTTGCTTTATAACCGCGTGCTCAATTTTGATGACCGAGCAAGCGAAGGATTCTTAAATTGAATCACGAGCGTAGCGAGTGATTAAAAAATTAGAATCCTGAGCATCAGCGAGGGAATCAAAAGAGCACGAGGTGAAAAATCTTTGCACTCAAGTGCAACACGTAACTTTTCATTCCACCTCAGCGAGGAAACAACTAAATGCAAAAAAAGCATTAATAATCACAATATACTTTTATTTCAGTTTAGTTATTAACATTTATTAGGTACTACATTATGATAGGTAAGTTTTACAGATTAATTTTTAAATTATTTCATAAATACTTAGGTTACTCGCTTAGGTTACTAGGGTAAAAATACTCGCTCAACCCCGTGGTGTTACCTGCGGTTTTGTCGTACCGCGAGTAACACTGCGGGACAAAGCTAGTATAAAAAAGTAGCCTAAGTTACTCCTTAGATTATCAGCTATCTGCCAGTGAAAGTCACGTCAAAATCAGTCCAGCCGTTCCAGAGATTACCCGGAACAAACAGACAGACAGACCGACTGACAGATAGACAATGTAACAGAAATAATAAAAAAAAAAATTTTAGTAAATGTACCGTGTATACATACACATTTCTTTCTCTCATAGGCAGTTACGTTTTGTATATTTACGACAGTGCAGGTCTTGTATTTTAACCCATTTCTTATTCTCTGCTCTGTTGTGTTGGCAGATCGGTCATAGATATATTGAGATGTCTACGTCGGTGGTAGAGGTGGACAAAGCCTTTCGCACAATCTCCAGCCATCACTCCCTGTTCGTCACGGCTTCCGATTATAGATTTTCGCTGGTCTGTCCAGGCATAGGCCTCCAAAATGATTCTACTCTACCTGATGGAAAGCATTAGTAAAATCCAAGAGTGGTGGTCACCATCCTCATCTCAAATGTGCACAATGTAGTATGATGAATGTAGTGAGATACTTTTTCACGCCCCGCTTAAAGGACCCAGGATCATATTGGAAGGGAAACAGTGGTAGTAAATTCCAGGTTTTAATTTAGTGACACAAGCAGGAAGAGTCGAATTGTTTAGTTCGAGAACGAGATCGTTAGTCATTTTAGTTTAACGTATCTACGTCCACTGCTAAACAAATATGCCGGTCTTGGGCAGTCCGCATTCATCCGCTGCTACCCAGTTTCTTCAAATCGTCGGTTCATGGTGCCGCAGGTCCCCCTACACTACGTCTGCCTAATTGCGTTTTCCACTCGACATTTTGGCTCCAGCAACCGACGCCGAGTCTGTTCGTCTGGAGATGGCCCACGTTTTTTTTTAATGTTTGGCCCTGCCAAATTGACTCTACTCTGCTTGATGGAAAGCATAAGCAGAATCCAAGAGTTGTGGTCACCATACTACGAATGCGGACAATGCAACTTTGACTGCACGTTTGGCCTAGTGGTTTAACGGTCACCACGCCGTTTCCTACTTCGCCATGTGTCGTGGGTTCAAATCCCAGGTAGGACAACACTTTGTGTGATCCACAAATTGTTGTTCTGAGTCTGGGTGTTCTTTGTGTCCGTTTCATGTATGTTTGTAAAGTGCCCCGCGACATAGGATTTATTCCTAGTGCGGGAGTTGTCTTTAAAAAAAAAAAAAAACTGTGGATGAACGGGTCACAAGTCCCTCCAACACAAAGGGAGAATCCTCCGACCAGGCGAGGTGATCATGCCTGGCGGGACAACTACCCAACGGTTGATGTTGGGAAGTTGTATAGGTATATGTTATTTGGCGCGAGAATCTTATTGCGCGATTCAGGATTGGTACTGTTGTGTACTCCGTGTCGTGACGTCACACCGTAGTTCGGTGTATCTTTTGGTCGATGACGCTGTAGCATGTTGCTGTTGCGCTGTACGTGGTGGTCGCCACACAACAATGCAGCATGGTGACCCACTCCACGGCGGCCATTGATGCTTCTGCATCATTGGGCCTCTGGTCTCGCACTCACCAACGAAACACGACAGCACTACTGCTTTCATTTTACGTAGATCTTCTGTGCGAGGGTAGTACCGCCCCGGTCGAGTCGGCCCGTTTGTGCTGAAATCAGCGTGGCTCTACTACCATTTCAGCGTACTGATGCTCCGTGCGATGTCAGCTACTCTAGTTCGCTATCCTTGAAAAACCCATTACTTTTAATGGTGTGCAATAAAGATTACCTATCTATCTGAAGTCACACCATGCTTATGTTTAGTTTTTTACAGTTTACCATGAGAACTTTTAACGCTACTTACCTAAAGCATAATCTATACTCTATACAAATAAATAAAATTGGAGTGTCTGTTTGTAATATTAAAATAACCGCCTTTTTAATCGACTTCAAAAAAAGGAGGAGGTTTCTCAATTCGACCGTATATTTTTTTTATTTTTTTTATGTGTGTTCGGGGATAACTTCGTCGTTTATGAACCGATTTTGATGATTCTTTTTTTAATGGAAAGTAGATGTCCCGACGGTGGTACCATGATAAGGAAACTAGGATCTGATGATGGCATCCTAGAGAAATCGAGGGTAAACCTCATTTTTTTCAGGCACGTACTATGTTTTTCGTATATTTTCTGAAGCTACGCCGGTATTTGCGTCTGGTAGTCATCATTTAATGATGATGAGCTGATGATAAAAGGTAAAACTCCTTAACGGTTAGGAGTTGGAGGATAAATCTTTAAATGTCATATGTATGTATGTTACCTTTAGTCGTATTCTTTCAAGTTATTTCGGTAAGCTGATGATGGAAGGTACAACTCCTCAACGGTTAGGAGTTGGAGGATAATTCTTTCAATTTCATACGTATCTATAGACCTTTAGTTGTATACTTTTAAGTTATTTAGGTGAGCTGATGTTACAGGGGCTATGATGACTACCCCTTAATGTATTTTGCTTTAAGTAACTCGCCTGCTTCTATTTCATCACGACATTTAAGCTTGGACACGATTCCTATTGCCCCGTAGACCACGTTCTCGGTAACAGAAATCTTGCATCTCAGCATAATTTTGGAAACTAATCATACTCAGTTATAATACGTGTTCAAACCACTAAAGTTATTCGCATCAGCAGAAATTATATGAAATAGCTCAACTTACTGATAACCTATGATTGTTTGCACTAAAAATGGAAAAATAAAAACTTTTTATAAAAAAAAAACCGACTTCCAAAAAACCATCCGACGAAAACTCCCTGCCAAAAAACACTAAAAAGCGTAAAATAAACTGGCTCTTCATAAATTGCTAGGCGCCGACTTCAAACAGATTTTAGGTACCTAGCATACACAATAATACTACTATTTAAATGAATAAAGAATTAGGTATAGACAAGAATTGGCACATAGCAATTTATGAAGAGCCAGTTTATTTTACGCTTTTTAGTGTTTTTTGGCAGGGAGTTTTCGTCGGATGGTTTTTTGGAAGTCGGTTTTTTTTTATAAAAAGTTTTTATACTAAATGCATATGTATGTATACACGGTACATATACCAAAATAACATTTTTTACAATTTTTGTCTGTCTGTTTGTTTGTTCCGGCTAATCTTTGGAACGGTTGGACCGATTTTGACGGGACTTTCACTGATAGGTAGCTGATGATATAAGGAGTAACCTGGGCTACTTTTTTTAGACTAGCGTGGACTCGCGGCGTTGCCCGCGGTTATTGTAGTACCGCGGGTAACACCGCGGAGTGCAGATAGTATATTAATAAGATGCAGCTAACCGTCAAGAGAAGTTAGTTTTTCTTATTGACAGATCCGTGTGTGACATGTAACAGACGAAACGATTAACGACGTGAGGATTCTTGCTTGTTGTGTCAATATTGGATTTGAACAGTCGTGACTGCAATGTAGCATATGAATAAGGCTCGCGCAAATTATGAGCGATATGCAAATTAGTTGAATTTAAAGTGTATTAGAAGATTATCAAAGATATTGGAAAAAACTAAAAGGATTATTAATGTGAGCTTATACTATACAGGTTTCAGGAGAAGAAAAAGGATACAGCTTTAGGAGAAAAGTATGTGTGACAGCCGCCGTCGCCATCGTAGGGCTACAAGCGCGCCAATTGTATGACCAAGACCATTGCCCAATCCCGTGCTAATAAGCAGATGTCCATCAGTATTATAACGTCAGTTTAAAACTTATGTTTTGGGTTAAGAATTGAAATTTCAGAGCAATTTTTTTATATATTTAATATATTTATTACCACATACAGATATACAAAGGAATAAAAATCACATTAAGATACACCCACACATACCCATTTTAACATTTATTATTATTTAAGTCACCAACGTGTACAAAAATCGATAATTGTGCGAAGTGAAATTATTATTAAAACTTTCAAATAACTAAAAATATTCACATACGAGTATTAGTTACCTATATACAATGCGTATCTCCAGCAAAACAATTAGCGAAACCATGGCTTTAGACCATCGTTCCGTACTATTTTCCCAAAGAAGAGATTTTTCTAAATGAATTTCAAAATTCAACTTTCCTTACAAAACTACAAATCCTCTGACAAGTGTTTGTATGTAAAGTCAGATTTTCAAGTTCATCTGGTAGCGCGATTCCTTTGAGAAATCGTTCAGATTGATGAGTTGAAGTCACGAATTTGCTAATTGTTTTTGTTGGAGACACAATTTGTAGGTATAACTATTTCTATAACAGATAAAGCGAGTCTAAAAAAGTCATTGGCGAACAGAGGAACAACTGGCGGTTGGTAAATCTAAGTATTGTTAAATCCTATTTTAATCAAATCACACTTTATTATAAAGGCGAAAGAGTGTGTATGTTTGTTACTTCTTCACGCAAAAACTACTGAACGGATTTGGATGAAACTTTACAGTAATATAGCTTATACATCAGAATAAAATATAGGCTACTGTTTGCAGCGATAACCGACAAAAACGCGGGCGGAGCCGCGGGCAACAGCTAGTCATTTATTGGTGCTTTGAAATAACAAAAAAAATAAAACATTAATCGATAATGTAAGAGAATTCTGGGTGTACTTAGACTTATTACCTATTTAGACGTGAGCATATATGTATCGAAACAACACCTAAATATTGTTTTACAAGATTTTTAGATTTGTTTTAATAAAAAACTTGAATCTCAGTATTCAAAGTGAATAATTTCCAAATAACGTATATATATAATTATATATATATATATATAATACATAAAATATGTCAAGATTTGTACACGTTCGTGACTGTATTAGTTACACACAATTTATATAATACATTTTATAGTAGATACATCGACACTAGTATTTTCTGAATTTGAGTGTGAACTAAACCCATCTATACAATGTTTATTATGTCCACAAATAGTTATTGATGTATTGTTCTGTCCAAAGCGGTCCTAACATAATTTCTATGTAATGTATTATTATAGGTTTGTGGTAAACCGGGGGGCTTTACGACTTTAAACGTTTATATTTAAAACTTATACACTGTATACAATAATTTTAGATATAAAATGTACAAACTGTTATTTTAGGAAACTATTTAGGTATGTAGGGATAAACAACTTATGAAACATACACAAAAACATCCAAACTGAGGACAACAATTTGCGGATCACATAAAATGTAGACCCATGTGGGCTTTTAACCGACTTCAAAAAAAGGAGGAGGTTTCTCAATTCGACCGTATTTGTTGTTTTTTTTTTACGTGTGTTCGCGGATATGAACGATTTTGATGATTCTTTTTTTAATGGAAAGGAGATGTCCCAACGGTGGTACCATGATAAGGACATTAAGATCTGATGATAGCATCCAAGAGAAATCGAGTCGAACATTGAAGTCGGTTTTTGTTTTTGTTAAAATTTTACTTGTGACGCTACAGCACTTTAGTGCATTTGAAAGCACTGGGAGCTGGGGACCACTTAAGGTCCCATGTGGGGTTCGTTCGACTTTTTAGTGTAGTAAAAGGTTTACAAGGTGACCCTTTATACCATTAACCCATCCGTGCAGTTACAAATCAATTTTCTTTTAAAACAACTTATTTTTTTAAACTGTATTGAATTCATTTCTTTAAGATGCCAACCCTTTGGACGATGTAGACACTTTATAAGCTTTTATTTAACTTACATTGTGTGTATTTTGGAAGTAAAATTAGAACCACTTAGGTAGTACGTGTCCGATTGGGCTTAATCACTTATGTATCTTCATGTGGCATCATAAAGCTGTTCTGATGAGTGAGCGGCTACAGAACTTCATAAACAGAACTTCCTAAGACAAACCCATTGAATCTCGAATCTTGGTTTGTCTTCATGACTACTTTGGTGCTACATAATATACAGTCTATAAAAGCTTGGTTTCAATTATTATTTTTCAGTTTTCTTAGGAAGGATTTTACGTGGTTTTCCCAAAGGGTAAACAAGACCCTATTACTAAGACTTCGCTGTCCGTTTGCCGTCCGTCTGTCACCGTCAGGTTGTATGTCATGAAGACAGTTGAAATTTTCAGAGAAGACGTATCTCTGATGCCGCTCTAACAACAAATACTAAAAAACAGAATAAAATAAATATGTTATGTGGGCTCCCATACAACAAACGTGTTTTTTTCTCGTTTTTGATCGATATTGACAACGGAACAGGTAGGCTTGAAATGTATAGATATATACGGAACCCTTCCAGCGCGATTCCGACTCGCACCGTCGCATTGTCGGCAGTTCTGAAGCCACCGAGTCCCTTGACTCTCTGCAGATGCGTAGAGATATCGCCTCTATGGCAGTCCTCTATCGCGTTTATCATGGAAAGTGTTCTGAAGCGCTCTTCCAACTAGTCCCCCCTTCTCCCTTCCTCTACAGGACAACACGTGCCCGCCTCAGAAGTCACCACCTCAGAGTGGAAGACATACGCTCTCGCACTCATCGATTCGGTTGTTCCTTCCTGTGCCGAGCGGTTAAAACCTGGAACTCACTTCCAGCGCACGTGTTTCCGTCCAACTATGATCCCGGGTCCTTCAAGCGGGGCGTAAAAAAGCATCTCACTAGGCCGCCATAGTGCGGGTCACCATGCTGCACTGTCCTTGTTCGCATGGAGGATGGTGACCACCACTCTTGGATTCTGCTTGTGCTTTCCATCAGACGGAGCAGAGTCATTTTGGCAGTTCAAATATGTAAAGTAGTACAGTCACGGGTTAAGAATACAAAGTGTTAGCACCCCTATTCATCTCGTGGGTGTCGTAAGAGACGATTAAAGGGAGCTAACTACCAGGACAACAGCACTGCAAAGAGATGGTCGTCTGGTCAGCGTGTAGTAGTAGACTAAAACCTCCTTTGGAGGAGAGAGGCCTATGCAGCAGTAGACAGTTCAAGGTTGTTGATGTGTATGCTCATGATGATTTAGTTCACCCTCATACCCATAACAGTTGGTACATTACAATTCGCAGATGCACATCTAGGCTAGTCAAAGTACAAAATAACAAACTAAAAATGTAACATAACATATTTAACCCCCGACGCAAAAAGAGGGTGTTATAATTTTGACGTCGATGTCTGGCTGTGTGTGTGTGTCTGTTTGTGGCATCGTACCTCTCAAACGGATGGACAGATTTCGATGCGGTTTTTTTCATATGAAAGCCAGTTTCCTTGCGGCGATTCTTAACTATGTTTGGTTAATATCAGTCCAGCAGTGTAAGAGTATCAGCTTTTCCAAAACTGTAAGGCATTTTGGGCGTATGATAACCAACTCGATTAAGTGCTTGCGTAGGGGGTTTTAATTTTTTTTAAATTTTACCTTGGTTAAATTTTTCATTTCTGCCTTTAACTAGCTACAACTGTGGGATAGTATTAATATTAACCACACGATTACATAGGTCAATTTGAATAATACTTATTTTTCTTAAATGACATTATCGATATTTTAAATAAATAAAAATTTGTTCAAAACTACTGCAGATCTTTGCTTTAATGAAATTCTTGTGGGTGTACTTGTAGGCAAAGACATGATAGTCAATTAAATAGGTATATCGCTTGTTTGAATAAAATATGGCCAAAGTGAGCCAACAAATAGAGGCCTTTACGTACGTACACGTACGGTGAGTTCCTAAAGTTTACAATCGTTTGGTAAATTTCATATCGAAGTTACATCTTACACAATGTACACAATGACTCACATTGCAAAACTATGAAACAAACCAAATTAACTATTTATGTATATGATTTTCTTCCAACAACGAAATAGACACAGAGACATTAATATTATGATACTTAGTGTGATACACTTTACTATATCCTGCTCTCTCCCTCTAATTCTCCCTTAATCCTAAGACAGAGATATAGTTGTTTTACAAAATACCACATATCTTGACGATCATAGCATCGACACACAAACAAGAACAATTAGTTTAATAATAACCATTATAGGTATGTAACATAGACAAACATCAATAATAGCCGGTCAAAGTATTTCATGTCCAATTTCACCGGGTAATGCTGACAATAACCGTATCGAAAACGTGTATTGTATAATTTATTATCTAAATTTATGTTAATATAAGATCTAACATCATCCACAGATAAATATATATATAAATATTATACTATGTAGGTATACGTAATAGTAATTATTAATTAGATTTGGTGTTTTGGTTGCGTAATATTAATTCTTAAGATTAAACATTTGTCTATTAGTTCATACAGACAGACATTGTTACATGTACCACATATAGTTTACATTGAATACATTTAGATATCTATTTAATAATTAGACTAGGTTTTAATAACCTTTGAATGCCACACAGTAGCTGACAGTGACATTCAAAAGTAAAAACACACAATAATAAGGGCTTAAGTACTTTAAGTATTAAACAAACAAATGTTACAATGCGTAACCAATCAAAATAAATAACGTAAATCAAACGTTTCACAAACACTTGTTAATTGTACGACAATGACTGGCTAATGCTATTCAAAGTCAATATTGTATAGTAAAGTTCTCGGAACTATGGTACCTACACAGCTTGTATTTAAGTACTATTATTACAAATAAATTAATATTAATAAAAATTATCGATACAGACACAAACAGATTTCGTTAAACAAAATCTCCTTTATTTGTTAAAGAGTTGTGTTAAAATGTCTGGTATCTTGACTTAAACAATATATAGGTACGCTCTGAAAACGATACCTACTATTTTCTAACGCGGGCAAATAATCTCTAAATCATATAACTTTTGAGTGCAAATCATATCATATACGGAAATCATTTAAATTCGGTCATGTAATTTTTTAACATACCTACCCAACCAAGGTTGATTTCTGTCCAAAGCCAACAACGATAAAACAGTTACCGGCATGAAATTAGTTCTTTTACAAGTTGCCAAAATACTTTTATATAAAAATAATATTTTTTTTATGTTTTCGCCACCAAAATGCCATGCTCTGCCTGATGAAAAACATAGGCAATCCTAGACTGGTGGTCACCATCCTTCATGCGAATAAGGATAATGCAGCATGGTGACCCACACTATGGCGGCCCCGTGAAATGCTTTTTTACGCCCCGCTTAAAGGACACGTGGTCATAGTGGGAAGGAAACACGTGCGCTGGTAGTTAGTTCCAGGTTTTGACCGCTCGGCACAGGAAGGCATGTCAGTCAGCATCAGTTTTTCTTCCTGTCTGAACTAACTAATAAGATAGTTTAACAAATAGCGATCCTACTATTTCTAAAAACATATACTTAATATTATAAAGCTGAAGAGTTTGTTTGTTTGTTTGTTTGAACGCGCTAATTTCAGGAACCACTGGTCCGATTTGAAAAAATATTTCAGTGTTGGATAGTACATTTATCGAGGAAGGCTATATATCATCACGCTAAGACCAATAGGAGCGGAGCACCAGTGAAGAATGTTTCAAAAACGTGGGATTTTTTTTACGCCACGTCCAATAGAAGACGTAAACGACGTTGCGTGGGTCAGCTAGTGTAACATAAAAAATTACACTCAGAAACGGAAAAAATGATAGTGCGCATCACACAATAAATGTCCTGGGCAGGAATAACTGTTGACTATGGTATGACTGCACGTTTGGCCTAGTGGTTTAAGCGGTCGCCGCGCCATTTTCTACAACGTCAAGTGTTGTGAGTTCAATTCCCACATGGGACAACACTTTCTGTGATCCACAAATTGTTATACTGCGTCGGTGTATCTTTGTCTCCGTTTCAACGCGACACAGGAACAGGATGTATATTTGCGTATATGCGTATATTTGTACGGGAGTTGTCTTTAATATTGTTACGCTTGTGGAAGAGCTAAGTATGTATATATACACGTAATTGCATAAAAGGGCGCTTCAGAAATACTCAACCAGTAAATAAAAATAAATTATTTGTATTTGTAAGTAAATACGGGATACAAAATATATAGGTATGTTACATACATAGTTATAATTTGTGAATTAGATGTGTATAGATTATATTCTAGAAACGGTTTTGAACAAAACGCAGTTTTTATATCGTAATAATGAGCTATTTTCATGATAATAGGCGTTTTAATATTGTTTTTTACTTCTTGAATGATTCTTAGAGCTTAACATTATTATAAATAGGTACAAATAATAATTATGCAGTATTAAGTGGCCTACATATGCGCACTTATAACATGAAGGTATTTATACTTTTGGGCATGGTACGGATAGAACATGGTCAGTGGCGGATTAACCCTAAGGCAAAGTAGGCATGTGCCTAGGGGCGCGAGGTTGCTTAGGGGCGCCAAATTTTTAATAGTAAAAATATATGCCTCACATATTAAAGAAAAATTACCAATACTTCTAGTTCGACTAGTGCTGTTTCCATATAAAAATGTACTAGCTACAACTGCAGCTGTAGTTGAGATTGTTTTATAAGTTTTAGTAAGACCAGATTTGTTCATTGAAAGGCATATGGTGCACCCGAGTTGGCGGCGGCGACGACCGCAAACAATTGACAAATTGCAGGAAGAACATTGCACCTGTAACAATTTGCGTGCTTTCCATCACTTCATGCCACTCTGAGCGTGGTCACAGGACGGGTTTCAATGTCCACCCGCTACAAAGGTGTGAAAGGTCTACCGCGAGAAAGTGACGTTCGTGTGCCGGACGTCACTTCAATTAGAGCGTGGAGAAAGGTACTGTGAGACAACTCTGAGGGCCACGGCCATGATTGCAAATGTTCTAGGGCGGATCCAGTGTCAAGGTCGTGGGATGGCTTTACAGAAATATGTTACGTTGCTCTTACATCGACCTTGAAGGCAGCCACCTGCAGCTTGTATTTTTTTATATATAAACTGTCGACCTCTTGCATGACAGAGCTCTTGTTTTTCGTTTGTCTATTTTTGAAGTGAAAACTTCTTTATCGGAGTTGTGCACTTTTCTGGGATGGCTAAAAAAAGTTAAACTCGCGTCAGAAACCCGCGTCAGGACACCTGACCTGATTGAATATTTGTAAGACGGAGGCGTGGCGTACGAGAGGAAGTAATATCCCCTCTCTTTCTACCGCGCGGCGAATGCCATCGATACCGGTGGGCCTTGATCCAGTACAAGGTTACATCTTTACCACGGGTCAAGGCCTCGCTGAGGTTTCGGCGCGCCTTGGTCGCGAGAGGATCCACGGTCCCGGGGCTCGTCACCGTCTCCAGCGCTGCCCTCGAGTCACTGTAGCTGCCGTAGCTCCCCGCACTGCAGTTGAGGATTTCGCTCGAAGCACTGCATATGGCTAAGAGCTCGGCCTGGTACTCTGTGCAGTACGCTGGCAAGCTCAGTTTCCGGCTCAGCAGCTCCGCCCGACTGTCCCATATAGAGAGCGCGGAACCGACCTTGCCCTGAAGCTTGCTTCCGTCGGTGAAAATACGGAGCGACTGCTCGTTGAGCTGGTCTACCAGGCTTTAGTCCTCCAGGCTCTGGAACCTCAAGTCCATACGCAGAGCCGAATGCGGTAGTTCCGCAAATCGCACGCGCTATCTCTCGGTCTCCCAGTACTAGCCGGGTCGACCCTTTGCGAGCTTCGCGCTGAAGCTAGAATTAGCTCGGAATCCTGCGACTTGAGAACTCGAGGACCCGAAATTTCAACCTCACTGGGTCCTGGTTGAGGATCAAAAGGAAATATTTAGGTAACCTAGCGCCAAGCAGACGGCGGTAAGATCCGTTATGGAAGATTTGATCGGGAGGAAGCACATAACTCTCTCATACCGACTGATGCAGGTGTTCATCGAAAAAGGATGCTTCGGAGTCAGCTGTGTCTGATCTGCACGAAGCCAACGGCTGGGCGCCAACTATACTGGCACCAAAACAGAACAGTCTGGACGTTTTAATAAAGCTGCTATCTTCTATATCCGACAAAGTTCACGCAATACGTGGTTTTAGTCGGCTCGATTCCGATACACCGCAAACCCCCAATGGCTCAAGAGGGTTTCACACTTAAAAAAAAAATAGTGAAGATATGCCAACAGCCAAGATAGATACATTATATGGATGCTAGAATCATGGGGAGGGGGGAGGGGGGGGGGAAGGGCGCCGAAGGGATGGTTGCCTAGGGCGGTTTTGTTACTTAATCCGCCCCTGAACATGGTGTCATAAACGATGGTAAGGACTCGCTGCAGGGCCACGGATGTGTATGATAGGCAAAGACACGGGGTTACCATTGTAAAATAAGTGTAAGTTTTTTTTCTTTTTATGGTATAGGGGGAAAACTAACAGACGTATCGCCTGATGGTAAGCGATCACCGCCGCCCATGGACACACGCAACACCAGAGGCATCACAAGTGCGTTGCCGGCCTTTGGGGGATGGGGTTGGAAAATCGAAGTTAAAAAATCGCCTTGTTTTGTAACTGATGTTAAATGAATTAAAATTCGTTTGTTGCCAGTGGTCCACCTGCCTAGTCCACCTAGGTGGACTATGGGAAGTTAATTTTGCCCATAATACACCTGGGTATACCACGGGAAATATTTTTTCTAATAGTTCACCTGGGTACCGGTAGATTCTGGATGATGGAGGTTAGCCGTTTTAATAAAAAAAATATTGAATTATTTATATTATTATCTATACTAGTGATTTACAAAAAGTTCAAATTCGTTGTAATGATTAATTCTAGTAATGCCACCTAGAATAATATGCAAACGATTTAAACTGATAACTTTTTTTAGGTAGACTAGTACAGAATGCCTTTGGCATTAAGTCCGCCATTGTGCATTTTGTGCATAAAGGTAATAAATAAATAGTTTAGGCGTTTTTTATGGAATAGAAGGCAAACGAGCTTACGTATCACCGCCCATGGACACCCGCAACACCAGAGGCGTCACAAGTGCATTGCCGGCCTTAGGAGGATGGGCCTCCGGTATACTCACTCGGTGAAACACAGCGCCACTGCTGTTTCACACCGGTTTTCTGTGAGGCCGTGGTATCACTCCGGTCAAGCCGGCCCATTCATAGGTACATAGACTGTCAAACTTTTTAACTGGTTATTTTCAAAGCTGGTTGTGACTGGATACACCTGCCTGACGTTTCCCCCTTATAGGGAACTTATTCGTTTGTAAACTGATAAAGAGGATAATATGACACATGATTAAGTGGAAAGGATTGTAAATATCGGATTGAATGAGGACTGCAGAACCCCTAAAAGACCTGGGCCGTTTATCTAGAGTTAGGTAGGTCCATAAAACGACGACTTCACGGTTGACCGGGTTTAAGTACTGCGCCAAGTGTTGAAGGTTCAAATCCCACATGTGATAACACTTTGTGTGATTCACAAATTGTTGTTCTGAGTCTGTGTGTTCTTGTGTCCGTTTCGTGTATGTTTGTAATTCCGCATAAAACGCATTCCTAATGCGAGAGTTGTCTTTTCAAATGAAGAAAGAAAGCGATTAGAGAAACCATTGGAACTGGAATACAATTAAGTTTTTTCTTGAAGAAAAATATCGATTTAGCTTAATTGCTGACCTTTATATTAAAAATATTGATATTATGTAGCTGACCCGAGCAACATCGTCTGCGCCTCTCAATAAAATCCCATAATCTCAACATTTTTTCTTGATGCTCGTCCCCTATTAGTCGCAGCGTGATAGTGATAGCTAATAGCCTCCCTCTACATATGGGCTATTAAACACTAAAATAGTTTTTCAGTACAGAAGCGGTCCATGAGATCAACGCATTCAACCAAACTAACTTTTGAGTTGTGTATTATTTAGATTTGCAAAAACTTCAACATATTCTTGTTCTAGAAATTATATTCCTTTTAACGCGCCTGTTTTTGATTGTTCGTGTGTTTATTACCGACTTTTGTGAGCGTGTTTTTAGTTTCTTTTCAACTATATTTATGAAGGTTTCGATAGACATCGAATGAGGCAGTAGTGTCTCGTTTGAGATGTCGAGACCCAACCGTCACTACTGTGTTTTTTAACTCTTAAAATATATTCCATACTCGCACTCGGAACCTTTACACGTGCACTAAACGGAACACGGCAGAGCAAATGTCCTTATGGTATTATTGTTTAGTAACTTTACAAATATGTACATTAAATATGGAGTCTCCGACAAATTATCGCTTGTTAAGGTCAATTTGAGCAAACGTTATCAAAATCGGGTGGGGCAATAATGGTTCGTTCGTGTTCATACTTCCGAAACTAAATCTGAACATGAACAATATTAATCATGCTAATATTTTAAATTGGAAAGTAACTCTTTGTCTGTCACGCTTTCACCACTAAACCCCTGCACTAATTTCAATGAAATTTGTAATGGAGATACTTTGATTCTTGAAGAAGGACCTAGGCTACTCTTTAGCTCGATAACCAACATACACGTGGGCGGGCGTTGCTAGTAATCTTAATAAAACAATGATTTTTAGGGTTCCGTACCCAAAGGGTAAAACGGGACCCTGTTACTAAGACTTCGCTGTCTCTTCGTCCGTCTGTCACCAGGCTGTACCTCATAAACCGTGATAGTTAGACAGTTGAAATTTTCAGAGATGATGTATTTCTGTTGCCACTATAACAACAAATACTAAAAAACAGAATAAAATAAATATTTAAGGGGGCTCCCATACAACAAACGTGTTTTTTGTTCGATATTGATAACGGCAAGAGATGGACGCTTGAAATGTATACTCGTAGATAGGTACGGACCCCTTCCTGTGCGACTCGCACTTGGCTGTTTTTTTTACATAATGACCTCTTCTCTCTTCTTTCAAAATTATCTTAATCAGTAATACCTGTGATTGTAATAAACTATAACTAGAAAATTTTAAACTTATTCAACCTTCGAATTTAGTTAACCCTCAGGATTGTGGAAGTCCGATGCCAGTAGCTCCGTGGAAAAACTGATATTCAGGTAAAACCGGTTGAACTAGTAGCCGACCTCAAATAATCTTGGGAATAATGAAGGCTAGTGTAGTGTATGCGTCTATCCAGTCACCTCACTAGGTTATTTATTCATGCACTCATTCACTAGTTCACTGATAGACGTACAGTCTCGTACGCACCACTGTCCACTTTAGTATTGCGAGAGCCGCCCGCGAGAGTAGACGTGTATGCAAGGCAGAAAATGTCTCCATACGTGGATACCGCACGGAGTCGACCGAGGCAGCGTGTGCCCTGGCCGGAACACCCCCGTGGGATTTGGAGGCGGAAGTGCTCGCCGAAGTTTATCGACGGGTGGCTGAATATCGGGCGGAGTATGGCTATCGCCATCCGCCCGAAGAGGTACGCGAGTGGCGTGAAGCCGCCCGTCGAGCCACTATGGCTAGATGGTCGTTCCGGCTGGAGACTCCACGCGCTGGCTTTGCCGCCGTGGAAGCTCTCCAGCCGGTCATCCTTGAGTGGGCAGAGCGGCAGCACGGGACCCTTTCCTTCCGACTGACGCAGGTCCTTTCCGGGCACGGTTGCTTCGGGAAGTACCTGCATTCGGTCGCCAGGAGAGAATTGAGTCCCGCCTGCCACCACTGCGACTGCAGTGAGGACTCGGCCCAGCACACGCTGGCGGTTTGCCCCGCTTGGGCGCCGCAGCGTCGGGCCCTCACTGCAGTCATCGGAGGAGATATCTCGCTACCGGCCGTCATACGCTCCATGGCCGGTAGCGACAGCAGTTTGACCGCGATCGCAACCTTCTGCGAAGATGTAATCCCGCAGAAGGAGGTGGCGGAGAAGGCCCGGGAGGATGATATCCACCAATCCCACCAATCCGCCGCCGGCGAACCGGGCCGCCGCCCTGAGTGTGGCCGCGGATGGTCGGGACGGGCTTTCCCTTCCATCCGCTCTAGTGGCCGCCCGCGAGGAGGCGACATTACGCGTGTGCCGTACGTCGCCTAAATTGAGAATCATCAGGTGATGGTGCCCGCTTCTCTGCGGGCAGGCGCTGGGAGGGATCTGGATGTGTTAATAACAGCAGTTCCCGGGTCCCTCCCGTCTCAGGCGCAGAGTGGCACACCGTGTGGTTTTAGTCGGTTCGAGTCCGACACACCGCCCCGCCGCAAGCCCCGGTGGGGTGACGGTCCCAGGGGATTTCCACACGTTAAAAAAAAAGGCAGAAAATGTCTCTGATAAATGACTCAAGAGCTACAAGTGCGGTTACTGCCTCCTTACTACGTGTAGTACGCTCTTTTCTTGAAGGTTTAAAGGTCGTATCATTCTTCTACAGATTGGTAGTGCCCGGCAGTGATGGCCCGCCAATTATCTAAGTGATAGGGATGCATTTTTTTCATATTATGGTCTTGTTATTACAACCTGACCCACGCAAATTCTTCTTTTTTTTATAGATATTCTGCCAAAGTGACTCTGCTTAGCCTGATGGTAAGCTCAAGCAGAATCCAATAGTGGGGGCTACCATACTCACTGCGAAGGCAGACATGCAGTATGGCGTCCCATACTATGGCGGCTTAGTGAGATGCTTTTTCACACCCCGCTTAAAGGACCCGGGGTCATAGTGGGAGGGAAACACGTGCGCTGGTAGTGAGTTCCAGTTTTTAACTGCTCGGCACAGGAAGGAAAACCCAAACTTTTTAGTTCGAGAGCGTATTTCTTCTGCCTCTCTTTTCAATCATGTTCGGCTTCTATCGGTCTAAGGGTGATATTAACTCTCCTATCTTAGGCACGGTAGCAAATACATATTTTTAAAAATTCTTGAAAATGATTGAATAGTTTGGGATTTGTTCGTGAGCAACAACGTGACACAACAATTTTATGGGATAGATGGTTTTCACTGCAGAGTCGCGGATGATTTAGTTACTAGCAATTTTAGACTTTAACAGCATTGGCCAAACCGTTTTAAAATTTTACTGTTACTTATTGTCATAATTAGATGTCTATCTATAGTCTATTCAACTTCCTCTGAGACAAAAGGTAAACAAACCAGAAAAAGGTTCTTTAATAGGTAAAATTTTATATGCATCTGGAATCAATAAAAAAAGTGACATTTTCTTTCTTTTTCTTGGAAAATGGCAAACTGTGCCGGTGTCAACAATTTTGCCAGTGTCAAGTACAACGGAAATACGTGTGTTAAAAAATAAAATAATTGCAACTGTCCAAATTTTCCGAGTTCACAGTGGACTGACTAAAAAGTGACATTAAAAACACCTAAAACTGTAGCTGTTCCCAAACTTTGAACGTATTGTAACACTACTAAATTGAATAGTAGTGATAAGGCAAATAATTTACGTACAAATGTGAAATTTTGTAATTAGTTTGGTTACATCGGCCATGTTTACTCTCGATCAACTCGTTTGAGAAACATTGGTTTCTTTGTTTACCTTTTGTCTCAGAGGAAGTTGAATAGGGTATAGTTCGCGATAATAATCATGAAGTACAAAATCAATTCATATAGGTTTTCATCAGGCTATCTGTGACCACGGGTGGTATGGTCACGGATAATTTAACCACGGTCACAATTCTATCAAAGCAGATAACCCAAAAATATTGTGCCTTATAACTATTAAACTTCCTGGTAACATACTTTTAATAACACATTTGATATTAACTATAACCCGTCCATGTTTAAATTCATAAACAATTAAAATACACAACAGGCTAGATTAATTATTATTGTAAAAGAAAAAAAAAAGAAAAAATGTACTACAATATATAATTGTGGCATAAAATAAAAATAACACGTACACACACTATATTACACATTTATATATATATTTAATTATATATATTTAATTTAAATGCGGTCTAAAATCCACTTAACACTATTTTTACAACGAAAAGAAAATAAATTTAAAATAATATTAACTATTTACTTACAATGAATAAATTATTATCACCTAACTTTACCTATGGCTAATAAAAAATGATTTAAACTATTTAATGTACAAATTATTTATAAAAAAAAATTGTGCGATCAAAACGAAAAACCTAATATTTAGTCTACACACATATATAATAAGTATTTGCAATCGGCAACATTGTTCTGCTATATTTGGCAAAAAAAAATAATTGCACTGGCAACTCTTTGTTATGAAGTGCTGTGAAATTTTAGCAACACGATTCGTTCTTTTTACTTCTTCACCTGTATATGGTCTTCAAGCAGAAGAATAACAAATGTCCGAAAATATTTATTATTTTCCAATACGAGTGATTAATGGCAACACTAGGCTGTCACATAAAGGTTTTCGAATTTTTACACTTCACACACACATACACAGAACAAACAAAATGCCAGCACAATATCCTATCAAACGATGTTACCAGCTTTGAAATAAACTATTACATGTTATATTCACCACACTTCATTGCCTAACACAAAAAAAAATACTTAACCTAATTTTTAACAGACGATTGCCGGCCATTCAAATAAATATATTAAAATTTATGAATTATGGTAAATTCGTACGTTATTTTGTATGGCCTGTAAAATATATCTAATAATGATATAAAATATTATCTTGACCGACAAAGACCCGTTATCAAAACATCAAAGACGCCTCGTGCTGGTGCGATAGGAAAAATAACATTATAAGTGTTACCAAGAGTAAAAAAAGTCTGTCTTTGAAGATGGCAACATCTATTTAAATATAGTAATACGCAAACTCTCCTGACCTTTGAGATGAGAGCACGCTCTATATTTATTATGTTTTAGTGAGTCAATAACTTAAAATATATCAAGATTGTCTATTTTTTTTATTTTTTTCTCTATTCTGTCGGCCAGCAGGAGAGGTCGCTTAGGAATCCATAGTTAACGCGTGCGTAAAAACAATATTTATTCTTTTAATAAATTTAATTACTTATTTCAAAATAGGTATCCAGCTTTCTATTCTCACTTTGTATTGTTTTGGTACTCTGATGATGCGGATTCTAGGCTAGTCGATTTTTTTTTGCAATGTCACGGTAGTTATCAAAAAAATGACTGGCGAATTATCAAAAAACGTCCGTAAGTCAAATTTCGCAGTAGTATTTATTTAAATTAAAATACTTAATAGATGGTTCTGTCTTGTTTTTATACTATAGGTAGTAAACAAGGGCCCATGACGTCCTGCGACTTGAAAGTAACAAGGGTATTGACCCCTTTAAAGTGTCCCCCCCTATAGAATTAGGGGGTTAAAGCTGCACCTGGTTCTCCGGCTTCTAGTACCCGAGACGGCGTGCGGTTATAGTCGGTTCGAGTCAGACGTGCCACCAGCAGGTGGTTACCGAGTGGATTTCCGGACGAAAAAAGGGGGGTTTGGAGCTCCGGTACTCTCGATCATTCAGTGAAAATTGTAGCAGTAAATTATCTGCAGCAGTATTCCAATCACTGATACTGATCCTCTCAGCTGTTAACACTCCTCAAAATCTACAGTTGGGCCTTTATTTTTACATAGTTAAAAGCAAGTCGCTTCCCTTGTCTGTTCGTTTAGGTCTTTTTAACTACTCAACGAATTTTAATGCAGGTTTCAGGAATAGACACAGTGATTAAAGAGGAAGGTTTGTAGGCTGTATCTGCGCCCTTTTTTATGTAATAGGGGGCAAACGAGCAGACGTATCGCCTGATGGTAAGCGATTACCGCCGCCCCTGGACAACCGCAACACCAGAGGCGTCATAAGTGCGTTGTCGGCCTTTGGAGGATGGGGAAGGGGATGGGGGAAGGGTTGGGGTATGTGCCTCCGGTATAATCACTCACTCGGTGAAACACAGCGCAAGCGCTGTTTCACACCGGTTTTCTGTGAGGCCGTGGTATAACTCCGGTCGAGCCGGCCCATTCATGCCGAAGCGTGGCTCTCCCACGATGGTGTTACCCGTGGTCGTTGTTGTACCTCCTACCGATTACCTTCGATAATCTCACTTTATTTCCCTGTCCATAAAATTCTAGTTTATCTACGTTCAGTGTTTCCTAGGGCTATTGCACCCCTAAATATTTTAACCAACTTTAATAAAAGTATAACAGCACTATTCGGTTGTTTAATATCCTCTATCTACAAATTCAGGAGGCATAACCATGGATGTATATACCTTATATGTATCATACATACCTATGTGTATATATTTTACTGTTATCATTCAAATAACACTCTAACTCAACTGTACAAGCTAAATTTAAGGGATTGTCACATACCTGTGAAGCATTTGTTTTACAAAATTATCATCGCTAAACAAATTGCCTAAGTTTAAGCAAACATTCGATTCATGTTAACGTGTTATTTTCAGTTGACTCCCTGTTATTACGCTTTAGCACTTAATATATATTTGTTTATACTATCAACATGCGAATTTCGTCACATTGCAAAGCCAACAATCTATAAAAAAAACTGCGCGGGAGAGCAATGTCATACGTGTGCTGCCATCTAGCGACACTTGTAGGGACTAAATTAATTTGAACTTTATACTATAACCCAATTCCTCTATATATTATAGAATTAATATATCCTCTATATATTATAAAACATTATTGCCAGTGACCCAACCCAGCGGCCTCTACAATCTTACGCTTACCTACTGAAATGTTCCTTTTTTTCTCTTGTTCCAGTCCACAACTCTTTTGTAAATTAATTTACACCGTACCTAAGAAGAATGAAAGAGGCGGCAGAGGGTGATACTAAAAAAGCTGATAGGCTAGGCTGATAATCTCGAACGAAGCAACCGTCAGAAGATTTATAAGACATTGTATACACTAGCAGTGATCGGTTCAACAGCCGCACAAGACAAATATTCGCAAATATTGACACACAATTATTTAAGTAACTTGTATAGTTAACGGTATATAGCAAAACATCCTCGAATAGGACTTAATCTACTATAAGCGTGTCGACACCGCCATCTATTAATTAGATACGGAACTAATGTGTTGCAATAAGCCCCATCTAGTAGTGACTTACGAAACTAAGTTGATTAAGTTATCGCCGTACTTAAAGTCCAAGATATCCGCACTATCAGAGTGACAAATAAACTCCCAATCAACTCTATAAAACATATTAAAATAGCTATAACGGCAGACAGGCCTGCTCATACAAACACAACACTTTATGTATTAATTCGTACTGTTCAGAATTTTGTACCATACCTCCTCTATTCAGACGCATATTGCACACTATACCTAACACATCCACTTTTTGGTCTATCGTCAACTGCTTTATACCGTTCAGGATTGCAATGAGACACCCAGTCCGTCCGATCCCAGCGGAACAATGCACTATAGTAGGTGGACTCAACGATTCTTTTGCGAAATCAAACGGTGTTGATGCACAAACTTTCACTTCGCACGGAGTAGGCTGTTCGAGCGGTGGAAACACAAATTTACAGTCCGATTTCGGTGATTCACACTTGCACAACTCTTCATTTATCTCACAGGGGTTGGTAAAATCGTACACTCTCTCTTTTAAAACGTCCAAACTTAAATTCAACAAAGCATTCACATCCTTCGGGCATTTGTGGTCGGCCCAGTTGTGGAACCAGTAGTGGTATATTGTGACTTCTTCTTCACACTTCTTGTATTTCACATCCAGCTTTCTGATAGTGTAACCAGGTTTTTTGATCATGCCAGCATTGATTATAACGAATTCATTATCAGGATCGTCAGGAGTCTCCGGGCAGATAATTGTGATTTCCTCATTCAGCTCCAATGGGAAATACTTTTCACATTTCTGCCGGTTGTTTTCTATGAAGTTGGTGAGCATGACCACTTTCTGTATGGGTTTGCAGGCAGCTTCCTGGTCGAGTATAATATGACTCGTTATGCTGTTCTGGTAGACCATGAGCCAGAAATCGTGGATCGTATTCTGTAGAGGACCTTGGGTTGCTATGTATGTGTTTTTGGTGTATTCATGCCCCTGAAAATACAAATTGTTCAGGTCAAATCGGGTTAGAAAAATGTCTTAAGGTCAAAAACTATGTTTATATATTTTGTTTTTTGACTTTAGAAATGATTTTTGTGTTTTCAGAACAAAGAGACTTTACACTCTTTTTAAAAAAAAAAGAATTTCAGACCGACAACCTTTTATACTCTGTCCATTACTTTATTTTCTTTTTGACAGTTCAAGAAATTTTGAAATTAGTGACGCCCTCACTCATTACCGATTCGATTTGACACGAATAGCGATTTTATTTATGAAGAACTTTCAATCGTTTTAATTAAATATTTTTTGTTGAAATATTAATTATGCCTTCATTAGTTTTTTATATTATGTAAGAAATAAACAAAAATATAAATAATAAATCAGTAAATTAGATGAATGAACAGAGTTATTGTTCTTTAGTCTTGGTTTGATCCTAAATTCCAAGATTTCGACTTAATTCCTTGCAAAAATTCAATCTTGGAGTCATAGATACAATTTTTATTTCCTTTTTTTATTAAATTTACAGAAAAAATACTTACATGAAGTCAAATTATTTTTATCATATGATCGATTTGTCGTATTTCAAGTATTATAGTCTGTGGTTGTTTTTTATGCACAGACCACTTCACTAAAGTACCGTCACCGTCAATAAAGTACGATATTACTGTAGTACATAATTCCGAAAAAAAATATGATAATTTATAGGCGTGAGCTGTCAAAAAGAAAATAAAGTAATGGACAGAGTATAAATTTCCTAGTTCCTGGTAAAATGAAATAGTGAATGAAGCCATTCAGCCTAGCTACACGATACAAGAATAAGAGGGCAACGAATTTAATTCAAAATAAGTTAAATTTTACTGTAAGTTACAAGAGGTGGAACAATGAAGTTAAAGTTTTGTGAATCTTTAATGTCTTTTTATGGTAATAAACTTACCTTAATGAAATTGGCATTGATATATCCCTCGACAGCCTCCGAGCTCAACATAAACCTAGAGTGTTCATTCGGCAATATTGTTTTATATCTATTCTTAGGATGGGACCCAGACACAATAGGTTTCTCCTGGAAATTAGTAGGCATGTCCCAGAATTCTTGGTGCAAATTCCTTAGCAACGTCTTCTGGTACTCGGAACAAGGCTGGGAAGTCGCCAAGTCTGGAATGGCCATTTGAGGGTTTTCTTTAGCCATATCTTCGACCCTGCCGGAGCAGCAATGGGTGCCTTCTGCACTATTGTGACATTTAACTTTGGAGTAGCCATTTTGGAACACGTCATTTAAATCCTTCAGCTGTTGTCGAGATAACACACTTGAAGCATTCTGAAGATGTTGCATGTTGGCCAAGTACAGTCTGAAGTCTTCCGATGTGCTTTGAGGACTCAAGGGTTTTGTAGTTATATTTTTGACTGTCCCAGGTTGGAAATTAGGATCCTCTTGACGTCCAACCGCGTAAATAATTTCGTTTTCTTGATCGCCACACACGTAAGTCAGATTCTGAAGATAATCTTGCTCTGATGAGTAGGACGTGGACCATAAATTGTCGTGAGATCCGAATCCAACTCCTTTATCCGTTGAGCGAAGCCTTGTTCGATTTTTATAAGATTTTGGTATCAAATTTTCAGTGCTCAAGGACTTTCTATGCTTATCGCGATGCGACATATCTTTTATATTAGATTCTATTAAATTCTCATCTACTTCTAGTTCCCTGGGCTCCTGTGGCTGAATGTTTAGAGTAAGTGAAGTGTTAGAGCTGCGTCTCTCTAAGATGCCTTTCCGAGGTTCGGCAGGAGGGTTGTCTATGCTAAAATTGCTGTTATATCTACTTAAATTACATGTTGAGCCGTTTAAATTGTAGTTGGAGACGCTTAAACCTCTATTACCAG
The DNA here is from genome assembly GCA_949125395.1 of Diaphora mendica. Taxonomy (NCBI): domain Eukaryota; kingdom Metazoa; phylum Arthropoda; class Insecta; order Lepidoptera; family Erebidae; genus Diaphora; species Diaphora mendica. The sequence goes on from OX421312.1 coordinate 33,256,129, forward strand.
AAAGTTGAGGATTCGAATTGTTTATGTTCAGAGTCAGGGAGGTATTTGAGCTTCTCCGTTCAAGAAGACCCTTTTTCTGGCCTTGTTTAGCGTCCTTATTTAAAGAAGTATTGCTCGAATGACGACTCAAGTTGTTACTTGAGAGAATGTTTAATGTCAGACTATTGTTCGAGCCTCGACGTTGCAAGAGGCAGTTCTTAGAAACTTCTCCTGAAAGGCTGGTATTTGATGAGCATATTACTCTCGGGGTAGGTAATAATTCGGTATTGAATGAAGTGTTCGAATCTCGTCTATCGAAAGAAAGTTTTTTCTGTCTCGAATCAGAGTTTAGACTAAAATTAGAAATACTAGTTCTCACTGTGGCCAGATTGTGACAGGACGCTCCCGAACTGTTTAGTGAACAGTTGGAACTTTGCAGACTGTGTGTGCTAAGCATTAAGCTCTGGTTAGAATTTCTTCTATGTAACTTTTTCACTACCTTTTCGTCTTCCGCGCTTGGCTCAAAATCGTCCGATGGCACACCTTCAGGTAAAGTTTTCAGGTTTGTACTGGATAAGCTCAGATTCTGTTTGTAGTTGAGCAAATTTGATCCCAAACTTTGGTTTGGATCCTGATAAGTCCTATTATCGGCTCCTGATATATTAATTTCAGGGGGATTCTCAAAATCTGTCATGTTTTCGTCAAAGGAGCCCATTGTTCTAGATCCCATTCGGGAAGTACCAGGCTGGTATAGCATTAATGCGGCATGATTTTCCCTCAAAAATATGCCAGAATCCTGACCTTTCATATATAATCGTCGCTGTTCTGCATTCGATTGTAACGAATTATATCCTAACTTTGCACCAGCAACTTCATGTTTGACATTCTTTTGTGCTAGAATTCGCTTCAACTGTCTTTTTGGCGTATTGGGCATCGACACCGAGTTTTGGGGAACTTCCAGCGTTTTTTTTTGAGGTAGAGAAAGATTGACAGTTTCAGAAGAATCTAGAGAAGTCGCTTTAACCTTTAATGTAGGCGTTTTGACATTTTTCTCTTCTGCATCTGTGTACAGCTTTTCAAATTCTAGAAGTTCCTTTTCCAAGTCGCTATCTCGTTTCGTTAAATCTATTCGTAAATTCCTCAGATTCTTCCCTTTCTTTTTAATCTCAGTTTGCGCAGGTGCCGTTGCTCCCTCTTCAGAGGTGACGGTGATTTCAAACTCTTTAGGGGAGAATCTTGGCATATCGATAAAGGATTGCGTATCAGAACTCTGTCGTAGACTTTTCTTTTGTTTAACATCGGGAGATTTTGGTTCTTCCTCTGAAATTTTATCTTTTTGTTCGTCTTCGAATTTGAAAATTGGTTTTTCGTTTGTCGGAGTTTTTTGATATCGTTCCATGCTGTCACATGATGTACTCGTATCTTGATTTTTATAAGCTTCATTCATTTGATCCTTCAGTTGCTTTGCGATAGGCAGACCTAGGTTTTGTTCGATGATTTTAGCGTTATCTGAATCTAGAGATATTGATTTTAATCTCTGTCTTCGTGCTTGTGCTGTATTTGACGGACTAGGAGCTACTACTAACTCATTTGTTTTGTCTTCTAATTTCGGCTCTATTTCTAAAGCTTCAATTTTTACACAGCAGTCCGTTACATCCTCGCTTTTAATGACTTCTTGTTCCTTTTTGTTATCTTCGCATTTCGTAATATTTAATTCAACAGTTTTGTAGTTCGTATCGCAACTGTTGTGTCGTCTGTATTTCCTTACATCCATTTTGTCTGCTGGAGGTGTGAACCGTTCCTTCTCTATAGAATTCCGTCCACCATACTTCTTAGGCCTCGGAGATGCTCTACTTTCATCTAAACATGATTGCTCAAAAGTAAAATAGTTTTCTTTATTATATATATGTACTTTCGGACTAGGTCTGTTAAGGAATCGAGGAGAACTAGGTTTTTCTGTAACTCCATTTCTATTTAGATGATCTCCTAACGCTCGCGGTGATTGTGGAACTTCAGCGTCTCGCGGTGTTTCTGGAAAAAACTTAGGCGACCGAACTGTGTCATAGTAAACTGATTTTGGAGAGGGTTCAGCAAAGAACATCGGTGAAACGGTTTCTGGTGGAGTAAAAAATCTGGGCGAAGCCATTGTTTCGGCTAAAATTTTCGGTGAAAAATCAAATTTTGGTGCTGAGGTCTTTTCTTTGGCAGAACTGCATTCTAAAACTCTTGGAGAGTTCTGCATTTCTAGTCTTTCTTGTTGGCCCTCCAATGGAGGTACTTCGGTTACACTACACATATTTAATCGCGTACTGACGGACCGAAATCTCCTAAGATTGCTACTAGGAGACCCCTCCTCATTTGGCGACGTCATTTTGTCATCCATAACTTTTTCATTTAATTTCTCAACAGCTTTAATATCGAAACCGAATACTTCCTTATCCTTGTCGCTCTTATTTGCGCTGATCAAAAATGGCGACTTGTCGTCTTTTTCTAAGGAAGGTGAGCGAGTGGCGCTCAATTTTTTCGTTCGTGATTCCTGAGACTGTAAATCAGCGCCTAAATCCGCGTTGACTAGCTGAGCGAGAGGTCTCGGAATCGTTGTGTATTTATAGTCCAGAGGGCGTTTGTGTATCCACTGTTCGGGTAGAGGCAGTTTAGGGATGCCTTTGTATTCTGAAGGGCCTGGGGCTCGGGGGAGTTGTGTATTGTTCACAACAACGATTTGAGGAGGAGCGGGTTGCGGATCGGGGCGGTCGGCAGGAGCGCCCACCAGGGTTGCGCGCGCGCGTCGCGGCAGTCCCGGGAGGGCCGAGCCAAGGAACACGCCTACAGGCCCGCGACGGGACACGCCGCGCACCTGCACACAAGTGCTCACTACGTGCACCTGGAATATGAAAAGTACTTAGTTTTATAATCAAATACAAATCATCGCTATAAATTATCCCAATCTTCCAAATAAAAAGATTTCTCGTTCATCAGGCCTGTCGTTAGAAAGGAGGTTTTGGCCTACAATACATCGCTGACCAGACGGGTTGGTATTGTCAAGTTTTCCTTCCCTTTGAAGTGCTATTGTCTAGTCTGCTCTCTTAGCCGGTTATTGCGATACCAACAGGATGAGTGGGGATGGTGACACTCCATATAAACGGATGGTTAATGTGCTAAGTGGTAGTACTGACGTGGTGCGGCGCTGCGAGTTTGTCGGCGTGCCGGCGCGGGCGGCAGCGCGCGGCGAGCAGCAGCAGCAGCAGCGCGGCCGCCGCGAGCGCGCCGCACCACCACCCCGCCTCCGCGCCCCACATGCCCACACCCTCACATCTGAGCAACATACCAAGTTGGTCAGTATACGCGAACACGAGGACTATCGTCCTGATATCTGGCTTGCCTAGAACAGTAATGTTACATCTGTAAGTCATTATAGACAAGGGTACATCTATTTTGTTCATGTTTAAGGTTTTTCAATATATCTATCAGTATCTAGATCGGTTTACTGGTTTGATGAAATTTAAGCAAAACAATTACCTGACTGATCTGAAAGATTCCGGATAACAAACTAGCATACCCGCTTACAGGGTATTTTGTTAAATCTAGTTACAGTATTCCTAATAGGACTACGGTGTATGATGTTTGCTCAAAATCATCACTTGGTTCCAAGTGTAAATGCAGTACAGTACCAGAAATATCCAAATTTCAGATATCCTACTTATTCATAATAATATGGCTCATTGAAATTGTTGCCACTTTTTAAATGTTAATTATTATGATGGTCAAAAAACTTCGCTTTATTAAACTCAGATAATAATAATATAAATGAATACCATCAATGTGTCTCGGCAAGTGTAACGTAAATAATTCGATCGTATCATGTCGGACTTATGTGGTTATTTACATACTTATTTATAGAGGTATGTTATACAGTGATTAGGTAAAACGGTGCCGTTTATCATGTCGATTTGTAAATATTATGATCATCATGTATTTAGAAATAAAAGTTGTAACACTTTTTTTGGAAGATAATAGCTGTTTAATAGGGATTCAATAATTACGCCATCTTTTAGAATCGGTTTTCACTAATACTGTAAATACCATCCATCCAGTGTATTGATTTGATTGCTCGTTCGCCGATGGTGCGAGAGATGGCGTACTATTGAATGTTAAATTGATATATTGTCTAGTATGGTTTTAAGGCTGCAGAGGGCGTTCTTGATGCTTTTATTTGAAGTATGAGTTAAGTGAACTTAGTGGTCAATGTCAATCTGTCTTGTCAAAATTAAGGTGGGAGATTTCTGGAAGCTTCGATGAGATAGGGTATATAATGAGAAGTTTTGAATCTCGGAAGCTTTTTTTGCTGCTTATAACTCAAGAAGTGTTCATAGTGACTATCTGTAATCATGTAGATTTATAAATTATGTGTAATTATTACCCGCTTATAGTGGGTTCAAAGATACGGTCCAAGTGTACCTCTTCAAAGATACGGTTCTAGTGTACCATCAAAGGTTCACGCTACAAGTAACCTGTTCTGCACTACATGCCTTAGGAAAAGGTCATGTAATTGATTTTTATTATTTATTGATGTGGAGAGATAATGGTGTGGTCGAACCCAAACTATCTTGAGTTTGTGGGGAGACGATGAGCTGTAGGTCGAACCCCAGCTACCTCGAGCTGATGGGGAGACAATGAGGAGACAATCAAACCCAAGCTGTCTCGAGCTTGTGGGGAGATAAGGTGGAAGACGTATTTATATAATAGGTCTTTACCTATGAAATTGCCGTTTTGTATGCAATAAGTGAAAGTACTTATTTTTTCAAACTTTTTTATTTCTGTTATTCGAAGTAATCACCCATGCAATCGACGCATCTTTGCCAACGCATTGGCAGTTTATTGATGCCATTCTTGTGAAAATCAGCTGGACGGGAGGCAACAAACTCTTCAAAGGCATTTTGTACTGCCTCTCGGGAATTGATTTTTTTACCCACTAAAAAGTTGTCTAAATTTTGGAAAAAGTAATAGTCGGTAGGTGCAAGGTCTGGTGAGTATGGCGGATGAGGGAGAGCTTCCAACCCCAGCTCTTGCAGCTTGGAGACTGTCTGTTACGAACTGTACCAAATGGTGTTGTCAGTACAAAATGCCTTTGAAGAGTTTGTTGCCTCCCGTCCAGCTGATTTTTACAAGAAGGGCATCAATAAACTGCCAATGCGTTGGCAAAGATGCGTCGATTGCATGGGTGATTACTTCGAATAACAGAAATAAAAAAGTTTGAAAAAATAAGAACTTTCACTTATTGCATACAAAACGGCAATTTCATAGGTAAAGACCTATTATAATTATTCTATAATTAAATTTAATTTTTAAATTGTAAAAATGCCTCCTTTTAATTTTATGAAGTTAGTTTTAAGTAACGAAACTGTATATATTTTTTATTCTTTTATACTGAAATATATTGTGTTAATATGCTTAATGAAGTTTCTCTGAAGTGATCCTTAGGGAACCCACCCACACACACATCTTTCTTCTCTCTTTTTTTGAATTTATTAATTAGTATCTCTTAAAACTTTTTATTAAATTAATATCTTTATAAGGCGCCCTGGGCTCATGCAAATCTATCGCTGGGTTTGCCGGTGAGTGATGCCGCCTGATCAGGTCTAGGATATCCACCTTGGGAACCGCCTGACAGGTCTAGGTGTTACAAAGTATATACTAATTGTTTTCAAACAAACTTTCGCGTTTATAATATTAGTAGGATATTAATTGTTTAGTACCCATAATACAAGATCTGCTTAGTTCGGGACTATTTGGCGTTGTGTGTTACATGTCCGAAAAATATTTATTTATTTTCATCAACAGCCTTTAATTGTCCACAGCTGGACATAGGCCTTTCCTTAGAAAGGGGGGTTTATCATTATATCTATACCACGATGGCCTAACGGGTTGGTATAGGGTTTGTGTTGTATGAGGGCAGGCGCTGGTAGGGGTCCGGATGTGTTAATAACTGCAGTTCCCGGACTCCTCCCTTCACAGGCGCAGAGTGGCACACCGTGTGGTTTTAGTCGGTTCGAGTCCGACACACCGCCCCACCGAAAACCCCGGTGGGGTGACGGTCCGATGGGATTTCCACAAGTAAAAAAAAAGGGTTTGTGTTGTGACGTTGAAATATTTTGGATAAGCAACCTCAGTCTGTTCTATATGGAAAGATTTAGGAAGCTAATGGAGTTGTGCAGAGAGACGTTTATTGATGTTGGTCTCGAAGGTTGGTGTTGCGGGTGTTCATGGGCGGCGGTAATCGCTTACCATCACGCGATACGTCTGCTCGTTTGCCCGCATATTCCATAAAAAAAAAAGTAAATTAAACCACCACGCACCATGCTACAGCGTAAAGAGTATAGTCGGCTATTATGACACCCACGGGATTAACAGAGGTAGTCCCTCACCACATGGATATTTCTCAGGGTCACATGCTTGTAACTCGAATTGGATACTGTCGTATAATCGAAACTCTTAAACCGGAGAAAGTTCTTTGAGAACGAATACAGTACCCATTATCTATCTATACTAATATTATAAAACTGCAGAGTTTGTTTGTTTGAACGCGCTAATCTCAGGAACTACTGGTCCGATTTGAAAAATTCTTTCAGTGTTGGATAGTCCATTTATCGAGGAAGGCTATATGCTATATTTTATTTTCAAAAAAATTAGAGATCCGTAAGAAAATTGCTATTTCGTAACCCAAGGTGTGAAATCGAAAACCTATTTTTGCGTGCGCTGCAAAAACTATTGACTATTGTCACTAACAATGTATTACGGGTTTGTAGGTCCCATTAAGATCTACAAAAAAGTCCGCGAGAGCATATATCTAACTATCATGGTTTAGTCACAATAACCGCTTTTGTGTTCAAAAAAAATATTAAATCGTCTGAAGAAAGAAACTACGTTAAATGTGTATCGTAATATTAATCCTTATCCAACTAAAGCATTATGTTATCAAGGGTATTTATGTAGAAGTAAAATACTTTTTGTTTCATCCCATTCGGACATTTCGTTTAGAAGTTATCACGAGTATATGACGCTAAGAGTTGGTACCTAATAATAAGTTATTTGTCAAAGAGTTTTTATGAACATAATACCTAATATTAATCTTTATACAAATAAATGTGTTGTTGATTATGAGTATTAGATCTTAGAAGAGTATAATAAATACATCTATACTGATATATAAAGCTGAAGAGTTTTTGTTTGTTTGAACGCGCTAATCTCAGGAACTACTGGTCCAATTTGAAAAAGTTCTTTCAGTGTTAGATAGCCCGTTTATCGAGGAAGGCTATAGGCTATATATCATCACGCTACGGGCAATAGGAGACGCAAACGACGTTGCGTGGGTCAGCTAGTTAGGGACATATACAATTAAGTACGTATCGTGTTCCTACAACATCCGATATCCGTGACCGACTTTCTTGGATTCATACAATAAGTAAACTGAGAATATACCGTTGTAGTTTTTTAAACATGATATTTAATGAATGTGCAATTCAGTATTGTGTCAACATCCCTCATACTTTTTCTTTTTTAAAGACAACTCCCGCACTAGGAATGTACATCCTGTCGCGGGGAACTTTGCGAACATACATCAAACGGACAAAAACACCCAGACTCAGAACAACAGTTTGTGGATCACACAAAGTTCCCACTTCTGGGAACTGGCCAAGTCAAATCTAACCTACTTTAAGATCTCACATTTTAAATAACAGCAATTGTCACATTTTAAATAACAGCAAATATAGGTGTCCAATGAAGCAAAGAAATAGAGTTTGATAACGTCAGAACGTTATTTTGTTCCTATTAATGCATATTTGGATTTTGCATGGAACTAGGCACTCATTTAGATCTCCATTCTTTTTGCGGCGAAGCCCACAGCCAAGCATAATTTTTGTATTGAACTTGGCTCTCCTTATTAACATTTATGTTTTTGGGTGGGATATCATTACTTTTTGTAAAGAAAACTAGGCAGGTATTGGGATTTAATAATAATATATATTGGGATAGTTTCAAATATCTGCAACGCTACAATTTAAAAAAAAAATTTGAATGAGTACCCCCCTATTTTTTTACTTTTCTTATATTTAGATTTTTTCCTACGCTTACACACAATTATCGAGCTGGATTCCAAATTTCATCCTTCTAAGTCCTCTGGAAGTAGGTTGGATTTAGAGGTTAGATGTCAGTCAGTCAGTTAAAATTTAAGTCTTTTTAACCGACTTCAAAAAAAGGAGGTTTCTCAATTCGACCGTTTTTTTTTATGTGTGTTCGGGGATAACTTCGTCGTTTATGAACCGATTTTGATGATTCTTTTTTTAATGGAAAGTAGATGTCCCCGACGGTGGTACCATGATAAGGAAACTAGGATCTGATGATGGCATCCCAGAGAAATCGAGTGTAACCCTCATTTTTTTCAGGCACGTACTATGTTTTTCGTATATTTTCTGAAGCTACGCCGGTATTTGCGTCTGGTAGTCATCATTTAATGATGATGAGCTGATGATAAAAGGTAAAACTCCTTAACGGTTAGGAGTTGGAGGATAAATCTTTAAATGTCATATGTATGGATGTTACCTTTAGTCGTATTCTTTCAAGTTATTTAGGTCAGCTGATGATGGAAGTCACAACTCCTCAACGGTTAGGAGTTGGAGGATAATTCTTTCAATTTCATACGTATCTATAGACCTTTAGTTGTATACTTTTAAGTTATTTAGGTGAGCTGGTGTCACAGGCGTTATGATGACTAACCCCTTAATGTATTTTGCTTTAAGTAACTCGCCTGCTTCTATTTCATCACGACATTTAAGCTTGGACACGATTCCTATTGCCCCGTAGACCACGTTCTCGGTAACAGAAATCTTGCATCTCAGCATAATTTTGGAAACTGATCATACTCAGTTTTAATACGTGTTCAAACCACTAAAGTTATTCGCATCGGCAGAAATTATATGAAATAGTTCAACTTACTGATAACCTATGATTGTTTGCACTAAAAATGGAAAAATAAAAACTTTTTATTAAAAAAAAATCCGATTTGGCTTGGCGCCGACTTCAAACAGATTTTAGGTACCTAGCATACACAATAATACTTACTTCTATTTAAATGAATAAAGAATTAGGTATAGGCAATTTATGAAGAACCAGTTTATTTTACGCTTTTTAGTGTTTTTTGGCAGGGAGTTTTCGTCGGATGGTTTTTTGGAAGTCGATTTTTTTTTTTATAAAAAGTTTTTATTGACCTTCGTATCTTTATAACCGTTTGAGCTAGCTTCATTAAATTTGGGCTTCTAGATGTCCTTATGGATATAATTAAACACACGTAGTTTTATGTGTTTACGTTAAAGTGGTTTTGAATTATAGAAGGATCAAAAGTGGCACCAAGTGGTTCGTGTAATATTACACTCGGCGCTGGTTAGCCTGTTCCCTTTGCTTGAACTGAGCTTGACCACTTGTATTCATTGCATGGGTGCGATGCCAAGAAGGGAAAAGTTGGCACAAACCTGGTCTAAATCTGATGTTAACTGTCCTATCTAGGCACGGCAGCAAAACAACGTGACACGAGAATTATATGAACCCCGTTCGTACCGCGGGTAACGTCGCGGGACGACGCTAGTTTAAAATAAGTAGCCTAAGTTACTCCTTATATCATCAGATAACTAGCAGTGAAAGTCCCGTGAAAATCGGTCTAGCCGTTCCAGAGATTAAATAGCCGGAACAAACAGACAGACAAAAATTTTAAAAATGTTATTTTGGTATATGTACCGTGTACAAATACATATGCTTTTTGTAAAAAGCGGTTATTTTAACATTTTAAACAGACACCCCAATTTTATTTAATTGTATAGATAATAGATAGATACCCACTCACCATTTAAATAAAGCATAATAACAACAAACAAAACTAAAATTCAATAACGCAACACCACAGACTGCGGGGACCACAACAAAACAACTAAACAGTTTACCTACCGTTTTTTATTTATACATACTAATATTTATGCCACTCACTGTGAGTCATGCCGTCATCTGAACCATACGTCACTCAAACCAGTGATAATACTATCTGATATGGATATGAACTTGTTATGTTACGTTTTATTGGCAAGTCGAGACATCATCAACAGCTTTTATCAGTCCACTGCTGGACATAGGCCTCTTCTTTGAAAGAAGGTTTTAGCCTACTCTACCATTCTTTTTTTACGGTAGAAACCCCTACGGTCAGTCGCCCCACCGGGGTTTGCGGTGGGGTAGTGTGTCGGAATCGGAACGACTAAAACCACACGGCGTGCCACTCTGGGCCTTAGAGCGTTTTCACACTATCCGATCCGATATCGGTGTCGGGCGCCGATACGATATCGGAGGAAGAAAAATGTATGTATTTGTCGATATCCAATATCGGGCCGGACAATATGAAAGACAGATACATCACTACATAGTATAAAACAAAGTCGCTTTTTCTGTCCCTATATCCCTTTGTGTGCTTAAATCTTTAAAGTACGCAACGGATTTTGATGCGGTTTTTTTTAATAGATAGAGTGATTCAAGAGGAAGGTTTCTATGTATAATAAATGCATAATATAGTATGGAAACACTGTTAATTTTCGAGGTTTCTAATGTGATGTAGCAAATAAACTCATTTTTTTGCGCTTACATTGCAAACGCTGGTTGCACCCTACGAGATAGATCAAAATAATGTACAGTAGGTAGTAGAGCCACGCTGATTTCAGCACGAACGGGCCGGCTCGACCGGGGCGGTACTACCCTCGCACAGAAAATCAACGTAAAATGACAGCGTTCGTGCTGTCGTGTTTCGTTGGTGAGTGCGAGACCGGAGGCCCAATTAGTCTAGTCAACAAGTCCCATACTTGTTGACTAGACTAAAAGATGCACAAGCATCACTAGGCCGCCATAGTGTGGGTCGCCATACTGCATTGTTGTATTCGCAATGAGTATGGTGGCCACCACTCGTGGATTCTGCTTATGCTTTCCATCAGGCAGAGTAGAGTCATTTTGGCAGGCCAAATATAAAAAAAAAAATAAAAAAAAAACTACAGTATTGTACACCTTAAAAAGTACTACAAAAAAGTCCGCGACGGTATATGTCTATCTCTTAGGGATAACCCACAACAACCATTTTTTATTCCTTTCTTTTTACGAGAAATAATGGCTTATTTACGAAGTGATTTTAAGCAATAGAAAATGAATCGTTATACAATTAAGTAAATGAAATACATTGTGCATTTAATTTAGATCAAAATGTCCCTTTACAGTATCTAATTTAAATGAATATATTCGAAGATATTACAGATTTAAAATGCACGAATCGTGTCGTCGGCGGGTCGCTAGTATTTCATAAATTTAACTTCCTTCGATATCGTATCGGCGCCTAATACCGATATCGGATCGGATAGTGTGAAAACGCTCTTAGACGAGAGGTATTCGGGAGCTGCTGTTTTTATAACATCTAGAGCCCTCCCAACGCCTGCCCACACTGACGCCGGCACTGTATGCTATTAAAATCTCAATTTAGGCGACGTACGGCACACGCGTACGTCGCCTCCTCGTGGCTACTTTACCACCCTGGCCAGACCCGTCCGTGTAGGGTTTGTTTCAAGTTTTCCTCCTCTTTACAGTGTTAATGCCCTGCATAGTTTTATCTTTTAGTCACTTCTTACAACTCCCATGGGATGAATAGAGGTGGTAGCACTGTTGATTCTTAATCCCTCACAACACACGAAGTGGCCAAAAGTGACCAAATATTTTAAATAACTTCCAACTTCCATTGTGCACATTTGAAAGCATGATGACCACTGCCTCGGTGGCGGATAAAAAAAAAAGACCTGTGGCACTCGGGGACTGCCGCGGTAAAGCTATTGCATAGCATTTATGCCGCGGTCGAGCGGACAGACAGACAGACATGACGAATCTATAAGGGTTCCCGCGATAGTAAACGCTTAGATGCTATGAACGTGCGCGAAAGCTCAGCAATGAATTTGGCTTGGCATTTGACTGCCTCGTTGGTCTCGCGGTTGGCGTGTGCGACTGCTGATCGTGAGGTCTGGGGTTCATTTCCCGGGTCGAACCAAATGTTTGTATGATCTACAAATATTTGTTTCGGTGTTTGGGTGTTTTCTATGTATAATATGTATGTATTTACAAAAAAAAGTTGTCTAGTACCCATAGCACAAGCTCTACTTAGCTTGGGACTAGATGGCGTTGTGTGTTAGATGTCCGAAATATTTAAAAAAAAAAAAAAAAAAATGAATAGGTCGGCTCGACCGGGGTGATATCACGGCCTCACAGAAAACCGGTGTTTGTTTCACCGAGGAGTGAGGATATTGGAGGCGCATACCCTAACACCTCCCCCTATCCCCCTCCCTATGCCCTAAAGGCCGGCAACGCACTTGTGACGCCTCTGACGTTGCGGGTGTCCATAGGCGGCGGTAATCACTTACTATCAGGCGATATGTCTGCTCATTTGACCCTTATTCCATAAAAAAAAGCGTGGAAACGTAGCATCACATGAACTTCGGTTATAACCACTGAATCAAAAATAAACGATTACAGATGCTAATAAGCTTTACATACAACTGTAACTACTATTGTTCGCTTAGTTAACTTATATCAGTTTAGTTTTGGCTTCGCGTTGTACTGAATCAAAAGTCGGTATTAAGATTATCAACATGTCAATGACTTCTTGCAAGTTTTATTTGTCTAATAATAAATTACAGATTGGTTTGATTTGAGTTGCTACATAGCAAGCTGCAACCAATAGGAGCCGAGGAAACAAGGAAAACTGTAACTGTAAGCCTGGCAAAGTCACTCTGATCTGCCTGATAGAAAGCATGAGCAGAATCCAAGAGTAGTGGTCACACCATAATCATTGCGAATGCAGTCAACGCAACAATGCAGCATGGTGACCCACACTATTGTGGCCTATTGAGATGCTTCTGCATCATTGGGCCTCCGGTCTCGTACTCATCAAAGAAACATGACATTACTTGTGTGTGACACCTATGGTATTGCGTAATCGCTTACCATCAGGCGATGCGTCATCTCGTTTGCGCCTATTCCATAAAAAAGACCCTAAGGGCCTAGAATGAGATCTTTTCATAAAAAAATTGGTTGTCTGTAAAGTCGGTTTACGGACGATAGTTTAACGTGACAACATCATCATAACAAAACATTGATGAAATGATGAGAGATGCAACGATTGATGTAATGATACAACGACATACAATGAGCGCAACGGGACAATGAGTCATCTTTTTCGTGCATGCAGCCGGCGTTCATCAATTATTAGAAGTTGTTTGTCACGTCAAAACGAATGCTGCCACTTTAGGTTGCCGATTATATTTTTTTTGTACATAAAGTGTGAAATAAATAAACAAATAACACACAAAGGACGTTCTCTACAATATGTACGCCATATCAGTATATTGACGTTGAAATCTGTCCATTAATACACCGGTGACATAATATTGTGTTAATACATAAAGTGCGATGATTTGCACTTCCCACAAATGACATAAACCATTGAAATAACACTTGTTTACGTTTTGTATACGCTATATCTAATCAATAAAGTCAAACAATAATATCATCAGAAAAACTCAAATAAATAAAAAAAAATCGGACCTCTACTTAACACACATCGCCATCTAGTCCCAAACTAAGCAGAGTAATGTGTACTAGACAACTGACATAAATACATATTACTTCTTTTTTTGTAAATACATACAAATATTTATTTAGTTAAAAAGTACAATAATTTACAAATTAAATTCTTAAATTTTATAAATAAAGTACATAAATTGTTATTTGCCCGAACTACATTGAATCTGTGTCTCGGGCGAAGAAAATGCTTACAAAGCATAGAAAACACCCAAACTCCGAAATAAATATTTGCAGATGATACAAACATTTGATTCGACCCGGGAATCGAACCCAAGACGTAAGCACAGCAGTCGCATACGCTACCACTGCGCCACCGAGGCAATCAAATGTTACAACCGTTGCGAGTACGATTCCCGCAAAGTGGTTTGATCAGATTTATATTACCTATGTCGCCCGGGTCATTACTACGAATCTATTGACACCTCGTTCATTAATATCGGTTCAGTTGTTAAGGCGCATTACATTAAAATTAAAACATACATAGAGGCCAATACTATAACCCTTCCTTTTGTTTCTTTTTTTTATGTATGGCCCTGCTACAGTGACTCTACTCTGCCTGATGGAAAGCATAAGCAGAATCTAAAAGTGGTGGTCTAAAAGTGGTAATACTCGCTGCGAATGCAGACAATGTAACAGTGCAGCATGGTTAGGGATTGCAATCCGGTGTCATTTCCAATCCGGCCGGATCCGGACTGAATTTCATAAATATGGCCGGATCCGACTGGATCCGGTCGGATTGATTTAACAAAGAAAAAATCATTTCCTTGTAAGTTCCAACATGGACCGTTAATGAAGTGTAAAAAAAACGACAGCTATAAACTAAGTCGACTTTATTATGATAACTTTTGAAAGAGAGAAAACTGTTAAATACTTATCGTCGTTCATCTTTGAAACAAATAAATTCATCTTTCAAACTTACCGTGAGAGAGCCACGCTTCGGCATACATGGGCCGGGTCGACCAGAGTGATACCACAGCCTCACAGAAAACTAGTATGAAACAGCGCTTGCTCTGTGTTTCACCGAGTGAGTAAGGATACCGGAGGCCCATCCCCCAAAGGCCAGCAACGCACTTGTGACGTCTCTGGTGTTGCGGGTGTTCATGGGTGGCGTTAATCGCTTACCATCAGGCGATACATCTGCTCGTTTGCCCCCTATTATATAAAAAAAAGATCATAGACTAAAACTAAAAATAATTACAATTTCCAAAAATAATAACGTCTCTTTATTACCTACCTACGTTACAGTAAATAGGTAGGTACAGTATATTGTTGGTGATACAGTCTACTTTTTACAGTTTAATCAGAGATCAATACTATTAATAAACATCATGAAACTAACTAAACATAACGTAATGATTAATCTTAAGTGAGATCAAAAATCTCAATCTGACTGCCTCGTTGGTCTCGCGGTTGGCGTGTGCGACTGCTGATTATGAGGTCTCGGGTTCGATTCCCGGGTCGGATCAAATGTTTGTATGATCTACAAATATTTGTTTCGAAGTTTGTGTGATTTCTATGTATAATATGTTTGTATTTACAAAAAGTATATATATATTTTTATCAGTTGTCTAGTACCCATAACACAAGCTCTGCTTAGCTTGGGACTAGATGGCGTTGTGTGTTAGATGTCCGAAATATTTATTTATTTATTAATTAATTCATCATTATGTCATTATTATTAGTGGGTATTGCGAGAGTCCTAATCAGCTGTATTTTCATAATTGTCGGTCATGCAGGTAATTGTCAAGTTTAAACTCACCGACCTGACATCTAATTAGTAGTAGATTCGTCAAGTGTCAAATAGTATGAAACATGGAGAGCAGTCATTTTGATAGCTTTTGAACTCAAGTTTTAATATGGAAAATCGGAAAATATATACTCTTAAGATGTCTAGTTAAATGTCTGTCAGGTTTGTGTTCGAACTCTGTAGCTTGTAAACAAATATAATTACTATTGGTTTAAAACAACGAACTTAAGAAACTATTTGTGTTAATTGTGTCATATCTCAATCGACTTAACAGAGCTTGCAAATGTAACCTGCAGGCACGGGACCCACGACTCGCACAGGTTGTAAACAGCATACGCTTAAAGTACCTACATTCGAGACAGCGCAATTATTTTGCCAAAATACAAATTTACCGGATCCGGTCGGTGTAACAGTACCGGATCTGTTAGACGTATATTTAAGCCGGATCCGCCGGATTACCGGATCCGGTTTTCCGGATTGCAATCCCTAAGCATGGTGACCCACACCATGGCGGCATAGTGAGATGCTTCTGCATCATTGGGCTTCCGGTCTCGCACTCACCAACACGACAGCACTGCAGCTGTAATTTTACGTAGATCTTCTGTGCGAGGGTAGTACCGCCCCGGTCGAGCCGGTCCTACCGTGCTGAGATCAGCGTGGCTTTATTATCTTTGAATTTTCGTCTTAGTCGGGTAGAATGAATAATACAGCTCCTTATAATTACATAAACTATACATTTTGACTGCCTCGTTGGTCTCGCGGTTGGCGTGTGCGACTGCTCATCATGAGGTCTCGGGTTCTATTCCCGGGTCGGATCAAATGTTTGTATGATCTACAAATATTTGTTTCGGAGTTTGGGTGTTTTCTATGTATAATATGTATGTATATTTATAAAAAAAAGTATATATGTATTTGTATCAGTTGTCTAGTACCCATAACACAAGCCATGCTTAGCTTGGGACTAGATGGCGTTGTGTGTTAGATGTCCGAAATATTAAATAACATACATAACGTCACGCTTACTTTCCAGAGGGTTAGGCAGAGTTTTTATTTCCTAATCTGATAATTTACGTCTCTCTAACATAGAAAAAAATAAAAAAAAAGGCTTGAAAATAGTCAAACAAATTTTCAAAGTGAAATTTAAAACACTGACTAAATTTGACCCTTTCAAACGCCGCCAATTTGCGTGCGCTTTTGCTATGACCAATGACGTCATTGTCATTTCGTGTTTGTTTACTTTTCAGTGTTTTAGTTACTTTATACATATTTACAGTTTTATTTGCTATAAAAATCATGGAAGAAGTTAATTTTTCTCACAAACACTACTAATACAGTATGAACATCGACGCCGATAATTCCGATGAAGTAACCATCGACGTCACATTTTGTTTCGACCAATAGTGCGCGTTTTAGAAGTTTGAATTTCCCTCCCTTAATTTTCACTTTTTATTTAATACTAGCTGACCCACGCAACGTCGTTTGCGTCTCCTATTGCCCGTACCGTGATAATTTTCCCCCGTTTTTGAAACATTCTTCATTGGTGCTCCGCTCCTATTGGTCTTAGCGTGACGATATACAGCATATTGCCTTCCTCGATAAATGGGCTCTAACACCGAAATAATTTTTCAAATTGGACCAGTAGTTCCTGAGATTAGCGCATTCAAACAAACAAACAAACTCTGCAGCTTTATAATATTAGTATAGATATATTATATATATATTAGCTGACCCACGCAACGTCGTTTGTGTCTCATATTGCCCGTAGCGTGATAAATTTCCCCCGTTTTTGAAACATTCTTCATTGGTACTAGGCTCCTATTGGTATAAGCGTGATGATATATAGCCTATAGCCTTCCTCGATAAACGGGCTATCTAACACTGAAAGATTTTTTTCAAATTGGACCAGTAGTTCCTGAGATTAGCGCGTTCAAACAAACAAAACTCTTCAGCTTTATATATTAGTATAGATGTATTTATTATATTCTTCTAAGATCTAATACTCATAATCAACAACACATTTATTTGGATAAAGACTAATATTAGGTATTATATTGATAAAAACTCTTTGACAAATAACTCAATAATAGGTACCAACTCTAAAGGCGTGTCTCCTGCTCCTAAAAATAACAAAACAAACTAACGAAATGTTTCTGCAAACCATGTTAGCACACCATTGCCGTCTCCTATGATTTTAAGCGGACGTCACACACGAACATCAAACATAGGGATACGGTGACGATTAGAAAGTATCGATACTGTACTCATGAGTAGCATCGAATAAAAAGTATCGTACTCATAAAAGTATCGAAACGGAAGTATCGATACTTCAAAGTATTAAGTACTTTTCTAAACTAGAAAATTTCATAATTTATTTTTATTTCTTACCCTAATTGAATGGCTTATAACGCTGATGTTAGGTAACCTTTTAATATTATTTAAATTGTCCTTTATAGTATAAATATGAATAATATTAGTATTAATGTAAGTTCAGTTCAGTTTCATTATACGAGAAGCATAAAATGAAAATAATAAAAATGTATGAATAAGTATCAGCTACTTAATTATAACGAAAATGATCACTGTTTAGCAAGTCGATAACATCCGAGTTGTAAATCAAAACGATTAATCTTTACCTCCGCAACGACTAAAATGAATAATGTTATGTAGTAAATGCACAACCCTATGTTAGCAAATGAAATCGCCCTCCCCGCCCTTGCAGGCGAACACGGGGATGTTTTCCGTCCGCTTCGGATAACGCGTTTGCTTGTTAAAAATAACAAAACAGTTAGGCCACGCCCATATTTTGTAAATATGTGATGTTTGGTGTTTAAAAACATTAAACAGTGTCGCAGGAGACCCGGCTTTAGCGTCTTATACTTGTGATAACTTCTAAACGAAATGTCCGAATAGGGTGAAACAAAAAGTATTTTACTTCTACATAAATACCCTTGATAACATAATGCTTTATTTGGATAAGAATTAATATTACAATACACATTTAACGTAGTTTCTTTCTTCAGACGATTTAATAAATTTTTTGAACACAAAAGCGGTTATTGTGACTAAACCATGATAGTTAGATATATGCTCTCGCGGACTTTTTTGTAGATCTTAATGAGACCTACAAACCCGTAATACATGATTTTGTTATATTGTCAATACTTTTGGCAGCGCACGCAAAAATAGGTTTTCGATTTCACACCTTGGGTTACAAAATAGCAATTTTCTTACGGATCTCTAATTTTTTTGAAAATAAAATATAGCCTATAGCCTTCCTCGATAAATGGACTATCCAACACTGAAAGAATTTTTAAAATCGGACCAGTAGATCCTGAGATTAGCGCGTTCAAACAAACAAACAAACTCTGCAGCTTTATAATATTAGTATAGATTTTCTGGGCTTTAATAACACTAAATAAAAAAAATACCTTATAAGTATATTGTAAAGATAATAAAGAATCTAGAAAAAAATATTTGAGACAAATTTAAATTTTATGCGTATTCCCTATTGATCTCCACTTAGTAGTTTTTTTTATTTTATGAAAAAGACAACTCCCGCACTAGGAATATATCCTGTGTCGCGGGGACTTTACAAACACACATGAAACGGACACAAAGAACACTCAGACTCAGAACAACAATTTGTGGATATAATGTTGTTCCATGTGGGATTTGAACCCACCACACTTGGCGAAGTAGGAAGCAGCGTGATGACCACTACTGGTTTAGACTAAGCCATATGTGCAGTCAGTACGGTTCTGACGCACCTATTTTGCTACTTATACCTAATTCATCATGAAATTGGTACTACTTTTTTTTTCACTGAGTGAGTAAGGATACCGGAGGCCCATACTCCAACCTCCCCTCATCTCCCTCCCCATCCCCCAAAGGCCGGCAACGCACTTGTGAGTCCTCTGGTGTTGCGGGTGTCCATGGGCGGCGGTAATCGTCCAAGATACGACTGTTCGTTTGCCCCCTATTCCATAAAAAAAAACAGCAGAGTTGCCAGTTTAAAATATTATAAAAAAACCGACTTCCAAAAAACATCCAACGAAAACTCTCTGCTAAAAAAACACTTAAAAGCGTAAAATAAACTGGTTCTTCATAAATTGCCTATACCTAATTCTTTATTCATTTAAATAGTAGTATTATAATGTGTGCTAGGTACCTAGAATCTGTTTGAAGTCGGTGCCAAGTGACTATCGCTTAGACTTTTGTAATTGTTCGTTTGTATTCTTTTTGGCTTAGCACCGACATCAAACAGATTTTAGGTACCTAGCACACATTATAATACTACTATTTAAATGAATAAAGAATTAGGTATAGGCAATTTATGAAGAACCAGTTTATTTTACGCTTTTAAGTGTTTTTTTGGCAGAGAGTTTTCGTTGGATGTTTTTTGGAAGTCGGTTTTTTTTTTTTATAAAAAGTTTTTATTTTTCAGTTTTAAGTGCAAACAATCGTAGGTAAGTAGTAAGTTGAACTATTTCATCAAATTTCATCATCAAGAATACAAATGAAGGTCTAAACGTACGTGTAATATTGAAATCATCCTCTAATTCCTAACTGTTGAAGAGTTTAACCTTCTATCATCAGTTCACCTAAATAACTTGAAAGTATACGACTGAAGGTCTTTAGATACGTATGAAATTGAAAGAATTATCCCCCAACTCCTAACCGTTGAGGAGTTGTACCTTCCACCTTCCATCATCAGCTTACCTAAATAATTTGAAAGAATACGACTAAAGGTAACATATATACATCTGATATTTAAAGATTTATCCTCCAACTCCTAACCGTTAAGGAGTTGTACCTTACATCATCAGCTCATCATCATAAAATGATGACTACCAGACGCAAATACGGGTGTAACTTCAGAAAATATACGAAAAACATAGTATGTGCCTATAAAAAATGAGAGTTTCCCTCGATTTCCCTGGGATCCCATCATCAGATCCTGATATACTGGCAATGGGACCACCGCGGAAGCATACCCTTTCGAATACAAAAAAAAAATTTTAAATCGGTCCACAACTGACGGAGTAATCGGGTAACATACATAAAAAAAATAAAAATATAAAAATACATACAGTGGAACATAGAACATCCTCCTTTTTGGAAGTCGGTTAAAAATAGGGGAACGGTTGCAGAAAATAACGTGTTAAGGGTCGCTTGAATCATTGGTGACACACGATTGCACCATTTCAATATTCTATGTGTCACACGTTGGTTAGAATGCAAGACAAAGACAGTTACGGATAGCAGACTAATGAGAAAGAATAATAATTCACTATGGAACTCACTACTAGCTACCAGCGCAAGTGTTTCCCTGCCACTATGATCCCGGGTTCTTCAGGGCTCCCACACATAACTGCGATGCGATTCGGCGTGAAGTTCTTGCGGTGCATTCGTGCGAGCTTGCAGATATTTGCGATGCGTTGCGAACTCGCAGTTATGTATGGGAGCAAGCGGAGCGTGAAAAAGCATCTCACTAGGCCGCGTGAGGTATGGGTCTCCATACTGCAATGTCTGCATTCGCAGTGAGTATGGTGACCCCCACTCTTGGATTCTACTCAAGCTTTCCATCAGGTTGATTAGAGTCATTTTGGCAGGCCTTTAAAGTAAAGGTTGTTTATTTGGTATAAGGGTTCGTATTGACTGCCCGTGCCTCGGAGAGCACGTCAAGCCGTCGATCACGGTTGTCATGAATATCGATGACAATCGTTATTAAGTCAGTGCTCGCAAATATACTGAAAGTAACACTAAGTGCGACTATCGTAGTGTCCATGACGCATTTATTTCAGCACTGTACACAGCTTTAGCAATACAACCCTTAAAGCGTCCCAGTTTCGGATACTACTACAGTTGATTCATAATTTCACAAAAACTTGACATTGTTATTCAAAAGCTTTTTAAACAGATTTAATGTAAACTGACGAAATGGCTGACTAATGGCAGTGGTTAAAGTGGCCAGCTCGCTGCTTATTAATCCGCTGAGTGTTATAGGTTCGATCCTGATAGCGTAAAAGGGAGCAAGTCCCAAACCCGGAACTTCAGGCATTGGATGGGAAAATTACAACATAGATAATTATAAAGTGTTTGTAGCCCCAGAGGTTAATAGGAATAATGAGGAATAATGTTAGATGTATAATTAGACTAGCTTTTGCCCGCGGCTCTGCCCGCATGTATAGTCCATTCGTTTAGGCAGTGTTGGAGCACCCGCACGAAATTGTGGTTATTGTTGTGAAATAAGAATATATTAATTCATACAATGGCGTAAACTGACAAATCATACTTGCTTGTGGGTGTAGGCCGCAGGCGGGCCCTTTGATTTTGTGGCGGCTCGCCGCACGTGCGACAGCGGGGCGATTAAAGTGACCGTATCTAAGAGAATGAACTATATGTAGAGCGCAAGTTAATTTCATTGAAATCGGTGCAGCGGTTTAGCCATTGAAGCTTTACAGACAGACAAAGTTACTTTCGAATTAATAATATCTATTAGTATGGACTGTTCATATTTAGAGGATAATTATTAAATTATGTTACCACATTAACGGCTGTGACATCAGCCGATCTAGAGGAAAACTGGTTTTGATTGTTGATACAAAAATGACATTTCATTAATGGTGATATCATTACGCCAATGTTTACATGAGAAGCATTACTGTTTAGAGTGTATAGTCATAAAAGATTACGGATCATCATTAAAGAAAAATATTCATTCAGCGCCATCTAGTGAAAACGAGAAGAATTAGGTATTTTAGTATTATACAACGACGTAGCAAATACAATTTTTATTTGTAACTAGTTGCCTCCGGCAGTATTACCCGCGGTTTTTATTGCTTTTAAATATTGTTAAATAACAATAAACAATTAGTCCCATCAATTTCTTCCCGTTACAATTTAATCGACAGTTTAAATAGTATATATCCGTAATAGCTATAATGGTCGTCCAGTAGTTATTTTTTTTTTAGGGTTCCGTACCCATAGGGTAAAAGGCTTTCAAATGGCTTTCTTTTATCTTGGTCCACCCCAGACGAGAATAAAGCATGAATGTATCTTTATATAAAGATATAAATCTTCTGTACGTGTGTATGTGACTAAACTCCTCCTTCTTCTTAGCGTTTCGACGGCAAACGTTTCGTGTCAGTGTAGTTAGATCTTAGCAGACCAGAACGCGGCCACTCTGACTGCATTGTCGGTGACAGCCATTATATCCTCCCTCGTGCAGGTGTCCGGGCAGGCAGGGCATGATGTAAGGTGGGACATCGTTTGGGTTTCACCGCATAAACAGCCCAGGTTGTCACCGTCCGCAAATCTCCACCTCGACATATTTTCCTTGCTCCGGCCGACCTGAGTCCGAAGTCTGTTTAAGGACCTCCAGGACGGCCATGGTAATTCGTGTCCAGGCGGTATGCACTCAGTCGGCACCACAAAAGGCTCCGGCAATGACACGCTGTCGCTCCACAATTTGCACCTAGCTTGAGATGGGCCCAAGGTCAATGGGTCGACACATTTCGCAAAACTCCTACGACTCTTTAGTCTCTGTTGGGGCAGGGTGTAGCCGTACATGGGGTGTCGTGGGTCGCTCACCATTTTTGCCCTCTCTGCGGAACTCGTCACAGTCCTCAAATAGTACCCAGGTACTTTGGATTGTGATTGTGGGCAATGAGTTCACCCGGCCACATGATGTTGAGCCTTCGGTTCGCCTAGTTGTTGCGAAAATGAAACGCACAGGACTCCGTTTTCGATGGATTTGGCTTGAGCGAGTTATCCCTGTAGTACCGACTCAAGGCGCAAAGAGCCGCAGTGAGGTTGACCTCTACTTCTTCGAAACTGGAAGCTTGGGATGTTAGCGCAAGATCGTCTGCGTATATAAAGCGGAAGGTGTTCGGGCTGGACGGTTGGTCGTTCGTGTAGATGTTGAATAAGAGC
This sequence comes from Diaphora mendica, assembly GCA_949125395.1. Taxonomy (NCBI): domain Eukaryota; kingdom Metazoa; phylum Arthropoda; class Insecta; order Lepidoptera; family Erebidae; genus Diaphora; species Diaphora mendica. The sequence continues at coordinate 33,279,494 of OX421312.1, forward strand.
GGGGCTAAGACACTGCCCTGTGGCAAACCGTTCCGCTGAGATCGCCAGCGGCTTCGATCCGTGAGGAGATGAACCTGAAAGCGACGATTATGGAGAAGCTCTCGGAGTATCATGACAAATTTTGAATCGCCCGTCATGACTTCCACCTTCCACAACAGTCGCCTAAGGTTCACCGTATCATATGCCGCAGTGAGGTCGACGAAAACAGCGCCGGTTATTTTTCCCAGCTCAAAACCGTCCTCGATATGTTGCGTGAGTTTTAAGGTCTGGTTGCAGCATGATTTAGCTGGTCTAAAGCCCGCTTGCTCTGGTATCAAAACCGGGTCTATAAAACTAGTAAGCCTGGTCAGCAGCAGTCGTTCAAACAGTTTATATGTGTGGCACAATAATGATATAGGCCGGAAGTTTTTGGGGTTGTCTGTTGGTTTCCCCGGTTTTGGTATAGCGATAACTTTAGACTTTCTCCAGACCCTTGGTACGGAAGCGGATTCCAAGCAGTTGTTAAACATCATCAGCAACCATGACACAGCAGCCGGGCCGAGGTGCTTTAATTGCTCCACAGATATGTTGTCCACCCCCGAAGCCTTGCCACATTTAAGGTGATTTATGGCCGAGACGATATCAGACAGGCCGAATGGTTTACTGATGTGATCATTAGCGCCCCTGATGCTGTTCGATTTTGGTGTGTTTGCGAGGCGGCCTGATGTCTTACCATTCAGGAGAAGCTGGTGGGCTATCTGATTAGCGGTGACTAGGCGGGGAGGCGCAGGTGAAGAAGGGTCGCTGGTCAATTTCCGTATGGTGTTCCATGCCTTCTTACTGTTATGGGTCATGTCCATATTGGTAACAGTGTTCATCCATATTTCCAGTCGAGACTTAAATATCTGCGAAAGTAGCTCCTCACCGACTAAGGTAGTCTCCGCGGAGAAAGGGTCGCGTCTGAATAGACTTTCATACTCCTTTAGCAGGTCTCTGGATTCCTTCGATAGTCCCGGTATGTAGGATTTTCGACAAGCTCTAGGTATGCATTTGCGAGATGTTGTGGAGACTATGTCAACAAATCGGTCGTAATTCTGGGGCGTTGGTGGGACACTTAGTAGGGCCTCGTCCACAAACCCCGAGAACCGTTGCCAGTTGGCCTTAGAGTAGTTGAATCGGCGTTTGGGAGGGAGCGCATCTAGAGGTTTTATGACGGGCTCTATTGTGCACATAATTGGCCTATGCTGTGTACGAGGTATGGGAGTGCACACGGTCCTAGTGCACTGTGATATGATGTTTTCACTAGTGAAGGTTAGATCCGGGTTGTAACCACGCTTCCAGCGGCCACTGTTAAAGGAAGCTGGTTGTTTTGGGCTGTGGAGAAGCACTAAGCCGTTGGACTCTGCCCACTCCTCAACAGCTTGCCCATTCACATCCGTGAAGTTGTAGCCCCAGGTCGAACTGTGACTATTAAAGTCGCCCATTACAATTTTGACGGGCTGGTCGTTGAAATTTTCAGGAGGGAAGAATTGAAAGGGCGTCCCGGGGGGCTTGTAAAGAGAAGTGACGGTACAGTGGCCAAGGTCTACTGTAATTATTTGAATACCATTCTGGGTCGAACATTTACTTGACTTTGTGCTTACGCCGGGAGCAACAAACACTGCTGCGTTACCGTGCTTCGGGTGACAAATCTCGGCGATAAGCGTGAGTCCAGGAATGTACGGCCGACTCTGAGTTTCATCCCTATGGGTTTCTTGGACACACAAGACGTCGCAGTGCGCGGTGCGACATAAGTCAGAGAGAATTTATGATTTGTCTTGCGAGAAACCCTCGATGTTAATAGAGACTACACACAAGGCCGGCTTTAAGGGTGGACTGTTGGTGTTTGCCATCGTGGTGAAAGGATTCGCCAATCAGCAAGGGGATCGCAGATTGTTTCCAGGATGCGCCGGACGTACGGGGCTCATTATGGTACGTCGCAACGGGGAGGCTCCTTTCATGCACCCCCTACTAAACTCCTCCTAAACGGCTGAACCGATTTTAATGAAATTGTTTGTGTCTATTCCTGACGATTCGAGAATGATTTAGATTCACAATTCGTAAAAAAAAACAAAATAAATCTAGGTATTTGTGTAGCTAATTGCTTCCGCCCGCGGCTTTATCAGCGGGTGAAGTTATACCGCGGGTAATACCGCGCGGCTCACCTAGTACATCTACGTAAATAAAGCTCAGCCAGCAGACTTTTAAGTTCTACACATTTAAAAATATTTCAGACAGTTTAAGTACGTCTTAATTTAGTGTAGGACGTCAACAAGCAAGGTGGAGTGATGATTTACGCAAGATGGCTGGCAGGAGCTTGATGCGAATAGCCTAGCATCGAACCAAGTCGCGTGCAATTCAAGAGGCTAATGTCCAGGATTGGCTGCAATAAGCTGATGATGTCTTATACAAATGAGCAGACACCGCCATCTTTGCACACATACAACCCAAAAAGTCTCAAAGAAATATGCCACCTTTTGAGTCAGCCCCCACACTCCTCCCAGAGACAGGAAAGGGAAGAAAGGGGGTGAAGCTCATCATTACCATTTTGCTGACTTCCTCCAATTCCATTTGGGTTTGTCTGGTAAATCTCGTGTGATTGAAACTGTAGTAGACAGTACGAAGACATTAGGATCTTAGATCTTATCATTTGTGCAATCGTTTGAAAAATATAGAAAGTATATTTTCTAAAGAGTGTCAATGAACTCCCTTATCAAACACTATCTTATTGAACATGATAACTCTAAAAAAACCTAACTTGTATGATGCAAAACATTAGATACCAATAATGTGCAATAAATGAGTTGCCCAATGCTTGCACAAGAACGGTAAACTCAGATATTGTTTTTAATAGCTAGAGTCATCTCTCACGGAACCATTTGATCCCAAACTAGGCAGAGTCTGTACTATAGTAAACAGACTACTCATCACCAGAAGGCTAGGAACATTCCTAGCCTTTATTATTCCCAAGATTTGGTGTCGGCTACTAGTACAACCGGTTTTACCTGAATATCAGGTTTTCCACGGATCGACTGGCATCGCACCTCCACAACCCTGAGGGCGAACTGAATTCGATGATTGAACTAGTTGTCAGTATATTTGACTTATCTGACTTCCCAATAACGATTGCCATAGATGTTCATAATAACCGGGACCGACGCCGACGGCTTAACGTGCTCTCCGAGGCACGAGCGGGAAACACCGTCTTCTTTCATACTCCGGGCTGCTATTAAGCATTTCTTGTAAGAAAAACACAACAGCAGTCCGACCCGGAAATTGAACCTGAGACCTCTTGATCTGAAATCGCTTATGCTAACCACTAGAACAACAAGGCAGTGATACTGATATACATATCTATACTTATAATAAAAATGTAACAGGTCTAATTCTGTACATTAAAGATATTTTGAAAAACATTTTTGGAGGGCTCTCTATAATCGATACTGAAGCCAAAACTGTAATTTTTTTCACTTTTGTCTGTCTGTATCTTGGCCGCGCATCACGCCGAAACTACTGAACGGATTCAAATGAAACTTGGCATGATTTGAGTTCATACTACGAGGTAGGAGTGTAGGACAAAGGATACTTTTTATCCCTAAATTCAGCACGGTTTCCTGGAGAGAGGAGTGTTTTTTTTTTGTCCGCGACTGTACACTGCCTGTGGGAAGCTGAGACAGATATGTAAATATGGCGGTACGAAGTTCGCCGGGTCAGCTAGTCTATACTAATGTTATAAACGTGAAAGTTTGTAAGGATGGATAGATGTTTGTTACTCTTTCACGCAAAAACTACTTAACGGATTTGGATGAAACTTCACAGTAATATAGCTTATACATCAGAATAACACATAGGCTACTATTTGCCGCGATAACCGACATATACGCGGTCGATACGTATATATAATTCTGAAACTATCTCTATATATCTATCTCCGAAGCCGACCACTCCTCTACGGCCTTGCCCTTGGCGTCCGTCCCGGGGGACCCCCACGCAATGGATTTTGCGTTGAAGTCCCCCAGCACGAGGACGTGCCCAGAAGGACTGCTAAAGCAGAGGGACGTTTAGAGTGCCCCACGTGGCAGTCTGTAGCCAGACTTTGTCTGGTATGCCATTTAGTCTGGAGTCTCCTTCTGGGCCTATCCGGCATGAGTGGCTCTACCGGCATAGACCCAGAGATCATCGACCCACGCAAGCCTCACCACGACGACAACGTAGGAATACATTGGGGGGTGTAGGAAGGCCTCCAGCAAGGTGGACGGACAACCTGGTTAAGATCGCAGGGACTCGTTGGATGCTGGCTGCTACCGACCGGTCGAAATGGAAATCAATAGGGGAGGCCTACGTTCAGCAGTAGACTTCCTACGGCTGTTATGATGAATATTTTTTGCTCAAAGGCGCGGCAAATACTCAATGTTAGCATTTAATTTTTTTAAGTTTGACGCCATTAACGACAATATTAGTTTCATTACTTATTTGTATTGAAGTTTTTTAATTGTAAATTCTTGTTTATTTTTTGCACACCTCACAAAAATATCTGAAGTTGTTGACAAATGCAGGGCAAGATGACTGTTTTCCAATCCTATTCTTATTTGAAACCAGGGTTGATAAAAATCATGATCTTTTAAAAAAAACATATTACTTAATCTGAATAATTTGCTTTAAATCGTTTTTTTTTTATTTACTTAAATCAGATTTTTTTTATTAAAAATATAAATAAAGTAAGTAAAACCTTTGCAACTCATTAAAGTACATATTCAAATACTCTCCAGATGTGTACACTAAGTATCTAAATTCGAATACTAGTCGCTTTGCATTGAATTTGAATAGCATGAGCAAAATAATTTCTGAAATATTTGTTAACTAGCATTTGGAATCCCGGAACTGTCTCGGTAATCACTCGTTCGCACGGCATTGTGCACTTGCGCGCGCTGTAGTCTATGTTGGGAGAAGTCCCTAGACAATTTTTGGGCGATTTGGTAGCAGTAATTTTCTTTTTTCTTTTTATGTTTGGCCCTGCCAAAATGACTGTACTCTGCCTGATGGAAAGCAAAAGCAGAATCTAAGAGTGGTGGTCACCATACTGCGAATGTAGACAATGCAACAATGCAGCATGGTGACCCACACCAGAGCGGGCTAGTGATGCTTCTGCAATCATTGGGCCTCCGGTCTCGCACTCACCAACGAAACACAACAGCATGATCATTGTCATTCTGCGTTGATTTTCTGTGCGAGGGTAGTACTGCGCCGGTCGAGCCAGCCCGTTCGTGCTGAAATCAGCGTGGCTCTACTACCTATTACTTATTGATTTCAATTATTGATTTTTAGAAAAAATCATTTGATTTGTATTAATTGGTGTACATACAATAAAGTTTATTCTATTCTATGCTATTCTAACTGGATAATAGTTTTTAAAATGAAACAATTTTAAATGTTAGTTGGCTCATTCAATGACGACTAACTGATCTAGACTAGAAAAAAAGTAGCCAAGTTACTTCTTATATCATCAGCTATCTGCCAGTGCAATCTCATCAAAATCGGTTGAGCCGTTCCAGAGATTGGCCAGAACAAACAAACAGACAAAAATTGTTTTTTTTTGTTGTAATTGACATATATACTTTCATATTTAGTGAAAAGCTGTTAATTTGAAATTACAAACAGACACTTCAAGTTTATTTAGTTTGATATATAGATGGCTGTAGGCTATATAGCTTCATGCCACAACCAATAGGAGCAGTATATCAATGAAAAATGTTGCAAAAAGGTTATTTTTGAGTGATGCCGATGAAGCTGTATATATGTCAGTTAGTGACTATATAATCGGAACAAGATAAATCAACCAAAACTCATGAGAAACAAAGATGACTACCAAAACCATTACTTGTGTTTTGTTCATTTAAATACAAATGATAAATAAATGAAGTGTTTTTTTGTTATTCCAAATTAACAGCTTTTCACTAAGTAAATGTATTTAAAATTATCTATGGTACTTACATAAAAAAACTTTCTTTATTTGTCTGTATGTCTGTTCCGACTAATCTGTTTCAACTGAAGCAACTTTGATGGGACTTTAACCAGCAGACAAATAATGATATAAGGAGTAACTTAGGCTACTATTTAGGCAAAAGACTAGCTTTGCCTCAGCTATTTTAGATATGAAAGCCATGTACTTACTTAGCTTAAATTTTAAAATTAATAAGTTGCAGTTTGCCTTTCATCTTTTAATGTGGTTTTATATCAATGTTAGTTATCAATAACTAGGTAGTTAATGCCCGGCTTGGCATGCGAAGCAGTTAAACACAGTCACTGAGCAAATTATTGTAATCTTTACACATTTATTTATCCTTGATGGGAATCAAACCCACATCCCTTCATAATCAGAGCAACTAGCCACTGCAACAAGAGGTCAGACATCACTAACTTCTCACCAGAGGTGTTCGCTTTTGTAAAAACTTAAGATGAATGTGAATAAAGTATAAAGCATTCCAACATGAATTAAGTTAATCTTATTGTGGTAACATTACACACCTCCATAGCTATTATCTATATTTTTTATGTGTTTATTAGGTTTTAGTGGCACTAATTCCCACACACTTATAGATTTTTGTTAAAAATATTTTGAGTAATAAATTATCACAATGTTATAGCTCAAAATAGACAAACGAAGAACATTTAGATACCTTTTCGTAAAATTCTATTTATGGGCCTGACAAACATTATTCGCTTTAAGAAATATACTAAATTGCGCACGATAATACAGCTGTTTTTTCATTGTGACCTCATTATAAGCGTACTATCAAGGCTGGAGGCGCTTTTGACGACCTTAACAACAGTTCCGTGCTCAGGACCTTCGAAATAAAACCACAGTAAAACTAGTACACAATAATGTACTACAACTTTGCATAGTCGATATCGTAGTGTTAGTGACTGTATAACAAACACAAATTACACAAATTACGTGTTACAGTGTCTTATGGATGTTTAAGAAATGATTTACAGCGAAATGTAATGTAAAGATACTTACTGTGCATTTATTTAGCAAGTTGAAACTACACGATTCTGGCAGCCACCATACGATATAAATCCGAGACGACACCACTTAACACTCTATTACGAACAATCAAGCACGTCACTGGCACTGAATAACAATATTCCAAATTCCTGGACAATTCTTACACGTTTTTACGATAATCTCTCGCCCTAAGAGTTTTGACATTACGTGAATCGGCCATTTTTCTTTTGGTGGACAACAAAAGCAAGGAGTGTTACCAGTTTATAAGGTACATCTCCTTAAACTTATTAGTCATCTTGTTACGCATTTTTATTAAAAAAGCTTATCTCATACTCTTTGTTTGACTAATTATAGAGCTTACAATGCATCAGCTACTGAGGTACAGATATATACAATAGAAAAAGTTGTTATTATAATAATAAATAAATAATGTCCAATTTATCGATTCGTTTTATCGGTTCTATGGAAGGTACTTTTACTAAATACTTTCAGTAATTTACATTAAAATATTTTTCCGCGAATTAGTGAAGTATTTAAAGAAATGAACACGATAAAACATTGTCATGGAGTGTAGTTGGGTGTCTCATTCAACGAGGAGACTGCACATGCGCGTTTGGAGTCCCGGCCGCGATCTGGGCCACTAGGACATCCACTGGCCCTTACAGAGCGAGCCCAGGTCAAACACAAAAGTACATACTTAACTACAATCTAGGTCGCGTGTATTTAGTCTAAATAATATCGACAACACATTATAAGGTAATTTATATCCAATTTTGACGATAAAGCCGCCTTATAGAATAAGTAAAATATTATGTACTTATCAACACAATTATTGGTAAATAATAATGTTTTATTGAAGGAGTATGGAGATGCCCGATGTAAAACTTGTTTGAGCTACTGATATTGTGGTGTAGGTTACTTAGCAACCTGTTACTCATGTATGTTATAAAAACTTTGTAATGTAGGGGTGAGTTTCGCCTACCCATATTCCTTTTCCAAGGTATCTTACTGAATCATATTATGTGTCTTATCTATAGACTATTTAGTGTAGTCACAAAGGTATTGATTTTTCCGATTGAACTTTCCGTTAGGCACTCCAGTAATGGGGCACAAAACACATTCATAAAAAAAACTATAATTATCTTTGGTATCTCTTTATCTGGTAATTTGTTAGATAAATATCAAACTAATTCTAGGGTGACTCAGAGGGTAAAACTAATCCGATCAAGGGCGTCGCCAGCACTTGGCCTAGGTAGGGGCAGGTTACCACCGTCGATGGCCTTCTTGGTCGGAGACGACGGGGAGTAGGAGAGTGATGTTCCGCCGTGAGGGAAAGGCCAGATGATGTATCGGAGGGCCTGATCTTCCACGGCAGGTGGCTCTTTGACGAGCACTTCCGACGGCTTGCTTCAAAGCTGGTCGACGCTGCCTAGGCCCTGGGGTGACTTCAGCCCAATTTGAGTGGAGCCAGCGTTGCGGCTAGACAGCTATATACGGGGATTATCCGATCAATGACACTGTACGGTGCACCGGTGTGGGTGGCTGCTCTGACAGCCCAGAATAGGGCACGCCTCTGGCGTCCTCAGAGGATATAAACTTTGAAAGCCTTAAGTGGTTACCGCACTATGTCGGCCGAGGCAGCGTGGGCCTTAGCCGGATCTACGCCGTGAGATTTGCAGGCGGAAGTGCTCGCCGATGTTTATCGACGGACGGCTGACTTCCGAGCGGGGATCGGCTTTCGGCCTCCGCCCGAAGAGGTACGTGAGTGGCGTGAGGCCGCTCGTCGAGCCAAGATGGCTCGTTGGCAACCTGCCTCTCTGCTTACTGTATGTGCGTTCTACCACCATCGAAATCTGGGCTGTCCTGGAATCCATGCATAGATGCCTGGTAGAGTGCCGATATGTCCAAAGGCCTGTGATGTCTGTACGAAGTCGCAATGATAACCGACCAAGTACAAGAATAGAGCACAAGACCAATTCCATTGCATCGTGGGGTTAGACAAGGAGACATTATTTCTTCGAAACTGTTTACCAATGCATTGAAAGGTGTCTTCAAAACACTCGATTGGAACGTACGGGGAATCAATATTAAGTGTAAACACATCTCATACTTGCGATTTGTAGACGACATTGAGAACCTGGCAGAGTCTCTGCATGATTTTGAAACGCTCAACAGTTTCGACGATTCTTCGAAACGAGTGGGACTTCGGATGAACATTGGCAAGACCAAAATCATGTATAATATGCATGTATCTCGGAGTCCCGTGGCCGTAAATGGCGTTAATATCGAGGTTGTGAAAAAATACGTCTATCTTGGCGAAACTTTCCGGCTAGGCCCATGGGCGTAGCCCGCCATGGGCCCCACGGCAGCAGTCTAAAATAATATGTCCCTATCAAACTACTTAATCTTGGCATAAATATTTTTACAAAGGAAATCTTTTTTTTTTCTTCAATACAATCCTTTAAACATTGAAGCCAGTTATCAATGCAGTGCAGCACGCACTCTTTCTGTGTCAAAATTCTTCACTGCCAATCGTATGGATTGTTTTAGAGACTCGAAATTATCATGGCGTTTAGAGCAAGCCTTACTCCCTAAAACTGACCATAGATCATAATCAAAAAATAAATAATAGTACTTACGTCATAATCCAGTGGTTTAAGATCAGGACTAGATGACGGCCAGTTTTCAGCTCTGATGAAGTACGAAACGTTCGTTTCAAACCAAGATTGGGTGGATCGAGTTTTATGACCCGTCGCCGAGCATTGCTGAAAGGACTATTCTTGCTATTGAACATGGTATTGTTAAGGCGCTTAGTTACCTTCTGGTATAATATTAAAAAAGAATGGTACCTTGATACACTGGTGCCGATTTTTTTCATATCTTTTTCATAAAATATGGCTCAGTCACTCCTTCATAGCTAACACCCCACAAAGCCATCACCGTAGTTGTACTCTGTTGCCTAATTGAGAAGCTTTTTTAGAGCTTTTAGCATAAAAACGATAATTTTGTTTGTTGAAATATTGCTCAATTGTAAAAAAAATCTCATACGTAAACAAAATTCTTCTGTGACCGACCAGTGCGTCTCTTATAGGCTGTAAGTCCTAAGTCATCTTTATAATACGCGATATGGTTCTACGTACTATCTTCATTTCCCGAGATAAAATGTTTTACTTTCGGACAGGATTTTTTCGAATTCTTTCCCTTACTGCTTTGATCGCTTTTTTCGTACGAGCACTTCGTGGACGGCTACATCTTTTTCTGTCACAAACAGAGGAGGTTTCATTGTACCCAATGATATTATATATAGAAAAAAGGTAGATATCGCACTATCGCGCGCTAATTGTTGCAGACAAATTCAGTCAATTGGTGTAATTTCATTTAGTCGGTTAATAGAAGCTAGCGAATAAACACGTTGTCAAAGCGTTTCCATGGAGTGTGTTTATTATTATCAAAATGCCGAGCTGTGTGTTAAGAAAGTGTAAAAACTATGGTTCCAAGGTGAATAAAAATGAAGGAGTTACATACCTCACGTAAGTATTTATAAGTTACGTAATATATGTATTTTGTCATGGATTTGTTTCCCATTTACTGAAATTAATATATGAAGTCCTGTATTATTAAAGACACGGCAAAAAAAGGATAGAGAATATGATTGTAACTGCAGTGCGACAAGAACAAATAACGGGCGCCTGGCATGCGTCATAGATTAATGACACAGAAGGGATATCGTAGGCACAATACATAGCGTCCGTATTAGTATTTTTTATTCTATAGATATGCTCATATTACTATTATTTTCACTGTTTAGTTGCCTTTGTCTTTTAGTTAATATGATGATTATATTCATTATAAATAATAGTGTTAGAATGTACATATGTTGGTAAAAAGACAGTGAATATTGTTTTGTAATTTCCAGATTTCCAAGTGATGATCTTACGAGACTGAAATGGGTTAGCATGGTTCAGGTAGAAAGAAGTGAATACGACTGGATGCCTGCGAAAAGTAGTACTATTTGTTCCGCACATTTTAAGCAGGAAGATAAATACACTACTTTGAAAGGATACATAGGATGATGATGCGACATTTCTTTACAGAACTCCTATGGCCACCTTTTAGCTCCAGCATCAGATCAGCTCTATGTGATTATAATATTGTATTGTCACGCTATACGTATACATAATTTCAGCAAAATCGGTTGAAGATATCTGCTTCAAAATTGAGTTGCAAGATTCCACCCGAACATACAAGCATACATACATACATTGCAAGTTAATAAAAAGCTTGTAAAAATATGGTGTATTATTATTTTGCTTTTGGGATGCTTTTGCGTTAGGGAAACCGAACGTTTTTTTGTAAAAAAAATATCAACAGGCAGCAAAATTTGTCAGTTAACGGACTTTGAAATGGCACGATTAGTTTATTTTTGCTGTTTTTAGAGTATTATATATATCGTACGGAATTCCTCTTCCAATGTTTAATTAGCAAACATGCAAATGGAGATATTCAATGTCATATCTGTAGCAATTCTAACTATAGTCTATAATTTACTAGGTACTTCAAAGTGCAACTCACAAGAGATAGCTATCTCTTTCTCTACCATGCATTCCGTATTATCTGTCGCATTCGTAAACATAATGTATGTAAACACGTACGTCATGTCATTCCGCAACAATAATAGACGCCGTTTAGTATGAAAGTAACCTATCTTTCTTTAAATATCATTGATTGTACCTATCAATAGCCCGGTACACAAACACAATACCAAGCGTATGGAGGATTTTAAAATTGTATTTGGCTCCATACCTACTTTACGTAATGCAATTACAGCGATTCGGTTCTCTTTATCACCCCACTCCATTTTAATATCACAAAATATTTTACAATATATTGGCGCGAAAATAAGAAAACACAATAAACAATCGTATTCAAATGACAAATTCCACATTCAAAAGTAATATTTTGTTTATTTTTAAATGTAACAGTGTTTATGGCCAGACTAAGTATACCCGCAGTCTTACCCTTGCTGATACGGTCGCGGCCGATAGGCCCATCGTGTTGCTGGACAAGGTGGGCAAATTGTTTGAGCGGAGACTCTGCCCGTATCGTCTGACACCTCTGTGTGGTGGGCTCCGATCTGTCTGACGCTCAATTCGGATTCCCAGAGGGGCGTCCGACGGTCAATGCCGTGTTGCACCCGATTGCCTTGACCGAAGAGGCAGTGGGCTGTGGCGGCGTGTTGTTGGCGGTATTGTTGGACATCGCCAACGTATTCAATAGTCTGCCATTTAGCTTTTTTATTTTTTTTATTTTTTAACGTGTGGAAATCCCCTCGGACCGTCACCCCACCGGGGCTTGCGGCGGGGCGGTGTGTCGGACTCGAACCGACTAAAACCACACGGTGTGCCACTCTGCGCCTGTGAAGGGAGGAGTCCGGGAACTACAGTTATTAACACATCCGGACCCCTCCCAGCGCCTGCCCACACAGAAGCGGGCACCGTCTGCTGGTATCCTCTCAATTAGGCGACGTACGGCACACGCGTACGTCGCCCCCTCGCGGGAGGCCACTAGAGCGGAGCGGATGGAGGGGAAAGCCCATCCCGACCATCCGCGGCCACACTCAGGGCGGCATGAGGCGCTGATAGGCGCGCCTCCGCCGCCCGGTTCGCCGGCGGCGGATTGGGTCCGAGTGGACATCGTCCTCCCGGGCCTTCTCCGCCACCTCCTTCTGCGAGATTACATCTTCGCAGAAGGTTGCGACCGCGGTAAAACTGCTATCGCTACCGGCCATGGAGCGTATGACGGCCGGTAGCGAGAGATCTCCTCCGATCACTGCAGTGAGGGCCCGGCGCTGCGACGCCCATGCAGGGCAGATCGCCAGCGTATGCTGGGCCGAGTCCTCACTGCAGTCGCAGTGGTGGCAGGCGGGACTCAATTCCCTCCTAGCGACCGAGTGCAGGTACTTCCCGAAGCAACCATGCCCGGAAAGGACCTGCGTCAGTCGGAAGGAAAGGGTCCCGTGCTGCCGCCCTGCCCACTCGAGGATGACCGGCTGGAGAGCCTCCACGGCGGCAAAGCCAGCGCGTGGAGTCTCCAGCCGGAACGACCAGCGAGCCATCGTGGCTCGACGGGCGGCTTCACGCCACTCGCGTACCTCTTCGGGCGGAGGGCGATAGCCATACTCCGCCCGATATTCAGCCACCCGTCGATAAACTTCGGCGAGCACTTCCGCCTCCAAATCCCACGGGGGTGTTCCGGCCAGGGCGCACGCCGCCTCGGTCGACACCGTGCGGTATCCGCGTATGGCTCTGACTGCCAATACCCTCTGAGGCCGCCAGAGGCGGGCCTTATTTAGGGCAGTCAGAGCCGCCACCCACACCGGTGCACCATACAGCGCCATCGACCGGACAACCCCCGTGTACAGGAGTCGCGTTGCGACGCTGGCTCCACCCAAATTGGGCAAAAGTCGCCCAAGGGCGGAGGCAGCGTTGACCAGCTTCGGACCAAGCTGTCGGAAGTGCTCGTCGAAGAGCCACCTACCGTCGAGTATCAGGCCCAGATACCTCATCTGGGCCCGAACCGGTACGAGGACCGAGTTGACCTCTATGGAGGCGCCGGCGGGTGGACCACGACGGGGCCCATGGAACAATAGGGCCTCCGTCTTGTCCAGGGCCACCCGTAAGCCCAGCGCCTCGATGCGCCCGACCACCAGAGAAACACCCCTGGTGGCCAGGCACGCCGCCTCTTGGAAGTTCGCTCCCCGGGCTGTGACCAATGTGTCATCGGCGTAACAAATTACGCCCAGCCCGGGGGGCAGACGACTTCGAAGGACCCAGTCGTACCCCACGTTCCACAGGAGTGGTCCAAGGACAGACCCCTGCGGAACGCCGCACGACATGGGTCGCCGTCTCAAGACGCCCTCTCGGTCCTCGTACACGACGGTACGCTCCTCTAGATAGTCTGCCACTAGCCGCCTCAGGTACTCTGGCACCCCGTGATAGTGGAGTGCTTCCCTGATGCAGCTAAATGGCAGACTATTGAAGGCGTTGGCGATGTCCAAGGACACCGCCAACACCACGCCGCCACAGCTCACTGCCTCTTCGGTCACGGCCCTAAGGCGCATCACGGCATCGACCGTCGAACGCCCCTCTCGGAATCCGAATTGGGCGTCCGACAGGTCGGGCCCCACCTCGCAGAGGTGCCGGACGATGCGGGCAGAGAGTATCCTCTCAAAAAGTTTACCCGCCTCGTCCAGCAACACGATGGGCCTATAGGCCGTGACCGGATCGGCAGGCCGTCCCGGCTTCCTCAACAGGACCAGCTTCCCGCATTTCCAGCACTCAGGGAAGCGTCCGGACGCCAGGCTAGCGTCCAACACTTCCCTGAGGTGGTCCGACATATGGTCGAGGGCTCGGGCCATCACTCGGGCTGGAACCCCGTCCGGCCCGGGGGCGGTGTTCTTGGAACGGATCCGAAGAACAGCCGCCCCAACCTCCGATTCCCTAACGGGCGGCACATCGTCCTCTCTACCCCCGTCGTCTATGACCGCATAGGCCATCGACGGGGGTGTGTGCTCCGCCCGCTCAGGGAAAAGGCCCTCGACCACTTCCTGCAGGAAGCTGGGCTGGAGAGTCTCGGTAAGGAGGGGGCCCGACGTGCGGAGCTTCTGACGCACCGCACGGTATGGGCGACCCCAGGGGTCACGGTCGAGACTCTCCAGCATCTCCTTTCTTTTTACCTCTTTGGCGCGGCAAATGGCCAGCTTCAGAGTTTTCCGCGATTCGCGGTACTCCTCATGAAGCTGGTCCCCGCCACCGTTTCCACGGTGACGTCGCCTGCTGCGGGTGTAGGACCTCCGGGCACGAGTACAAGCCGCACGGAGGTCCGCCAACTCCTGGGACCACCAGTAGACCTCCTTCCGTGGAGGCCGACGACCTTGGACGCGAGGCATGGCCGTATCGCAAACCTGCGTAAGCGCATCGCGAAAACGGCCAGCCCCCACGTCCACGCCGACCTCCTCGGTCGGGGCCTGCGGAGACAGCCAAGATTGAACAATGGCCGCCTCCTCTAGTAGGTCCCTATCGAGCTTGGCGACAGCCCACCGCGGAAAGCGGGATGAATGCCGCGCCGTGTGACCCCTACTGGGGCCCTGGGACCGGGAGAGCTCGAACCGGATATATAAATGATCCGAGAGCGTCTCGACCTCTTCCAGGACACACCAGTTCCTTACTCGTGCGGCAACAGCAGGGGTAGCGAACGAAAGGTCCACTATCGACCCCCCTTGCTGTCGCACGCACGTGTTGGTGGAGCCTCTGTTTAACAAACAGAGGCCCACCGAAGCCGCCCACTCCTCAACGGCTTCGCCCTTGGCGTCCGTCCCGGGGGACCCCCACGCAATGGATTTTGCGTTGAAGTCCCCCAGCACGAGGACGTGCCCAGACGCTAATCGCCGCATCGAGGTCTCCAAGCTGTTAAGGAAGACCTCGAAGTCGCTCAAACTCCGGTTGGGGGAGAAGTACACACCGTAAACGGTTATCCCCCCCCACTCGGCGGCAACATATCCAGAGCCCTTGTCTCTAAGTGACAAGGGCGGGGAATGAGCCGCCGCGGAACCGACGACTGCCACGGAGCCGTCCCAGTCACCCATCCAGTTTGGACGGGGAGGAACGAAATAGGGCTCCGCGACTACGGCAACACCTATTGACCACTGCGCCATGGTTTGCAGGAAGAGATCCTGCGCCGCGGCACAGTGGTTCAGGTTCGTCTGGACAAGGAGGTTGCAGATTTGATCCATTACTGAATCGTTTCTACAACCCCCTCCATGGGCGTCAATGTTGACGAATGGGCAACAACGTCGGAGGCAGCCTGGGTCGCTAGGCTAGCCCCCGACGTCTGCCGAGAAGCGCGGGGAGCCCTACAGCCCCCCTGCCCCATCTGATGATTGGCGGGCTTATTAGCCGCCGCACATATCGGGCAGTGAGGGACTGCAGAGCATTCCGCAGCCTTGTGCCCCGGTCGACCGCAGCGGAAACATAATCCGCTGCAGTCAAAACAGTTATCGCACTTGGCGCGTGTGTGTCCCGCTGACAGGCATTTGAAGCACCTCATCGGCCTCGCCGCCAGGACCGTGATCCTAGCGCTTACGAAGCCGACGAGTAGCCTACCGGCGTCGCCCAAAACTTTGGCCGACGCCACGGGACAGCTCATCCACACTGCACCAAGGCCCCCTGGACCGGGACGGATGGTGCCGACTTTGATGTTCTCCACGCTGCACTTTGTCCTTTCCTGGACTGCAACGCGGACATCATCAGCAGAGACGGAGTCGTCCAGGCCCGAAATGCGCAGCTCCGCGCACTTCGTGGACCTGGAGATCCTCACACCATCCGTGGCTGCGAAGACTCCCCTCAGCTTCTCGGCGAAGGTGTCCGCCGTCTTTGCGCCATCGGCCCCAGGGAACTCGAGGACACTAGTGGCCATGTACGAGGACCGAGATGGCGTCTTGAAATGGTGACCCATGTAGTGCGATGTTCCTCAAGGGTCTGTCCTTGGACTGAACGACTGAGTCCTTCGAAGTTGTCTCCCCCCGGGCTAGGCGTAATTAGTTACGCCGATGAGGTCACGGCCCGGGGGGCAAACTTCCAAAAGGCGGCGCGCCTGGCCACCAGGGGTGTTTTTATGGTGGTTAGGCGCAATGAGGCGCTGGGCTTACGCGTGGCCCTGGATAAGACGGAGGCCCTATTGTTGCATGGTCCGCCCCCAGGCGCCTCCATAGTGGACAACTCGGTACTCGTACCGGTTCTGGCCCAGGTGAAGCCTGATCCTCGACGGTAGGTAGCTCTTCGACGAGCACTTTAGACAGCTTGCTCCGAAGCTGGTCGACGCTGCCTTTGCCCTTGGGCGACTTTTGCCCAATTTGGTGGCCCAGCGTCGTACGCGCGTGTCGAACGCCACGCCGTCTAATTAGAGAGTCCATCAAGAGACGGTGCCCGCGTCAGTGTGGGCAGGCACTGGGAGGGGTTCGTATGTGTTAATAACAGCTGTTCCCGTATTCCTCCTTTCTCAGGAGCAGAGTGGCACACCGTGTGGTTTTAGTTGGTCCGATTCTGACCCACAACCCCGCCGCAAACCCCGGTGAAGTGACAGCCCGTGGGAGTTTCCACACGTAAAAAAATAGGTACCTTACATGTCAGAGCCAGGGAGGGGCAAGTGCCATGACTAGGCCGGCACAACTTCGATTGGGAGGCCGATAGAAGAATTCTCAGCAGCATATGAGAAGCTTCTTCATACCTTCCAGTCGTCGATCCAGCAATCACTGAAAGGCAAGGTTTTTAACCAGTGCGTCCTGCCCGTAAAGACATAAATATGGAGCTGAGACGTGGACACTCATCGTTGGACTGGTCCACAAATTTAAAGTCACTCAGTGTGCGATGGAGCGTGGGATGCTGGGTATTCAATAGAGAACTAGAGTAACCGATATCGCATGGAGAATCAGCTCGCTGAAGTGAAAGTGGAAGCTGACAGGTGTTAGAGTGGAGACCAAGATTAGGCAAACGTAGTGTAAGGCGCCCTGCGGCACGATGAACCGACTACTTGAAGGAAATAGCTGGCAGTGGATGGATGCGGACTGCCCAAGACCGGGATGGTTGGCGCTCTTTGGGCGAGGCTTGCATTCAGCAGTGGATGTCAGTTGGCCGACAACGTACAGGTACAGGTAGTAGAGCCACGCTGATTTCAGCACGAACGGGCCGGCTCGACCGGAGCGGTACTGCTCTCGCACTGAAGATCAACGTAAAATGATCACGTTCTTGCACTCGTGTTTCGCTGGTGAGTGCGAGACTGGAGGCCCAATGATGCAGAAGCATTACTAGGCCGCCATGGTGGGTCACCATGCTACATTATTGCATTGTCTGCATTCGCAATGAGTATGGTAACCACCACTGTTGGATTCTGCTTATGCTTTCCATCAGGCAGAGTAGAGTAATTTTGGTAGGGCCATACATAAAAAAAACAGAGATGATGAGAGAGATGTTTTTTAAGTTTTTTATACGTGTTTTGATGAGTTTATCATCAGGACCAGACCATTAAGAGGATCTTCCCTCATAGTGCCTCTTAGCCAAGCTTTTATTGCTGGCTATAAAAACTGTTCGAAGAATAAATAAATTCTGGAACCAGCCACGAAGGCACTTTTTCGAATCGCGTTATTTCCTTCGCAAGATAAATCGGAAAGATATAGATCTAGGATCTATTTTTATCATTTATTAAGTAATTTTTCGTGAGTACCTAGCTTCATTTTGATAAGACGCCCGAACTTTTATTCTTACAAAAATGGTCGATTGTGGTAGCTAACAGAGGTAGCAGGGGTAAAATAAGTCGGCTTGACGATTCTTAAAATTTGATTACTAGCTGTGGGTTTTGAAATAAAATATTAAGAAAATGATTAACATTATTAAAAAAAAAAATAGTTTGACCAAAGGAATTCCCTTACTTCTAATATGTATCTGATTTTTTACAGTTGCTTAGTTTTAATATTTATATAATTTAACAGCCACGTTGTCCTACAAATTTCGTAGTACATTATGCAGGTCCTATCCTCAAAAGTTGGGAATACCAATAGAAAAACGATTATGACAATAATTCTTGTCTTGTGTGTTATATATGTACCTGTTTTCGTGTAGAACATTGTTTCATTTGGACAGAAAACACTTTAACCTATTATTTAATATTTTTGTCATAATGATAGCTGGCATAATTTTTGACATGCTAAATATGTTTCTTTAAAATCAAATCTACATAAAATTAAATCTCTAGGGGGGGAGGGGGCAGCTGCCCCCACTTGCCAACCCTTGGCGACGCCCTTGAATCCGATTAAGATAAAAAGTCTAAAATAATTGTGGAGTAATTATATTTATGTAATCAAAGTAATATGATGGTCAAGTGATATCCATGTTTTAGGGAGATGTTCTTACTTTTTTATATAAATAATATTTCCCAATCGAAAATAAAAAACCCAATTATATTTTGAATGAAAGACTACAGATGAAAACGTTTATGACATGTTTCATTTACAGTAACTTGTGCCATGCCAACAGCAGCACCTGTTGTCCTGCAGTCTACCACGGAAACCACGGGAAGATTAAGGTTTGTGTTTGTGACACAATCCATCACCACACGGACCTTTCATATAAGAAACCATAAAATCCGGCTTCAGAACAATCAGAGACCCAAACCAAAATTGAAATCGGTTTTATTTTTAAAAGTTTCATACTTAGAGGGCTATTTAAATTTATATACACACATCAAAAGTGTCTAGGGATCAAGCATTTTTATGCGGATTTCTTGAGATTGAGATGTGGCTTTGGCCCTGGCCTGATCAGTCGCCAGACTTGAACCCGATTGAGCATGCATGGGATATGCTACAGAGAAGAGCTCTGCCGAATATGGAGGGTATCCAGTCGCAAGAAGACCTTTTTTTGTTGTTGCAACGAATATGGGCGGCCATTCCACAGCGTGATTTGGATGAACTCATTTTGAGTATGCCAAATCGATTCTTGTGTTGTTAGTGTTCGCGGTAGAAACACGGATTATTAATTGTTTAAGTTACCTAATAAAATTTTAAAGAAAACTGTTATTTCAGTCTTTTTTTCGAACTTTAATGTTAGTGGTTCAAATGTCAAAACTCCCTTTATTAGGAAAATGGCAAATTTCTTTATTAATGCAAAGGTGACTTGGTTTATCGTTACTGTGACAAACGAAAACACTTTATTTGATGAATCCTTAAAGAAAATTTTAATTAATATCAATCAGGAGAAAAGTTATTGCAAAAATATATGTTGATCCCTAGACACATATGTTGATCCCTAGACACTTTTGATGTGTGTAGTTCCACCCACTAGTGGAATATGGCCGGGCGTATTCTAATACCAATTTATATGATACCTACTTATGAACATTTCTATCTACCCTTTGTAGGAAGGTTGTAGGCGTGATTATATAAAGATAAGGTTAAAATCAAACAATATTTACCTACGCCACAAAAAAAAATATCTGTTCTTTGCTATGTTGTGACTATGTAGGTACGGCAATGAACTTTGATTTCCTCTTCACAAAACACAACAGATATTGCTATAATCAGTCTCAACAGCCTTTATCAGTCCACTGCTGGACATAGGCCTCTACTTAGCAAGAAGGTTTAGGGTCTGTTTACACAGACCGGTTTCGAGAGCAGCGGCCCTCTTTTTTCTTTTCACACAGACCGGATCGGAGCGGCGCCGCCAACTATTTCACACGAAGCGCGTTCACGCATTCTTAATGACAAAAGAAGTGCACATGCAAAAATAAACCTTACTACAATTACTCAAAACTCTGTTTCCAACGTGATAAAAATGTGCTCTCCTCTCCGAGCCGGTGTGTGTGAACGGACCCCTAGGCCTACTATAACATGCTGGCCAAACAGGTGATATAGGATATGTTTAAAAAAATGGTAGGTAATTTATAGGCGTGAGCTGTCCTAAAGAAAATCTACGAATGAACAGAGTAAAAATACGATATCCTTCTTCGTACTTAGTTTTTTTCTGTTACAATATTGTGCATTTTTTTAATTAGAACACAGGTGTAAAGCCGAGTCTCCACCGAACAAAAGTTGGAAGCTTTTGTGTTGTCAACACGTGCTGGTGACAAAAGTTTCTGTAATTTCCTTGTGTTGGCAACAAAAATTGACAACAAATGTTGGGAAAAGTGTTTCCATTTTTGGCGGTAAACGTCAAAATATTACGCTTGTTCACAGACCACAAAGGCCTTCGCTTGTTGCAAATATTTATTGGCTCTGTGGTGACGCTTATATAGTTGGAATGTTTTTCAAATTGTTGGCGACTCGGTGTAGACACAATGGAAACAAAAGTTGGAGATTTTCTGAAGAGTTGCAAACAGTTGGGAATATTGAAATTGCAAACAATGTCGGTCGATACGCGCCTTGAGAAAACTGTGTTTTAACTTTGTTTAAAGTAGGATTATTGCCTGCCTATCAACTTCAACTTTTGATTAAGTATAAGTGGCTGTGTGATATAGTTTGACCACAAGTGCCTGTCTATGTTCTCGGATGATAATAATAAGTTCATATATCTCCCTTACGGCCATCTGATCTCAAACTAGGCAGAGTCTGTACTATGGTAGCCATACACTGCTGATAAACTCAACTTATTTATTTCTAAACTAATAGAGTCGTACGTACAACAACAACCGCAGCAAGTAACGCCACGGGGCGAAACGAATCCAAAAAAAGTCCGTCTAAATTACGCCTTATATCATCAGCTATCTGCTAGTGAAAAAGTCCTCAAAATCGGTCAAACTGTTCCAGATATTAGCCGGAACAAACAGACATACAGACAAAAAAATGCTTTTTTAACACGCTTTTATTAGCTTGACCTGTGTGTATATATGTATTTAACGGAATATTTTAACTTCATTTTCACCTACTTCTAGTGTTAAAGTTTATATTTCAATAATAAACTTTAACAGGTTATGGGCCCAGTTCTATTTATAACATATGCATCTGTATTAACAGCCTCTGCCCAAAGTTCCTTCTTGAAATTATTGGCATGTAACATACTACGGGCAGCTTCCACCAATATTCTATTCTCCCGTTCAGCAGCCCCATTTTGTTGAGGGCTGTATGGCATTGTTACTCTATGGTTTATACCAAAAGAATTTAATATCTTTTTCATATTTGTGTTCACAAATTCTTTTCCTCCATCAGTAATTAACTCTCTGACAGTATGACCACAAGTCTTAACCTCATTTAAATACACTGGTGTAATATCTTTTACCTCAGACTTCTCTTTCATGAAGTAAACTCGACGATATTTTGTGTAATCATCTTTAAATACTACAAAATATTTCTTACCACCAAGTGATTCCAGAATGGGTCCACAGACATCAGCATGAATTATTTGGCCTGGCCGTTTAGCCCTTACTTCTCTCGAATGAAATGGTAAACGAGTCATTTTTCCATACATGCATCCATCACATAAGTCGTTACGATGAGTGTTAACTTCAATGCCCTTATTCTTTAGAAATTTTTCAACATGGCGTATATTTTGATGACAGAGACGTTCATGCCAGATTTGTAAGTTGACATGGAAACATCCATTTTGAGGTTCTTCCACCTTCAGCAATAATTTGTAAAGTGTCTCATTTATCTTTACTCCAACAGCCTTTATATCACCACTTAAAGTCTTGAATATTCTTCTTTCAGCATCAGTGATTTCAATTAAACCATTCCTAAGTGCAGAACCAGATGAGAATAAGTTTTGTGGACATGTTGGCACATACCATACATCTTTTAAATGTGCCTTTTCCCATCTGCCATTCACTAGCATTTGAACCAGAATAATGCCATAACCATGGGCCATCATGTTACTGCCGTCACCAATCTTTAATGGAATTGGTTTTTCAAAACTTGTATAATCATGAAACCACTCTCGTTTTGATGTTAAATGGTGAGATGCCCCCGAGTCGACTATCCAACAATCATTGAAGTCTCCTCCCACCACAAAGGCTTGACCGTGTTCCTGATTAGAAGTCTTATTTTCTTTTTCTATCTTATTTTTCAGTTTAAAGCAGTTTTTCTTAATATGGCCTTTTTTCTTACAGAAATTACAATGAACAATTTTCTTTTCTTGAGTCTTTGTATATAATGCCATATTATCTGTTGCAGGTTTAACTGATCTTTCACTGAGGCGCTGCTCATGGAGCCGAAGCCGTTCCATGAGCACAGCCACTCCACGGTCTTTGGAGGGCACGGACTCCCAAGCATTCTTAAACTCCATGTACTCATTTGGGAGTGTATTCAATATTCTGTTAAGTAATAAAGAATCTGGTAACTCACATTTTTCGTTCTTCAATTCAGCATTTAACTGCGTGAATATTCTTTGTAGCTTACTGACGTGCATTGCAATGTTATCTTCCTCCACCTTTCGGTAGGTGAAAAGCTCACAGTAAAGCATATATAAACGCCGGTCGTTCTTTTGTTCATATACGGCATGCAACACGTCCCACATTTCTTTTGCAGTTTTACATGTGAGAATATGTTGTTTGGGCTCGGGGCCCACAGATGAGCCGATAATGTATTTGGCGATTGATTCTTTATCTGCATACAGTTTAGTTGCAGCTGCATCCGTCTCCGCAGGCTTGACCGCCTCGCCGGTCACGTGGTCCGCCACGCTGTGCAAAGTAATCTGAAGATTTATGTCGAATTTCCATGATATCCAGTTGGAATCACCTTGTAGTTTGTCCACAGTAAACTTTTCAAGTTTTACCGACATTATGACAAACGAAATAACATAAATCGAAAAAGTTAATTCCAAACCAACAATGTCTGCCGATGTAGGTTATGAGAAAAAAAATATTTTCAATCCACACTAATACTAAGTTTATGGACTTTTGCTGGGCGCATAACCTGTTAAAGTTTATATTTCAATAATAAACTTTAACATCTAGGAGTCTGATTAACTTGAAAATTTGCACAGGGGTTAAGGGCCGATGTTAATATAATAATTTAAAAAAATCTTTTTATTTTTACTTAAAAAAGAATAGTTTTAAAAAACTAAACAAACACGCTTTTGTAAATATACCAAACTAAAAAGTAGAAAATAATTTTAATGTAAAAAGCGTGGGACGACATCATTGAAATAATTTCAGAAAGCACCCCACGCTTTTTACATTAAAATTATTTTTATATTAAACAATAGTACCGTAATTACTTTCGTATGCCTATAGTGAAAAGCAGATTTTTTTTTTTTTGGCTCGCCAAAATGACTCTACTCTGCCTGATGGAAAGCATAAGCAGAATCCAAGAGTGGTGGTCACCATACTCATTGCGAATGCAGACAATGCAGCATGGCGACCCACACCATGGCGGCCTAGTGATGCTTCTGCATCTTTTAGTCTAGTCAACAAGTATGGAACTTGTTGACTAGACCACAGAACAACTAGAAATGTCTTTGACGTAATTTCGTAAGTAATCTTTTGTCGCCGGGACGCACACATAAACGATTAATAATATTATACACACATAACTAAGTCTATTCTAATTCGTCCAAGGGATTTAATCAATATAATATTAAACTACAACCTTATCCTCTTGGCATTAAGTAGAGTTTTACTTGCAATTTTGTGTTTAGAGGTGGATCTTCGTCTTTATGACCCACCCACCGTAGAGATGTGGTCCTGTCGATTGTAATAATTAAATTTGTTTAATTTCTATAGGAAATAGTTCTTACTTTTAAATATCGCTATCCTAATTTTTTATATCAAAGTCACTGTCTTAGAAATGGATTGAGTGAAATTGTACTAGTTTCTTGTTAATATATAAATAAGACATTTGTTTTGTCAAAACATAAATACATATTGTACATCTAATTTTGGAGTTTGACGTTTCATACTTATCAACACGACACAACTTTCTATATAGACGTAACACACATAATCTTAATAATTTTTCTGTAGAACCCTGTAATCAACAGTAATTATTCTAATTATGAGGTTATTTTTATATCATCACAAGATGTACATTTTTATATATAAAGTTAAATGCAAAAAAACAATGGATAGACGTCGGACGGCCCGAAAATGTTAATCTTCAAAATATGTTTTAAGTTTTAAAAGAAATATTTCTATTATTCCTATTCCATTTCATCAAAAAGGTTTCCCAAAAAAAAATCATATTAAAAATTATTTTGCAGTCGGTTAAAAATCATAATATAAAACAAATCAATTCTTTCTACTTAAGAAAAACACAAACCAATATCATCGACATCCACAATTTTGCGCTATCGAATGCATTACAAATATTTGGGCACACCCCTATGCCTTACACTAAATTTGTTCGGGTGAAATAAATCGAAATATTCACGCAGGAAATGCAGTTCAATGCGTACTCTTGTGGAAACAATGTAGTTAGTAATCGAATATAATACGCAATGTATGATTGTTTGATTGTTTTTTCCCGTTGAAAGTAAAACGCGAATGCGACCGTTCAGTTAATGCCAGCAGACAAAATAGAGGTATTTGGACTTATTTCGCGGCGCGCCTGCCCCGCCTACATAACATTTCTACCTATATTTTTTGTTCTGTGGACTAGACCATTTGGGCCTCCGGTCTCGCACTCACCAACGAAACACGACAGCACGAACGCTGTCATTTTACGTTGATTTTCTGTGCGAGGGTAGTACCACCCCGGTCGAGCCGGCCCGTTCGTGCTGAAATCAGCGTGGCTCTACTACCTGTACGTGTCTTACATTATCTATGCAAATAAATAAAATTGGAGTGTGTTTGTAATAGTATTGATATAACCGCTTTTTACAAAATGCATATGTACCTATGTGTATACACGGTACATATACCAAAATAACATTTTTTACAATTTTTGTGTTTGTTCCGGACAATCTCTGGAACGGCTGGACCGATTTTGACGCAACTTTTACTGATAGGTAGCTGATGCTATAAGGAGTAACTTAGGTTACTTTTTTCAGACTACATTCGCCGCGTCACCCGCAGTACGACAATGACCGCGGGTAACACCGCGGTGTTCACCTAGTACCTATTTAATAAAAAGGACATGTATTTCGTGACGAACTCCCCTACTTCTAAAGTATTACCCAACTTGTGATTGTCGAGTCACAATGAGTCACACTATAAAACTCAGTACTTATTGCGTATGACGTCACACAGTTAGACGTCATTTAACTGTAGATACGTAAATAACCTTAATATTGGTCAGGTGATGTCTCTATTCTAGTAACTATGTGAAACTGTACGGGACCCACGTCCCCCTGACTTGACTTACTTGACTTAAGGTCCTATGTCCCCTAGATGGGGCAGAGGGCGTCCACAGTGCATCGCCATCCCGCTCTGTCTTGAGCGTCTCGCTTGATTTCGCTCCAGGTCTTGCCAATTGCCTTCGCTTCATCGATGACAGTCCGCCGCCAGGTTTGTTTTGGACGGCCACGCTTGCGTTTTCCTTGGGGATTCCAGTCTAGGGCTTGCCTCGGGATGTGGTTGGAATCTCTTCGGAGGGTGTGGCCTATCCAGCCCCATTTGCGTCGTTTGATTTGTTGGTCAATCGGGACTTCATCGCAGCGATCCCACAAGTTAGCGTTGGATATTCTCTCGGGCCAGAATATACCGAGTATATGGCGAAGGCATCGGTTCACGAAGACCCGAAGTTGATGCGAGATAACCTTTGTGACCTTCCACGTCTCGCACCCGTATAGCAATACGGTCTTCACGTTAGACCGGAATATTTTGAGTTTGACTCTCCGTGTCAGTTTCCGTGATTGCCAAACGGGTCGCAGCTGCGCAAAGGTTGCTCGTGCTTTGGCGATCCGGGAAGCGATGTCCTCTTCAGTTCCACCAGTTTCTGACGTCTAATATATAAATATATAAATAACGTCCCCCTGAGTTTCTACCTAAATCCTAAAACTTACCGGACTTTCTTAGATCGTTTTCACATTATCCGATCCGAAATCGGTGTCGGGCGCCGATACGATATCGGAAGGAGTTAAATGTATGAAATATGTATCTGTCTTTCATATTGTTCGGCCCGATATCGGATCCGACAAGCTCGAACGGTTCGAGACGTTATCATATCTTTGTAATGCCTGTGCCACACTCACCGCATGTGCGCCCCGCAAGTATACATATTCATAGTAAAAAAATACTGTGAATAAAACAACCCGTTCAATGACGAAAACATTCATTAGGAATAGTTTAAACCTTTTATAGTATGCTGTGTAACGAAACCATATCGCTACTTAAAAAAGTGATCAACGCCATCTTGTGACGATGTTGGTACTAATTTAACAGTTTAGTATTTTTCATTCACAATATTATACATACTGCTTAGATAAAAAATAAATAAATAATTATAATTGATGATATAATTGATAATGACTATGACTGCCTCTGTGGCGCAGTGGTAGCGTATGCGACTGTTGTGCATATGTGTGTTGTGAGGTCTCGGGTTCGATTTCCGGGTCGGACCAAATGTTTGTATGATCTGCAAATATTTGTTTCGGAGTTTGGGTGTTTTCTATGTATAATATGTACGTATTTACAAAAAAAAAAAGTATACAAGTATTTATATCAGTTGTCCAGTACCCATAACACAAGCTCTGCTTAGCTTGGGACTAGATGGCGTTGTGTGTGTGTTAGATGTCCAAAATATTTATTTATTATTTTATTTATTTAAAAAAAATTTGCATAAGTTGATAAAAAATGCTGTGCAATAGCTTTTTTTTTTTTATGGAATAGACCGGCAAACGAGCAGACGTATCGCCTGATGGTAAGCGATTACCGCCGCCCATGGACACCCGCAACACCAGAGGCGTCACAAGTGCGTTACCGGCCTTTGGGAGATGGGGGGGGGGGGGGAGATAGGGGGAGGGTTTGGGGTATGGGCCTCCGGTATCCTCACTCACTGGGTGAAACACAGCGCAAGCACTATTTCACACCGGTTTTCTGTGAGGCCGTGGTATCACTCCGGTCGAGCCGGCCCATTCATGCCGAAGCGTGGCTCTCCCACGGTCAAGTAGCTTTACCGCGGCAGTCCCCAGAATGAAACACATTTGATTTAAATACATATTATACCTTTTTTTGTAAATACATACATATCAATCAATATCTTATATATAAAATTCGCGTGTCACAATGTTAGTTACCATACTCCTCTTAAACGTCTGGACCGATTTTTATGAAGTTTGGTGTGCATATCGGGTAGGTCTGAGAATCGACCAACATCAATTTTTTATACCCCAATATTTTTTTTAAGGCAAAACAACCTTTGCCGGATCAGCTAGTATTATATAAAAATCAATGCCACTTTTCGTTCACCTATCCAAACCAAATGTTTAGGCTTTGTTCGGACTATTTAGTAGATGGTTTATGTGAAGTTTGCACAAAATCGGTCGAGCGGTTTTCATTTATCACATTTTTTTTGTAATTTTACTTTATACGTAGCGAAACACGTACCGGGCCGCTAGTTATAGATAGAAAACACCCAAACTTCGAAACAAATATTTGCAGATCATACAGACAATTGGTCCGACCCGGGATTTGAACCCGAGACCTCAAGTACAGCAGTCGCATACCCTACCACTGCGCCATCGAGGCAGAAATAAAACACAAATCTCAGTAGCAAAAAGTTTATTCAATAAAAAGCCATTAAATAAGCATATAAATAAAGAACAATACTCTGATTTCATTCACTTCTAATAACTCTTTCACACATCTTTGGAGGTAGACTTCTATCTGCCTTAAAGCATCTTTATTATAGTGATGTGTCCGGGTATACGTGTCCAAATCCGCCGATAGCACAGCTAAGTCCAGATTCATAAGTAAACGCACTTTTTTGCGGCTCTAGAATAAAAGGGACTAATACTCAGATCCAATAAAAAAGGTAGGTAACGCACGGCCTTGTTCTTGTTGAAGCATAAAAGTAGCGTAGTTCCAAGTAAACACTCGCGTTAACGCACTAACTATGCTATAAACTACGCTACTTTTCGTCAGTATCGTACAAGTATCGACAACTTGCTGACTTTTACTTTTTTTGCTTCAACAAGAACAAGGCCGTGCGTTATCTACCTTTTTTATTTGATCTGAGGACTAGTATTAAAACATTTATTTTTTAAATCATTACATATCGGATAAACTTCAAAATTGTATCCGCGGATTCGTATATTTTAACTATCCGTCACATCACTATCTTCATAGTTCATATTGACTTATTAAAAATAAAAACAGCTTAGAGGTTTTTTTACAAGAAATGGTTATATTAAAATTATAATCTGTTTGACATCATAGCCTATAAAATATTTATTCTGGTAACACACTTAAATTATGACAATACACATAGAACAGAATGATAACTTCATACAAAAGTAGCAAAAACGGTATGTATGTGTGTTTACGTCAGTTATACACACATACATGCACGTCGAGTCTTGACCACACATCAGAATGATATGATTTCGGTTTTTTTTACGTCACCACATGCATTCAAAAGTCATCAAGGCATGTATTGACTATTCTGCATTGTAAATAGGCACGAGTTCATTTCGTGCATTGTAAAAGGACGTGAGTTCGTCCCTTGCATTGAAAAGACAGGATACAGTTCCCGTGCGTATTAAAAATGTCACGAATTCGTTTCATCATTGTCGGTAATTAATATTTAAAATGGGTTCACGTTTTTTCTGAAGTGTGGGCTTAAATATAATTAATTGACTACAATTAATTATAACAATATTACAGTAAAAAATTGGTTATTTGATTAAATAATATTGGTATTACAAAGCGTTTATAACATTTTAATTACAAAATAACTAAAACTAAGTTCTAAGGGAGCAAACTAATACATTATAGAATAATTTGAGACCCACATACAAATTCAATTTAAGTCAGTCTCTTTTTTGCAAATACTAAAAAAGTTTTTTTCTAATGGTAACATAAGTGTTGCCAGCATACATATTTCAAATTTAATTTAATTTGAGTAAAAATATTGTTAATTTAATATTTTCTGGTAAAATTCTTAGGTCGCTACTGCGTCAAATTTGATTTTGAATATCTTGTTTAATTTCATGATCACTGGTGCTAATCTGTTCTTACGTAACTAAACTAAAATCTGTACATTTTTTTATTTTTTGTACGTGTTTATTTGGATAACATCGATTTTTAGTATTACATATCAATTTTAGTCATCATTATCATCATCGTCAGCTCAGTCTACTGCTTGACATAGGCCTCTCCAATAGGCATGATGACAGTAAACATCACCAATCAGAGCGAGTTACGTCACTTATGTATAAAGGTCACTTTGTTCGGTTAAAAGCTGTTAAAAGAGCTATAATTGACACTGATTGACAAATGGTGACGTCGCTTCTGCACAAACAGACCCCATAACACCACCGAGCGCTTGGGCGTGAATTTTAAACTTAAAATTAGAATCGCAATTTTTTCCTACAAAAAGTTATTTTTTTGTAGAAATATAACTGTGTTTGACAGTAGGAGATACTTCCGCACACTATAAAACAGGTTTAAAAAATTAGTCATCATGCCTATTGCGCGCCATTTGGTTCAATTTAGTCAATCCTTGACAAAATACTGTCTAAACCCCTTCACTAATGTCAATGTAATTTTTGTCATGGAGATACTTTGATTCTTGAGGAAGGACGTCGGCTACTCTTTACCGCGATAACCGACACACACGCGAGCGGAGCCACGGACAAAAGCTAGTTTACCATCTATACTTATAATAAAAATGTAACAGGTCCAATTCTGTACATTAAAGATATTTTGATTTTTTTTTATGGAGGGCTCTATAACCGATACTGAAGCCAAAACTGTATTTTTTTTTCATTTTTGTCTGTCTGTCTGTATCTTGGCCGCGCATCACGCCGAAACTACTGAACGGATTCAAATGAAACTTGGCATGATTTGAGTTCATACTACGAGGTAGGTCATAGGAAATTCAGCACGGTTTCTTGGAGAGAGGGGATGAAAGGAAAGAAAAAATATAAAAGGTAACGGGAAAAGTCTTTTTTTTGTCCGCGACTGTACACTGCCTGTGGGAAGCTGAGACAGATATGTAAATATGGCGGTACGAAGTTCGCCGGGTCAGCTAGTAAGAAATATTTTGTATTGACGTAACAAAACTCACTTTTAGTGATTTTTAGTTTAAAAGGTTTTCGAACAAAAGTCAAATCAAATCAGCTCAAATATAACTGGAACCATTATCATTTAGTCTTTAGTACCAAGGCAGGTCCACATGTTTCTAACTTTATTTATTCTACCCACGCACTGTCGTTTACGTCTCCTATTGCCCGTAGCGTAAAATTTTTCCCCCGTTTTTGAAACATTCTTCATTGGTGCTCCGCTCCTATTGGTCTTAGCGGGATGATATGCCTATAGCCTTCCATGTTTCAAATCGGACCAGCGGTTCCTGAGTTTAGCGCGTTCAAACAAACAAACAATCTCTTCAGCTTTATAATATTAGTATAGATGTTGTTTAAAAACTTTAATCATTAAATGCTCACTGGAAAATTATAAGAAATGGGAAAATAGGAAACTGCGCGAGTGTTGTAGGTTCAAACTCCACATGGAACAACACTTTGTGTGCTCCACAAATTGTTGTTCCGAGTGTCTTTGTCTCTATATGTATGTTTGTACAGTCACATAGATATAATAATACACACCATACATTATCTCATAACTTTTACCCCTCACTGTTGTAATTGATCTACAATACTCGTACAACAGTCTAATGTTAGTCTTTACAAAATATTGCTTTTTCTCATACTGAGCCAGACTTTTTTGTCAATTCTTATTCACCAACTACTGGTTTCGTCAGCAACCACGCGAGTTATTAAGTATACAGAAAGGTTTTGTTGTATAGGGACTTATTCACGATTTAATGATCTATATCCCGACGTTTCATACGGGTTATAACGCTCGTGGTCACAGGTAGACTGTATATGTATGACGTTATACAATAAAACTATGTGTAAAAGTTGCGAAGGTCTAAACACAAATATACAGAAATAATTATATTTCTTAAATTTCTTTTGAATGTTATTTTGAGATCCGAAGACCAAGTCTCGTTATAAAAGTTCTGTTTCAATTCAGTACCGATCAACTTTAGATCTCACAGATATCATAAAATGATTTCTTGTAGTAAAGTATGAATCAACGTTCACTTTAATGTGAATATATTGTACTGTGAGCGAAAATTTAATCGGTAATCTACTGCCTTCACTATTTCACTACGAAAATATCTTTTGAAATACTTGATTTTTGATCGAAATTTCATTGCAAGACTTGGCCTCTGTGATGTCAATAAGACAGAAAACAAATCAAATCAGTCCAGCCGTTTTGAATTATCGGTTAAAAGATATAAAGAAATTGAGAATCTCCTCTTTTTTATGTAGTCCCTAACCCGTTGACCGCCAGACTTTTGACAGAATTACTTAAGCTTTTTTCGTGAACGAGTTAATACATCGTTGGCGTCTTGAGTAAATTTTTAAATGACGCTTTAATGCGTCCTATGTGGTCTAGGGGTTATACTTAAGTTTCAATCTGACTGTGATCTATGTTATGACGGTAGCAGTAATTATTTTTATATAGTCGGACCATTAAGCTACCGTCAATATTGTCTCTGATTATACTGTCAACGGTACGCTCATGTATGATTTCGTTCCCTAAGTAAAATCTAAAGGGGCTACTGAAAAGTCTAGACTTATCACTGACCTGTAATTAATCCAATACACTTTTACAATCTTTGAAATACCAATCCATCCCGGGATTTTGCATCTTATCCATATTAATGATAACGTACCGGCAAACTATGTATACTATCTCCATTTAATCTTTTATGACAAACGTAGATGGGTTACCTCATGGTAAGCTACTACCGCCACCTATGGATCACCAGTCATATATAAAACAATAATAATACCCTCACATATCTCACACACGGTCATCTGATCCCAACCTGTACCATAGTAACCAGACTGTTGATAAACATAGTTATATATTACTAAATAGATACAAATATATATAAATCGGTTGCCTGAGCTAAGTACTCACATACTCGAGCTAACAAGTCGAGTAAAAACCACGGCATGTGCTTTCGTCCACACATTCAGCATTCATCTATCGAGTGACGCGCGCTGTTCAGTATTCACCGAACCATTTGAGCCCAAAGATGTCTGTTCAGCAATAGACATAAATGTAGCCATTTACAAGTCTCGCAATTCTTAATTATAAAAGAATTAAAGAAAAAATCCGTTTTTTTTTAAATACCTGTTTTTAGACGATCAACAACGGCGGACTGACTGTGCCACTCACGGTTACGTACACACGCTTGAGTCAAGCTCGACGGCTCGTTTCAAGTAGGTGCGAAGGAAATTACTTTTATTTAATTCCATCAAGTCGGCTCGATGCGAGCCTTCGAGTTGTGATTTTTCCGGTCCACAGTAAATTTTTACTGGTTTTGGAGTAAAACTATCGAGTAATACCGCATGTGAGTATGGACCTGAGATTGGCTCCGGGCGATAAGCACGTCAATAATTTAGGTTTTCCTAGTTAAGCTTGTTACTAATCTGGTACAATAAAGAGATTTATTATTTAAATTACACGACTATTTGTTCAGGTCCGTCATATGTACGAAATATAACATAACCATACGTAAAAAGGTAGTAGAGTCTAGAAGGTTTTGAGGTGTTCCCGTGGCGTATCCGCTGTGAGGTCGTCCAGGGTGAGGAGGAGGTTGAAGCTGAGGAACATGGCGCTGGCGGAGGCGACGTGCCACTCGTCGTGCGAGTCGAACAGCTCCAGCGCTGAGCACGCCGCGTTGTGGCGACGGGACGAAGCTGGCGTTTCCTGCACCACAGTACATTTCACTCAACAAAAAGAGTAAGAGAGAACCTACCTACCTTGCTGAGATAGACGCCTTTTCTGGCATTGCACAGGGCATTATAATTGCTTGTTCTCTTTTATCCTGGGGAGGAAGGGTTCAGTCCATCTAGCTTCAAACTGAGCAAAACTTGTACTATGATAACTAGATTGATATAATCTTTAATATTATAAATTCGAAAGTAACTTAGTCTGTCTTTTATGGCTAAACCAATTTATATGAATCTCGGTATATAAATAGAGCGAATCTTGGAAAAGGACATAGGCGATACTTCGCGATAACCAACATATATGTGAGCGGAGCCGCGGGCAAAAGCTAATATTTATAATTCTTTACATACATATATTATATACCTAGAAAAGTTCTAAACTCCGAAACAAATATTTGCAGATCACTTGGTTCGACCCAGGGATCAAACCCGAGACCTCAGCACAGCAATCGCTGCTCAACACTGTCGAGGACCCATTCATAGTTCTTTCAAGGCAGATTAAAATTTTCTCTTAAAACTTAAGAGTAGAAGAACCTCTGCTACTCACCGACCACTTGGTTTTCGAGTCCATGAACAGCTTGAGAGCGTAGAACCAGGCGACGTGTGTGAGCACGAAGTAGATCCAGGTGTGGACGGCGATCCTCTCCTTGTGGACCAGCTTCATCGCCACGTAGAACAGCGTGTACATGATGGCATTCCCCATCAGTATGGCCAGGAGCTGGCGCGCCAGGTCCTTGTTGTGAGTTGTCGCGCTACAATCGTTACAATTAATTAATACTAGGTATGTCTACAATTATTAGGCACAGAAAATTAACGTAAAATGACAGCGTGCTGTCGTGTTTCGTTGGTGAGTGCGAGACCGGAGGCCCAATTAGTCTAGTCAACAAGTTCCATACTTGTTGACTAGACTAAAAGATGCAGAAGCATCACTAGGCCGCCATGCTGCATTGTCTGCATTCGCAGTGAGCATGGTGACCACTACTCTTGGATTCTGCTTATGCTTTCCATCAGGCAGAGTAGAGTCATTTTGGCGGGCCAAACATAAAAAAAAAAAAAAAGTTAATATTCATATTTTTTTTATGTATGGTCATACTATCATCATTAATATCATCATTGTAGTGACCACCAATATTGTCGTCGTTATCATCATTGTCGTCGTCATCACCATTGTAGTAAACAACAATATCGTCGTCGTCATCATCATGGTCGTCGTCACCATCATTGTCGTCGTCATTATCATTGACGTTGTCATTATCATTGTCGTGGTCATTATCATTATCGTCATCACCTTTTTAGTAACCAACAACTTCGTCGTCGTCATTATCACTGTCGTCGTCATTAACATTGACGTTGTCATTAGCATATAGTCATCATCATTGTCGTCGTCATCACCATTGTAGAAACCACCAACATCGTCGTCGTCATTATCATTGTCGACGTGATGACCATTATCATTGACGTCGTCATCATCATTTTCGTCGTCATTATCATTGTAATCAACACCAATATTGTCGTCGTCATAAATAAAAGGGAGTTACAGCAATGAAGTGATTATGACGATGATGAATCATTTCCATGTGTAACCTGTATATGGCGAGGGACCAGTTGGCGATGTTGGCGAGGGCGATGAGGGCGGCTCGCAGCGCGTGCGCGGGCCGGAGGGCTCGCAGCCGTCTCTCTCGCACGCGCGACCAGCCGCGACCCAGCGCCGACCACTCTGGGGGGGAGACAGGGTTCATCACCTCACTTGTAACTGGCTACATCACATATTTACACTGTTGACTAATGGCATTTAGTGGAACTTGCTACAGATTTGAAGTGAGTTACTTCAAACACTTGCCACTTGTTTGTTTATTATTATTATTATTACTAATCTTGTTAAGTACCTACTTCTCCTTGTCATACTAAATTCTAAATATTTTGGACATCTGACACATAACGCCATCTAGTTTCAAACTTAGTAGAGCTTGTACTATAAAACTAGATTGACTGATAGAACACTTTTTTTTGTTGGGACTAATCCCGCCCACACGCCCACCACTGTAACTCCTGTACACCAGGATCAACAGCGGTGACCTACGAAAACACCGAGTTATGACCCTCGGGAAGTCCCAGGAAAAATTTAACTGTCTTGGAACCCGCAACGAAATTAATCAGAAGAAAACTGGAGGAGTTGGAAATATAATAAGTCCACTTCCCTCCTTAGCAAAGCGGGAGACAAAATGGAGTCAAAATAGGCAGACGCCTTTTTCAAACCGGGAAGCACCACGGATAGAAATATTATGGGTCTATAATATGAATGGCAGAATCGCTTAAACGCACGGAAATTCACCGCAGTTGACACAAGATCCCCATAATATACTACCCCAGACGTCATTTGTAAGCTATTTAGCATCATGTTACGTTCATTGTACCAAAGACTACATTCCCAGAGGATATGATGAGCCGACTGTTCACAGCTAGAATCAGGTGTTGAGCATTGACACAATGGTGAATCGACTAATTTAAATGAGTATAGTTTGCTCTTAAAGTTACCGTGGCCTGTAAGAAATTGAGCGACACAGTGATCTACCTCGAGCCATGTCCTTGACAACCTTTCGCGAACAGATGGAAAGAACTGGTAGAGGTGACGCCCCTTAGATGATTCGTCCCATCGTTGCTGCCATTCATCCAAGAGGTCGTTATAGACATTGGATTGTTGTTGAAACAATCTTATGATTTTACCGCGGTCTCGTATGCCCAAAAAATCGCATTCCATGTTTTGTAGTGTGGAATAGTACATGGCTGCACGTCTTTGCACCTCGACATCGACCGGAAGAACACCTGCCAACACCGGTAAAGCCTCAGTGCTAACCGTCCTATATGCCTTGCACAAGAAAATCAATGCAGGTCGTTGGCCTTGTAACAGTTTGCGACGGACAGAACCTACAGTCGCCCTATCTGCCCATACAGGAGCACCATAGCAAATAGAACCCAAATAAGTAGCTCCATATATGATCTTTAGTGTATTATATGACAGACCCCATGTCGCAGTTGATATCCTCGTCAGTGCAAAGAAACTCTTTTTAGACTTTTCATTAACTGTTCTAATATGTTCGAAAATATACGATATGCAACTCATTTCAAATGTTAATTACCAAGTTATAATGTTGATCTCTGGAACAATTCAGCACTAGGGAATGCATGAATACTAGGGAATCTCTCTGTATTCGGATCTAGCTGATAGCTCATCATAGCTCATCCATTAATAAAAATGTTTACAATTTACTTTAATACAACCACTTAATGCCACAATGAAGCTAGTATAAATTAGGAACTCACCCATTTTGAACTCCCCGGCGTAGTATATGTTGACTGTGAGTATGAAACAGGTGAGCAAGTGCATCACAGTGAACACCACCGAGAAGTACACGCTCGGAAACAGAATACCGAACAGACCTGAGTGACAGACAGACGAAATTATAGTAGCTACTAGTTAAGCGGTACAACAGTAACCGCGGTTCGAAGCTAGTCTAAAAAATAGCGTAAGTTACTCCTTACATCATCAGCTAGCTGCCAGTGAAAGCTCCATCAAAATCGGTGCAGACATTCCAGAGATTAGTCGGAACAAACAGACACACAAACGCACAAAATGAGCAAGAATTTCTATATCGCGATACAGGATTACCAGTTCCTCCGTAGTTCGGTGTGTCTTCGATAGATGGCGTATTAGATATTTTGTTGCCATGAGTGGAAGTCGCCACAAATACACTCTAAATAAATAAAATAGAAGTGTCTGTTCGTAATTTCAAATTAACAGCTTTTTACTAAATGCATTTGAAAGTATACACTTATTAAATAAATAAATAATAAATAAATATTTCGGACATCTAACACACAACGCCATCTAGTCCCAAGCTAAGCGGAGCTTGTGTTATGGGTACTAGACAACTGATACAAATAAATATATACTTTATTTTTTGTAAATACATACATATTATACATAGAAAACACCCAAACTCCGAAGCAAATATTTGTAGATCATACAAACATTTGGTCCGACCCGGGAATCGAACCCGAGACCTCATGATCAGCAGTCACACACGCTAACCGCGAGACCAACGAGGTGGTCTTAAACTTAAAGGTGCTTATAACAAAAAAAAACAAAAAATTTGTCTATATGTTTGTTTCGGCAAATCTCTGGAACGGTTGTACCAATTTTGATGAGACTTTCACTGGTAGATAGCTAATGATAATTATAGGGAGTAACTAAGGCTACTTTTTTTTAGACTCGTTTCTCTCCGCGGGGTTTAGCCAGTTAGTGTATCAAGAATGGCATACTCACATACGGTCATGACAACGGCGATCACCATGAAGGTGGTGTGCGCGTTCGGGATGATGTCCGAGTGGCGGTTCTGGTACAACTTGATCATCACCAGCACCGCTATCACGTACATGAATGAGGAATCTGGAAGACAGTTATTATAATGATTAACTGCCGACTGAACATAAATAATTATTAAAGTAAAAAAAAATAATTACAAACAGTTTAGACGAATTGTAATTTATATTAACAAACAAATATTGAAGAGTTCGAAGGACCAAATGTTTAGTTATTGTTCACATACTTAATTCGAAGGACCAAACATTTAGTTTATTTCGATAACTTAAAATCTGAAGAAACAATTGTTTTGCTATTTCTTCTTCTCTTAACTGAGTTTTTATTTCTTTCATAAACCATATCAGAAACAAGTCTGACTTTTTTTGTTTTCACTTACCAAACTGAAAGTTCATCTTGTTAGGACAGAGATGGTAGCTGGCAGACAGTAGACCCTCCATGACGAGCCCTAATCCCATGGAGTACAGTAGACCAAAATGCTGTGGAATGCCCATGTCCTGCAAAAGGTGTTGTAAATCGAAATGTATGAAAGAAACATTGGTAAAAGATATTAAATAGTTGGTTGTGTGGAGACGGATTAAGAGGTATTTAGAGGATTTAGAGGTTAGATTAGAGGCCACGCTGATTTCTGCACGTTAGGGCCGGCTCGTCCGGGGCGATACTACCCTCGCAGAGAAGATCTACGTAAAATGACAGCAGCAGTGCTGGCGAGTTTCGTTGGTGAGTGCGAGACCGGAAGCCCAATGATACAGAAGCATCACTAGGCCACCATGGTGTGGGTCACCATGCTGCATTTTCTGCATTCGCAATGAGTATGGTGACCACCACTCTTGGGTTCTGCTTATGCTTTCCATCAGGCAGAGTAGAGTCACTTTGGCAGGGCCATACATAAAGAAAAACGTGTGGCACTTGGGGACTGCCGTGGTTAAGCTATTGCATAGCATTTTTTATCAACTTATGCAATTATAATTATTTATTTATTTTTTATTAATATGCATTTAACTATTAAATTAGTACCAACATCGTCACTAGATGGCTATGATCACTTTTTTTAAATAGCGATATGGTTTCGTTACACAGCATACTATATGTTTATGACGATCACATAATTGTACCTCGATAGATGGCGTGTGCGTCGACTTACATCGCGCTATCGTTT
The DNA here is from genome assembly GCA_949125395.1 of Diaphora mendica. NCBI lineage: Eukaryota > Metazoa > Arthropoda > Insecta > Lepidoptera > Erebidae > Diaphora > Diaphora mendica. The sequence continues at coordinate 33,318,505 of OX421312.1, forward strand.
GATTCAAAGCAGTGGTATATAGTAGTAAGTGAAATTTGTAAAAATAAGATCAATAAACCAGCTAGATCAGATTACAGATGGTGTTTTTGTTATTTAACAGACCCTCTAGTTAATCCTATTAGGGCAGCAGTTCAACATTAGCTTAGTTAGTTAACACTATAAAAGATTTTAACTATTCCTTATAAATGTCTTCGTCATTAAACGGGTTGTTTCGTTCAGTTTCTTTGAACACCTATACTTACGGGGCGCACATGCGACATTATAAAGATATGATAGATACCTATACACCTATGTACTTTCTCACAAACAGCTGCTTAAGCCTGCCTTACATGTTCAAGTATATTTGCGCAAACCCAGACTGTTTTGTCTGTCTGTCTCTGTCACGCACGAAGAATTTGAATTGAACGTGTATGTCCGGCTTAAGCAGCTGACAGTTTCATTGATTCGTCGCTCGGAGCAGCTCGTCTCGATCCGTGCGAGCTTCGGGTGTTAGATTTTTTCGGTACGGAATTTCTTGGTTCGGCCGCGATAAAAGCTATGCAATAGTTTTAAAAAGAACACAGAGTGTCACCACCCCTATTCATCCCATAGGTGTCGTAAGAGCCGATTAAGGGAGCAAACTACGCAGCACAACAGCACTGCAAAGAGAAGGAAAACTTGACACAAACCCTATACCAACCCGTCTGGTCAGCGTGGTATAGTAGACCAACACCTTTTTCCTAAAGATAAGCTCATGTGCAGCAGTGGTCTGTTAAATGCCGTCAATGATGATTAAAGCAAACTCATACCTGGGGTTGTCTCCTGCTCTTGACCTGCCTGTGTCGAACCTGCGCCAGGAACACCAGTCCTAGTACAACATACCCGATGTTGGAGTACACATGGTTGAAGTCTGAGAGGAAGCCCAGGGGATGAGCGCACAGGAAGTTGTAGTAGCACAGGTCTTGGTTACCAGTCTGAATCACCATCTGCAAAATAATTCTTAGATAAATCTTGGCTTCGAAGCAAATGGAAACTTTCTCAATCCAAGTTTTAAACCACGAGACTAGATTAGCAGATGTCATAAACCTTTTTGTCCAATACATATACAATACGAACACTATTTTTTTGGGTAGTTTGTGTTGTGTTTAAAGAAATTTGGTTCAAAGTACGAGTACTATATTCGCTTTTTATATGTTCTTAACAAGTGAACCTTTTGTACGTAGTTGGATGTAACTAAGTACAAAAGGTTCGTGTGTATGTAAATATACGATAAATACAATTTTAGTTTATAGTGATGATATAGGTGCCTGATTAATCATCATCAACATGGTCCCGTCCATATCTCATTTAAGTAGAATAAAGAGCCCTTTTGTTACGATTTCAAGTGGCTGGATGTTTATCACCAGTCTCAACGGAGACCAGCCCACTACGCCTAAGATATCATAGTGCACGAGTATATGCGCAAATACGGGTGCACTCTCTGTTCCCTCAGTCTTATAATGCGATAGGACGGCTTCGATACGACCAGGGAGAGATCAGGCACAGGACCGACGGGTTTACGTGCTCTCCGAGGCATCGGTTAAGACCCCAACTTCCGAACTCCGGGCTATTTTTTTTTTCTATAAAAACTCCTTCTGCCCATCACTTCATGAACAGTAGTTGATATCGTGCGGCTGAAATGCTGGTGATGATGAAAGACCCCACTCACCATTTGGTAGGTAAACAAGAGTTGCACGACGGGTAAAGCGTACACCACCGCTATTGTCAGAGCGCCCCAGAAGTACCTGGAAGTAGAACATTTGTGACAGAACTCATTTCGTTAGTGTTGCCCCATCCAAGAACGTGCCGGTGAATACAGTCGCACCAACCGCACGACAATCAACCTATATTCGACGCTATGTATATTGATGTAAGGTTCATTGTTCTGTGTCTCAAGAAATCAACAAGAACTTTCGCGATGTTTAGCCGTGTCGAGTCTTGTCCTGGAATGATCTTTCTTCGTAACAATATAGCCTACAGCTTTCCAGATTTTTTTTAAATCGGATCAGAACTACCTAAGATTAGCACGTTCAACCAAACAAACAAACTCTTTAGCTTTATAATATTGGTATAGATTTGGTGGTTACCTGTCTGATCTCCTGGCCAAGGTCTCAGGAGGCGCTCGAGTCAGTCTGTGGACGGTCAACGGGTTGAAGCGGGACCACTCGTCTTCTAGTACATAAATAGTATATCGTCATCACCACCCCCACAAAATCCGAAACCATCAGCATCGCCTCTAAACTCAAAAATTACAAATTTATATAAACATATAAAACATTTTTTGGATAAAACATTACACACTGGTCCATCGAGCCGGATACAAATGCCATTATTCCAAGTATTCTTCTCGTTGATCGTCAATCAGTCATCACAGGCACAAATATTTAATATAAATCGATATTTGTGGTTTAGGAATTAAATAACAATAACTTGAAGACAGATCACATACCTACTCCAAGCTAGGCAGTACCTGTTCTATAGTAGCCAGACTACTGACAAACATGACTGACTGCCTCAGTGGCGCAGCGGTAGCGTATGCGTCTGCTGTGCTTGAGGTTAACAAGATACTTGAGGTCACTTGAGGTCTCGGGTTCCATTCCCGGGTCGGACCAAATGTTTATATGATCTGCAAATACATATTTGTTTCGGAGCTTGGGTGTTTTCTATATATAATATGTATGTATTTACATAAAAAAGTATATACTAATTTTATATCAGTGGTTTAGTACCCATAACTCAAGTTCTGCTTAGCTTGGGATTATACGGCGTTGTTTGTTAGATGTCCGAAATATTTTTTACATTATTCTTTGTCTTAGATGGGAATTGAACCCACTCTATGGCTCAGCAGTCAATATCTAACAAAAAAGTAAGTTAAATAACTCTCTGAACCTTCCACCACTTCATTAACGACATCACTGTCGCCTTTTATCGCTGTGGGCACGTCTCCCGTTCCCGCTGGATCGCTCCGGTCGCCGCTCCGCTCTCCGCTCGTACTCGCACTCCGCTCCCCGCTCGTACTCGCACTCACGCCTGATGTAGACGCTTGGATGATGGGTTCCTCTTCTATGATGATAACTTCTTCTGTTCAACGGAGATTATTTAAAATTAGAACACATTTTGAAAATGAAGAGTTGAACTAAGATTTTTTAGGTTCTTCTTTTCTTTACTTAGATTTTTTTCTGAAATTGGTGGGTATAAACAGAAAAAACAAAAATAATAAATTTTCAATAGATCTATTTGCGAGAGACACCGTGTCATTCTGTTGATACTTTCTCAAAATAGTGAACTTCGGCCGCATCGTAGACTTGTTTCTTTTCTCCGTATTAAAGTTTTTTTATGTAATAGGCGGGCAAATGAGCAGAAGTATCGCCTGATGTAAGCGGTTACCGCCGCCCACGGACACCTGAGACCAGTGTCCAGAGAGACCAGAGGCGTCACAAGTGCGTTGCCGGCCTTTGGGGGGATGGGGGGGGGAATAGGGCAGGGGGGTTGGGGTATGGGCCTCCGGTATCCTCATTCACTCGGTGAAACACAGCGCAAGCACTACTTCACACCGGTTTCTGTGAGGCCGTGGTATCACTCCAGTCGAGCCAAAGCGTGGTTCTCCCACGGAAGATTTATCCTTTATCGCGGGGAACACTCAGAATAACGGTTTCTGGAACACACAAAGTGTTGTCCCATGTGGGTTGGAACTCAGTACACACAGTGCAGTAGAAAGCGGCGTGGCGACCGTTTAAACTACTAGGTCAATCATGCGGTCCAAGTCGACTTCAAGCTGACCCCAAACATAGTTTGGGTAAAAAAACTCTCGAGAAAGTTATGTCCAATGATGCAGAAGCACCTCAATAGGCTGTCATAATATTGGACACAATGCTGCATTATTCCATTGTCTGCGTTCCTACTTAGTATGGTGACCACAACTCTTGGATTCTGCTTTCCATCAGGCAGAGTAGAGTCATCTTGGCAGGGCCATACATAAAAAAATATATATGTAAGTTACCTGAACACTTGCAGTTGTTGGGCAGCAGCACGGCGAGCAGCACGAGGGTGGCCACCGCCGCGATGAGCGCCAGCGTCACCAGCGCGCCCACCACGTACTCCTTGTACGAGATCGTCGGGACCACTCTGAAACTGCACCACACGACTGTACTGTACTGTGCCGAGCTGTGCTGCACTGTGCCGAGCTGTGCCGATCTGTGCCGCACTGTGCTCGCTACTGTGCTTTGCTGCAATAACTTTAAGGAAACCAAACAAGCTACATAAAATGAAATCCAAATTAGTCCTTTCTTCGGTTTCGATTCCCGAGTCGGACCAAATGTCTGTATGATCTGCAAATATTCGTTTCAGAGTTTGGGTGTGGTCTGTCACGTTTTCACGGCCAAACCGCTGCACCGATTTCAATGAAATTTGGCATGGAGATACTTTGATTTTTGAGGAAGGACATATAGCCACTCGTTACTGCGATAAACGACAAGCACGCAGGCGGAGCCGCGGGCAAAAGCTAGTGTATAATATGTATATATTTACAAAAAAGTATATATACACCCATACATATGTATGGGTGTCCCAAGACATAACGGAAAAATTTTTTTCGCGAAATCGAATACGCATACCCTCTATTTTTATTTGGATTGACCTCATTGACTCAAATAATAAATATTATTGCGATTGGACAACGATAACCCGTGACGACTTGTTGCCAAACTTTTGACATGAAAATTTGTACTGACTTACTGTAGGGGATGGTTTTAGGTCGGATTTTAATTTTTTTCTCGATATATCCACCTAAAAATATCACAGAAAGCTCTATTAACTCTCGATAATCATCTCTGACTATTTCTTTTGTCAGTTCAGTCAGGTAAAACTCTACCAAGTTGTCGATTTCGAGGTCAGTCAGGTACTGTGTAAGTTTTTCTCTATAGTTCTGTATTTTATCAGCATTAATATTTTTCCCGTTTTCTTGAAACTTTTTAGGAGCCGAATATCAGGGCTTGTAGTTACTTGACTGATTTTTGCTTCAAATACAAGGGGTATTTGAGACCAATTCATACACGTGATGTCGACAAGCAAAATAAGCATTTCTCTGTTCAGTTTTTGTTCAAGAAGCACACAGGCACCGTTTATACGTATATTATATATAGCATTGTGTTATTTATATTCTATAACCTATAGTACCCACAGATCAATCTTTGTGACGGGGGCTCTCAAATCTCGCACAGAATTATTTTAACACCCCACATAGAGCACCCTGTTACAAATGGCGTTTACAATACACGTTACAAATTCCAATCTACAATCGCGGTCCAAACTGCCTGTGCTTGTTCACGTCCTGTAGAACTTTCTAGTCTTGGTACAGCAATAAGTTGTTCATTGTTTTCATAAGAAATAACTATAGGAAGACGTTCTTCTTTTGATTGCCGAGCATTTAAAGCAAGCAAAAGCTTGCCGTCCCAATGATCAATCACAATTTCCGGTATCTTATTTTTTAAATCAATTTTTATGGCTTCAGCGCGTTCTTTCCGTTTTCCTGTGCGAATTCTTTGAATGGAAGACTTATTTATCGGAAATTCATCAATATTACATCCAAGTGCTTCAATAGTTGCTTCAAAAATGAGCACAGAATCTCTCATACTCAATTGACACCTATCTAGCGCTGTTACTAATTTTGGAGTAATAAATCTCTCCGCAGAGCTGTTTTGCTGAGTTGCGTGTTTCTCGACAAACTTCGGTACGTCCTCTTGTATCTCTAAGTTTTCATTAGATTCAGATGATATGTCGTCTTGTAACGGTATATAAGATTATGTCGAACGAGTCGGCTCAGACAAATACTTCATCAACAACCCATAATGTCCCACTACTGGGCTCGGGTCTCCCCTCAGGAGAGGGTTACGGCCATACGTCCCCACGCTGACCAAGTGCGGGTTGAGGACTGGCAAGACAACGTTGTGGCTACGTATGGCCGTTGGATGTTTTTAAGCCGACAAATACTTAGCACGTCGTTTTTCTTCTTTGATAGTTCTGAGGCGCGCTCTTTCCTCTCTATCAGTCAAATTTTTATCCAGTCCTACTATGGTCGGCCTAGTTCTCTTTGACGCTGTAACAAGATTCTATCCTCATTTATTTTTATTAATTGAAGCGCATAAGTGTGTGCTATGTCAAACAAATTTTCTAAATTGTTGACAAATTCTTGACAGCGCTGCTTAAATACGTCACACGTATGCACAAAAGACGTGTATATTTTGTGCATTTTTTTGCAAGTGCAATCTATACTAATATTATAAAGCTGCAGAGTTTGTTTGTTTGTTTGTTTGAACGCGCTAATCTCAGGATCTACTGGTCCGATTTGAAAAATTCTTTCAGTGTTGGATAGTCCATTTATCGAGGAAGGCTATAGGCTATATTTTATTTTCAAAAAAATTTGAGATCCGTAAGAAAATTGCTATTTTGTAACCCAAGGTGTGAACTCGAAAACCTATTTTTGCGTGCGCTGCAAAAAGTATTGACAATAGAACAAAATCATGTATTACGGGTTTGTAGGTCTCATTAAGATCTACAAAAAAGTCCGCGAGAGCATATATCTAACTATCATGGTTTAGTCACAATAGGCGCTTTTGTGCTCAAAATTTTTTTTAAATCGTCTGAAGAAAGAAACTACGTTAAATGTGTATCGTAATATTAATCCTTATCCAAATAAAGCATTCTGTTATCAAGGGTATTTATGTAGAAGTAAAATACTTTTTGTTTCACCCCATTCGGACATTTCGTTTAGAAGTTATCACGAGTATAAGACGCTAAGAGTTGGTACCTATTATTGAGTTATTTGTCAAAGAGTTTTTATCAACATAATACCTAATATTAGTCTTTATCCAAATAAATGTGTTGTTGATTATGAGTATTAGATCTTAGAAGAGTATAATAAATACATCTATACTAATATATAAAGCTGAAGAGTTTTTGTTTGTTTGAACGCGCTAATCTCAGGAACTACTGGTCCAATTTGAAAAAGTTCTTTCAGTGTTAGATAGCCCGTTTATAGAGGAAGGCTATAGGCGTGATGATATATATATATATATTTCATCACGCTATGACCAATAGGAGCGGTGTACCAATGAAGAATGTTTCAAAAACGGGGGGAAATTATTACGCTACAGGCAATAGGAGACGCAAACGACGTTGCGTGGGTCAGCTAATCGCGCTAATCTCAGGAACTACTGGTCCAATTAAAAAAAATATTTCAGTGTGAGATAGCCCATTTATCGAGGAAAGCTATAGGTTATATATCATCACGCTAAGACCAATAGGAGCGGAGCACCAATGAAGAATGTTTCAAAAACGGGGGAAAATTATCACGCTAGGGGCAATAGGAGACGCAAACGACGTTGCGTGGGTCAGCTATCTTAATATATATATTTCTTGTGTGCGTGTGTATGTGACTGAACTCCTCCTAAACGACTGGACCAATTTTGATGAAATTTATTGTGTGTGTTCAAGGGGATCTGGGAATGGTTTAGATTCACAAAAACGACTGGACCAATTTTGATGAAATTTTTTGTGTCTAAAAAAAAGCAAAACAACGTTTGCCGGATCAGCTAGTAATATTATATAAAGCTGAAGAGTTTGTTTGTTTGTTTGAACGCGCTAATATCAGGAACTACTGGTAAAATTAGAAAATTTTGATTATTATAAATGCAAAAGTAACTCTGTCTGTCTGTCTTGCTTTCACCAGAGCTTGCTTTGGCCAAACCGCTGCACCGATTTGAATGAGATTTGGTACACAGATAGTCTAGAGCCTGAGAAAGGACATAGGCTACTTTTTAATGCGAAAAAAGGGTTGTAAGGGGTTTAAAAGGGGGATGAAAGGTTGTACTGGGAGTTCACTCGCCACACGCCTGCGCGTTACCTACGTCGGGCGTCTTGACAACGAATAAACAAGGCTGTCACAATCATAAAAAATATTTCACTTTTTCAATAAGGACTTAACAATGATAGCAATGATATTATATACATAAAAATTAAATATTAAGATATTAAGTATATATTCGTCAATCTGATTTGTATGTTCATTATATTAATAGAAATAAATAAGCCAAATTAATATAATTAATTAACAGCGTTTCTTGACTTCAAAATTCTCTACAGAAGTATCGTCATTATAAGCTAGCTGTTGGTTAGATATGAATAAAAAAGTAAATAATATCGATCTTGATCACCTGACTAATGAGATAGTTATCAATTAAACGAACGGATCATGTCAGGCGTGGAGGGAGATGTTGTCGAATACTTAAAGTCTTTAAAAATATCAGGAGTGCCAACCCATAAGTTGAGGCTGCAAGTTAATGTTCCAGTACTATTAAATGAGGTATCTTGAACGCCAAAGCAATGTAATAGTACATGGCTAAATATTACATAACTGGGGTACAACATTGTAAAAGCTACAATCATGACGCATGGAATGGCAAAAGAAGATAATGTTTTAATTCCCCGTATTCCAATAATTCCAACTTATTTGACATTCTAATTTAAAAGAATGCAGTTTCCGCTGAAAACAGCATTTCCAATAACAATATTATCAAAACCCAAGGACAGATGCTTAAAGATACAGTTTTTTTTTTCTCATGGGCAGCGTATATCTCTCACGTATATCAAATCCACAAAATCTCCATATTTTGGCAAAATATGGCAAAAGAAAAAACGCAGTTATTAAAATTGAACTTTTTTTATTTGAAGCTGCCAAAGTGACTATGGTCAGCCTGATGGAAAACTCAAGCAGAATCCAACAGTGGGGGCAACGATACTCACTGGGAAAGCAGACAATGCAGTATTGCGTCCCACACTATGACGGCTTAGTGAGATGCTTTTTCACGCCCCACTTAAAGGCCCCGGGATCATAGTGGGAGAGAAACACGTGCGCTGGTAGTGAGTTCCAGTTTTTAGCTGCTCGGCACAGGAAGGATGAACCAAACCGTTTGGTTTGAGAGTGAACATGTTATTCTGCAGAGGAAGGGAGAAGGGGGACCAGTTGGAAGAGCTCCTCAGAATACTTCCAATGATACAGATGGTAGTGGACTGCTATAGAGGCGATATCTCTACGCAGCTGCAGAGGTTCAAGGAACTCGGTGGCTTCGGGACTGTTGGTAAAGCGGACTGTTCGCCACTGCAACCGATCGAAAGCATCAAGCAAATACTGCGCGGATCCATCACAAAGATGAGAACAGTACTCGAGGTCTCGGCAAATATCCATGCCCAGGACACCGAGCTTACCCCGTAGTGGCAGTTGAGTGCTCTGAAAAGTGGGGAGGGAAAGAAATGGAGACTTTTTGGTAGAGAACGCGCACAGCTGTGTTTTCGTAGCGTTGAACTCGACCAGATTCTTATCACCCCATTGTAAAATGTTGAAAAGGTTGAGATCAGCGACAAGCTTCTGTCGATTTTCCTCAACGTCTGCCAGCTTGGCTGAACGGTGTCAAAAATATCGCCCATGAACTGTGCTATCGTCTGCATAGCAATGTATGTTGCCAAGAGCTAACATGTCATTGATATGCAGAAGAAATAGTGTGGGCGACAGGACTAAACAATTAGGTACGCCAGCGTTTACATCCAGAACATCAGAGGCCGTGCCGTCGCAAAGGCCCATAATGCGGCGCTGATGAAGAAAAGCGTCAATCCAGTGACAGGGAGGAGGTAGGAGGCGGACCGAATGCCGAGAGCTTGGAGAGAAGCGAGCGGTGCCAGACCCGGTCGATGTCAAATGTCGAAATAAGCTCATGTAAACACTTTATATTTTATGTACATATATAAATACTTAAATAAGTTTTTAATAGTAAAACGTGTGTGTATTATTTGTAAAAAAAATCGGGTGGTGTCGTGGGACATCAGATAGGAATGAGTTCCATATCAAAAATACAGATGGCGCTATACTAAATTTTTAGTTTTCACAAAATTGTCTTAAACCCTTTACTTTTTCTAAACTTAATACATTTTGTATCATGATTTTATATCGATAAAAATCCTACCTATATTAATAACGCGAAAGTTTGTTAGTATGGATGGATGGATGTTTATTACTTTTTCACGCAAAAACTACTGAACGGATTTGGATAAAACTTTACAGTAATATAGCTTATACATCAGAATAACACATAAGCTACTATTTGCAGCGATAACCGACATACACGCGGGCGAAGCCGCGGGCAACAGCTAGTATATACTAATATTATAAAGCTGAAGAGTTTGTTTGTTTGTTTGAACGCGCTAATCTCAGGAACTACTGGTCCGATTTGAAAAATTCTTTCAGTGTTAGATAGCCCACTTTTCGAGAAAGGCTATAGGCTATATATCATCACGCTAAGACCAATAGGAGCGGCGCATCAATGAAGAATGTTACAAAAACGGGGGAAAATTATTACGCTACGGGCAATAGGAGACGTAAACGACGTTGCGTGGGTTGCTAGTCTTGGTATAAGTTTACATATTTTTCACACAATTAGGTAAACAACACTAAATAACGGATAATCACAAGTACATCAACACCTTAGGTTGCGTCAGCCTCAGAGAGCAAGTACTGACATGTATTGATGTAAGTCGGCACGGGTTACCGAGGTCCTACCTTCTTAAAATTTTATTTATAACTAGCTGCGCCCGCGACTTCGTCCGCGTGGAACAGTGACTTTGGGTAGCAGTTTTAATTATTAAGGCTAATATTATTTTAAGACACGCTTTTCACTGTTAAAAACATATTTAACTATTTATATAAGTACATAAAATAAAAAGTATTTTGTATGAGCTTATTTCGACATTCGACATGGCCAAGGCTTTCAACCTGTTCTTGCACCATTCGCTTCTCTCCGACCTCTAAGCATTCGGTCTGCCTCCTAGAGTCGTCTTTAGATTGACTCTTTTCTTCATCAGCGCCTATGCATTCGGGTTCCTTGCGACGGACGGCGCGGCCTCTGTTTTTCTGGAGGTAAACGCTAGCGTACCTCAGAATTCGGTCCTGTCGCCCAAGATGTTTCTTCTGCATGTCAATGACATATTAGCCCTTGGCAATATACATTGCTATGCAGACGATAGCACAGTGCATGGGCGATATTATGGATACCCTGCAGCCAAGATAGTAGACGTTGAGGAAAATGGATAGGAGCTTGTCGCTGAGCTCGACCGGGTTTTGAACCGCATTTAACAATGGGGTGATGAGAATCTGGTCCAGTTCAACGTTAAGAAAACACAGGTGTGCCCGTTCTCTACCAAAAAGTCTCCGTTTCTTCCCCTCCCCACTTTTCAGAGCACTCAACTGCCACTACGGGATAAGCTCGGTGTCCTGGGCATGGATATTTGCCGAGACCTCAACCCACGGGAGTACATCGAGGGCACCACTAAGGCAGCCTGAACAGGGTGAGACGGTTTTTCGCGCCCGAGCATTTGTGACTCCTTTATAAGACCCAGGTACGCTCGTCCGTACTGTTCTCATCTTTCTGATGGATCTAGGCATTGATTTTCTCGATCTTTTGCAGCGGCAATCAGTCCGCATTATCAACAGTCCCAATACTACCAATTCCTTTGAGCCTCTGCAGTTGCGGAGAGATATCGCCTCTATGGCAGTCCTCTACCGCTTTACCATAGAGAGTGTTCTGAAGCGTTCTTCCAACTGATCCCACCTTCTCCCTTCCTCTACAGAACAACACGTGCTGGTCTTGGAAGTCACCGCCTCAGTCTTAGAAATACGCTCTCGAACCAAACGGTTTGGTTCTGCATTGTCTGCTTTCACAGCGAGTATGGTTGCCTCCACTGTTGGATTCTGCTTGAGTTTTTCCTCAGTTTGAGCAAATTCTCAATTTTTTCAATTTTAAAATACTACGTTTTTGATTTGCCATCCTTTGTCAAAATATAGTGATTTAGCTGATTTGATACACGCGATTGTGCTGCCCATTGGAAAAACATGTTTTTTTTAAATGAACTGCAACTTTAGCCGTCTGTCTTTGGGCTTTGACAATTGGTAGTGCAAATGTTGTTTTCAGCGGAAACTGCATTCTTTTAAATTGAAATTGCAAATAAGTTTGAATTATTGGAATACGGGGAATTGAAACATTTTCTTATACAATGTTGTACCCCAGATGTGTATTTTGTACCCGTGTACCATTACATATCTTTGTCGCTCAAGATTTCTTATTAATAGGACTGGAACATTAACTTTCAGTCTTAACTTATGGGAATGCGCTCCTGATGATTCTAAAGATTTAAAAAACTTTATGCATAAGCTATGATATGACTGGTTCAGTTTCCCTTGTATTGTTTCCTGAGAGGTATTCGTTAACATCTTCCTCCACGTCTGACATGATCCGTTCGTTTATTTGATAACTGTCTCATTAGTCGGCGGATCAGAATAGATATTATTTTTAGATCATGTGTGCTAGCATATACCAGAACTCACGTCTCAGTGTAATCATGTCGTTACTGTCATTTGGCATACAATCATCTCCTATTTTTAGAAGAGCATTTGCATATTGACACTGCTCATAAATCATTGTGAAGTTGTACTCGCATAATTGTAGTAAGACAAAACTTTTTAACATGTACCCATAATACATATGTTTCATACACGCATTTATTTTATCTTGCGGCGTACCCCTTTTGCTTTTTTTTGTGTTTAAATCCCGCCGGATACTTTTCCTTCGGATTTTTTTACGAAGAAAATTATTTGAATAAACAAAAAATCATGTAAACAAATCGAATCCTAGTGAATAATAACGAATTTGTAGTAGCAAAATTCAACATCCGCATGCGGCACAGTCGTCTGCCCTCACATGTCTGCCCGTTCGGGTAAGCACACTTAAGCATATTGTGATAACTCAGTAAATGTTACATCTGAATAGCTCTAATATTTTGTCTCCTGCCCCAAACTCATGAAGCATTTTCGCTAACCTTGCATCATCATCATCAGCCTATCGCAGTCCACTGCTGGACATAGGCCTTGCCTTGCCTTTCCTTCACAAACCTTGCATATTTCCATACAAACTTTCATCCCCTATTGCTATTTTACCTTGATCTTAAAATTTTATTTATTTTATTATAAATTTAATTATTATCTTATTATTTTATGGAAGCCTTTATGGATAGCCTTCCTCGATAAATAGGCTATCTAACACTGAAATAAGTTTTCAAATTGGACCAGTAGTTCCTGAGATTAGCGCGTTCAAACAAATAAACAAACTCTTCAGCTTTATATATTAGTATAGATGTATTTATTATACTCTTCTAAGATCTAATACTCATAATTAACAACACAATTATTTAGATAAAGATTAATATTACGCATTATGTTGATAAAAACTCTTTGGCAAATAACTCATTATTAGGTACCAACTCTTAGCGTCTTATACTCGTGATAACTTCTAAATGAAATGTCGGATTGGGATGAAACAAAAAGTATTTTACTTCTACATAAATACCCTTGATAACATAAAGCTTAATTTGGATAAGGATTAATATTACGATACACATTTAACGTAGTTTCTTTCTTCAGACGATTTAATAATTTTTTCGAACACAAAAGCGGTTATTGTGACTAGACCATGATAGTTAGATATATGCTCTCGCGGACTTTTTTGTAGATCTTAATAGGCCCTACAAACCCGTAATACATTATTTTGTTCTATTGTCAATAGTCTTTGCAGCGCACGCAAAAATAGGTTTTCGATTTCACACCTTGGGTTAGAAAATAGCAATTTTCTTACGGATCTCTAATTTTTTTGAAAATAAAATATAGCCTATAGCCTTCCTCGATAAATGGACTATCCGACACTGAAAGAATTTTTCAAATCGGACCAGTAGTTCCTGAGATTAGCGCGTTCAAACAAACAAACAAACAAACAAACTCTGCAGCTTTATAATATTAGTATAGATTGTTTTGACTTAATAGTAAAAAAATAAGAGGGTATGCGTTAAAAAAAAAACGACTTTGATTTTTTTGGGACACCCTTGTATTTATATCAGTTGTCTAATACCCATAACACCAGCTCTGCGTGTTGTGTACCCATAACACCACCAGTTGTGTGTTAGGTGTCCGGACATATGTATTTATTTATGTATTCTTGGCTTGCATGCCTGTATTTATGCTACTGATTTGACTGCTAGAAATTTCCTTAACTAGTTAATTCTCTAAGAAACGTTCATCACCATCGTCTTAACGTTGTTCCCGGTTGCTTCCAAAGCTAGCACTTTAGAGCCCGGGGTCCGCTTTCCTACTTTTCTTCTCCACTTTGCCCGATCTTCGGCATCCTTGGTAGTGAGACCATTAGCACGCATGTCACCTCTTACGACGTCAAGCCAGCACTTCTTGGGTCTACCCCTTCTACCGGGACCCGGCGGAGGCGGCATGGCCAGACATTTGTTTCCCACGTAGGAAGGCGGTTGCCGCAAAACGTGGCCGAACCAGCGCAGGCGACTCTCCTACAGTTTGTCTGCGATGACACGGACACGGAGGCAGCCGCGAATGCGGGAGTTTCTCACACGATCCTTTCGCGTGACTCCGCACATCCACCGCAGCATATTCATCTCCGTGTCGCGCAGCTCTTGCTTGTGTCGCTCCAGCACCGGCCACGCCTCACAACCATGTAAGAGAACAGGCCTATGGATGGTTTTATACACCTGTCCTTTCAACCTAACCGGCATTTTGGGGTCGCAAATGACGCCATCAACTCACGCCACTTGGCCCACGCGCATGTCTTGACGACGCAATCGATGTCACCGGACGCCCGATATACAGATCCCAGGTATTTGACCTGGTCCGTGCTCTCGACTAGGTAATCGCATATGCGGACGGGTGAGGGATCTGAACAGTTGAATGCCAAGTACTCGGTCTTCGTCTCATTAAGCTTCAGACCGCCGTTCTCAAGCGCCTCTTTCCACGCTTTCCCACGTCGCACCAATCTACCCCTGTCCGCATCTGTCCAGCGCGATATCGTCAGCATACATGAGCAACCATGGGGGTTGCTCATGTGTGTCTCGAATGCTGTCCGAAACGTCTAATATCACGCTAAACAGAAACGGGCTAAGAACGGATCCTTGGTGTACCCCGACAGTGACAGGAAAGGGATTCGTGTCGCCAACAGCGGTCCGGACTATGGAGTCGGATTCGTGGTACATATCTCGGATAATGTCAATATAGATCTCTGGAACCCCTTTCGATCGCAGTGCCCACCAGATTACGACACGAGGAACACAGTCGAAGGCCTTCTGCATGTCCAGGAACAGGCAATGCAGAGGCGTTTTCTTCGTCCTGTATCCTTCCGCGACAATTCTCAGGCCAAAAACAGGATCCATGGCCCCGTAACCGGGGCGAAACCCATACCCATATTGACACTCCGAGAGTGTGCACTCCTGTCGAATCCGGGAGTCAATTATCCTCTCAAGGAGCTTCATGGTGTGGGACATCACTTTTATACCGCGATAGTTGCCACACTCCTGCACCGATCCCTTGCATTTGAAGACTGGAGTAATGATACTCAGTCTCCATTGCTTTGGAATCTTGCCGGTAAGGAGTGCGCGGTTGAAGATATGAGTTAGGATGCTCACACCACGGGGACCCATCGCCTGCCAGGCCTCGATGGGGACTCCATCGGCTCCGATAGCTTTCCGGTTCTTCATGCAACGAAGAGCAGCCTGGACCTCCGCAGGCGTTATCAGTGGCACTAGTCCGAGATTTGGAGGCAGATCCGGTGGCTGCACCACTTTGTGTTGCTTATTAAGCAGCTCGTGAAAATAAGAGCGCCATCTCTCCTTCACCGGGAGCTCTTCGTACAATAGACTACCCCCAGGATCTTTAACACAGCGGCACTTGGAAATATCCTGTGCCGGTTTGATCCTGGAACGCGCCAACTTGTAGATGATCTTTTGCCCCTCAGACGATTCTAACTTATCATACAACGGCTGTAAGTGGTCACGTCTGGCTCTGGCTACAGCTCTCTTCGTGGCGCGCTTTGCAGCTCTATATACATCGTGGTCTTCGGGAGATCTGGACGCTTGTCACTTTTCAAAAAGAGCTTTCTTCACCTTAATCTCCCTCTGGACTATTTCGTTCCACCACCAAGTTTCCCTGTCACATTTGCGTCCCCCCTTAGACACGCCAAGCACCGCCCCAGCCGAACCAAGAATAGCTGCCTGAATCTTGTCCCAACTGTTTTGGACGGGTTCACTCTCAGCAACCGTGCACTTGTCGCCGATAGCCAAGGCAAACTTTTGGAATGTTACTTCATCAAGCAGCCACCACCTGACCCGACGCTGGCAGCTCTCTACGCGTTTGTCTTTGGGCTTCACACAGAGGTCCATGACAAGGATACGATGTTGGGCAGTGAGACTTTCTCCGGGTATGACCTTGCAGTTGGCTACTTTGCTGATGGTGTGTCTCCTAATGAGCAGGAAATCGATCTGCGTAGCGTGCCCACCGCTACTATAGGTGATGAGGTGTTCAGGTTTCTTTTAGAAATACGTGTTCACGATGGCCAGATCCGCAGTCGCACACGTTCTGAGGATGTTCTCACCCTCTTTGTTGCGAGCGCCATACCCAAAACCACCGTGAACACGCTCAAATTCCCTACATCCCTCACCCACATGACCGTTCAGATCACCACCCAGCACGATTCCATGCGACAACGGAATAGCGCGAAGAGCGTCCGCGTATTGGCTCCAGAACGACATCTTTTCGGCTTCGCTACAACCTACCTGCGGCGCGTAAGCACTTACGAGATGGGTAATAATCCCATCGATAAGCACCCGTACAACCATAAGCCGGTCGCTACAGCGTTTCACCTCCAAAATGCCACTCTGAAGCCCCCCGGCGACCACCACGGCCACTCCGTTCTCCCCACTAGGTGCACCTGTGTAGATCAACTTGTAGCCACTCCCAATGTACCGTGATCTACTGCCCTTCCACCGAGTCTCCTGCAGGAATGCCACGTCTACCCTCCGCCTGGAGAGTACATCAGCTAATTCCCTCGCACGGCCGGTCAGTGTGCCAATGTTCCAGGTGGCAAAGCGGAGCTTATGTGTTACGGATGTTGGGCGTAACTTCTTTAACCGTGCCCGCCCTGGACATGGTAGCCCTCGCCCACTTGCCACAGGAGCTCAGGAGAAGCTCCTGCGCATTTTTGCGGCGGCGCCCTATCCGTGGCACTAACACTATTTGTTCTGTCCATATTGTTTGGCTTTAATTTTAGCTTTAAAGGAAGCGACTGCCGTCTGACCTCCCAACCCCGAGAGGAGAGCCAGCGCCAAAGCCTCGTCCGTTGGTCAGCAGGTGCACCAGCTAGCAGGTGAGGTTGGCTTGGGCTCCGAGGATCTTAGTAGAGCCCATGTACACCCCATTCTCTAAGAAACGTTAAATATGTTAAATACTAACAACTTCAAGCAACAATCTATTCTCGACCTTATGATTATTACTATAAAGTTCATATTCCCATTGTAAAGGATTCACTTAGAAATGAGTAAAACAAAAGACTGCAGGATAGATACTGAATATATTTGGAATAGTATCATCTATATCTATCTATACTAATATTATAAACGCGAAAGGTTGTAAGTATGGATGGATGGATGGATGGTTGTTTGTTACTCTTTCACGCAAAAACTACTGAACGGATTTGGATGAAACTTTACAGTAATATAGCCTATACATCAGAATAACACATATGCTACTATTTGCAGCGATAACCGACATATACGCGGGCAGAGTCGCGGGCAACAACTAGTGTTTTATAAAGGGTTATACGTCATATTTATATACTAAAAAAGTAATAACTAAAACCCAACTACGACAAAAAACGACGCTGAAAAGTATGAAACAAGTTTCAAAAGCCGTAGTAACGCGTTGTTAATGTGTTATGGTACATTTCTACGTAACGCGTGACTACGGCTTTTGAAACTTGTTTCATACTTTTCAGCGTCGTTTTTTGTCGTAGTTGGGTTTTAGTTTATACTTTTTTTTATTTAAAATGTTTTGGTGCCTCTATAACATTAATTTCTTCGCAAACTATGTTTTTAAATAGGTACCCTATGGTACCTATTTAAAACATAATTGTGATATTTCTATAAATATCACAATTATCGAATAAATACGGACAAAGTCACTAGAAAATGCTAATAATATATGTATTTTTGAAATGAACAAGTAACGCCCTATCCAATGATACCAAACACGACATATTTATTTATCTCAAATGTATTTTTTATTACAATGAACCCTGGGAGTTCCATGACAATATGTATACTTACGTGAAGTTCTTGAGCCTGTTCTGGTTGTAAGGGGAGGCTTCGAAGTTGCCAGTGCACTCGTCATCGCTCTCCTTCACTATGAACACTATGTAGAACCCGCTGGGGAACATCGATTGCTGCACAAACATTACAACTGTTGGCCGTTCGCGTTAAGAAAATACTGACGCAGTAATTACCATCAGTGACCAATTAGGATTTTGTCCTATTATTGCCAAGATTATTTGGAGTCGGCTACTAGTTAAACTGGTTTTATCTAAATACTAGCTGACCTACGCAATCTCGTCTCGTTCATTGCTACCCCGCTGCTATTGGTCGCAGCGTGATGAAATTGTTCTCACTGTTATAGTATGTCGTTACGGGCAATGGGAGACGCAGTCGAGGTTCAGCTGGTTTTTTTTTTAAATTTATTTAATTAAATTAGGATCTCCAACAAAGGATATACACATATGTACAGTATACAATAAATTACAGGTATTATACCGGTGTACTCCTTCACTTACAGGAGACCACAGCAAGCAAAAACAATTATTAACAACCGAGCAACAAAGTTATAAGGAACAAAAAAGATTAAAACACATGTAAAACGAAAAGGGTGAAATATAAACGATTAAGTAATCATGGCAAACTATAAATTTTACAGGTTTTACTATAATAATAGTCCGGGACCCCCGGAACCAATTGTATAAATTATTACTATCAAGCTAATTTTTTGTGAGTGGCTTCATTTTACTGAGAGGCTACTCTACTTCTAGGAGAGTTAATATTAATATAATTTAACAGCCACGTTGTCCTACAAATTGCATGGTACGTTATCCCGGTCCTTCGCTCAAAAGTTTTTTGTTCCTGCTGCCCGTGTTATCTGCCACAATCCAAAATTTTTGTAAGGTGAAAGGTGGGGCCGCCTCTCATCAAAATGAAGCCACTCATAAAAAATTAGCTTGATAGTAATAATTTGTAAAATTGGTTCCGGGGATCCCGGACTATAATTCTTAAGTATTCAAAATATTTTTCTATAAGCAAATATATATTTGTAATAAATCATGTAAGGGAAGGAAAAAATTACTTACAGTGAGGGTGATGCCTCCCTTAGTGGTCATAGTGAGATGGTACCCTTTGTACAGCGCGTCGTTTTCATTGTCAAACACCGGACACTGCAAATAATATTTAAAAAATAAAGTCCCCTAAACATAGAAGTACTATCGACAAATTCGAATCATGACCCACTATAAGCTTACTTTCTTACATACATTCAAATACAATGAGGTCGACATTCGCGTAAATAATAGGTCTTTACCTATGAAATTGCCGTTTTGTATGCAATAAGTGAAAGTACTTATTTTTTCAAACTTTTTTATTTCTGTTATTCGAAGTAATCACCCATGCAATCGACGCATCTTTGCCAACGCATTGGCAGTTTATTGATGCCCTTCTTGTAAAAATCAGCTGGACGGGAGGCAAAAAACTCTTCAAAGGCATTTTGTACTGCCTCCCGGGAATTGATATTTTTACCCACTAAAAAGTTGTCTAAATTTTGGAAAAAGTAATAGTCGGTAGGTGCAAGGTCTGGTGAGTATGGCGGATGAGGGAGAGCTTCCAACCCCAGCTCTTGCAGCTGCTTCACGACAACGCGCGACCCCATACTGCGCAACAGACAGTCTCCAAGCTGCAAGAGCTGGGGTTGGAAGCTCTCCCTCATCCGCCATACTCACCAGACCTTGCACCTACCGACTATTACTTTTTCCAAAATTTAGACAACTTTTTAGTGGGTAAAAATTTCAATTCCCGAGAGGCAGTACAAAATGCCTTTGAAGAGTTTGTTGCCTCCCGTCCATCTGATTTTTACAAGAAGGGCATCAATAAACTGCCAATGCGTTGGCAAAGATGCGTCGATTGCATGGGTGATTACTTCGAATAACAGAAATAAAAAAGTTTAAAAAAATAAGTACTTTCACTTATTGCATACAAAACGGCAATTTCATAGGTAAAGACCTATTATGTATTTCCATAGTAATGACTTTGATATCTGTCATTTAATCACACAGAGAATTATTTATTGCAGTATTCAAAAAAGCATTTGTTTCGAGTTATAGTTAATTCAAAAGGACATGGGGTTTAACATATGATTATAACTGTTTTATCTAATATATTATCTACTGCAGTGATGATGAAGGTAAAAAGATCTCAGACCAGTATTAACGTAGCTTAATATTTAAAACGTCCCAACTGCAGCATGCACAGTAAAGGAGAGAAATCTTTGTTGTTTTGACGAAAAATTGTTAATAATGGAAGAAATTAATAACTGTAATAAGTTAATTTTGACAAAATTATTGTTGCATTCTGGAAAGCAGAATGTAGCGTTTTAAACTTATAATGTAAGAACAATAAAACCCATTAGGTAATGGGTTTATTCGCAATAAATTAAGTTTAAAGTTTGACAATTTGAAACGATTTGTCGGCAAAGTGGTCATGATTCAATTTTGACGATAGTACACGGCTTACGTATTTTTCATCTTAGTAGATGTTTATGCACTCGTGAATTCGAAGCAAGTCGGTAGTGTATATATATGTATAAGACAATTTATTAACTTTACATATTTGTATGAGAAATAAGAGTGATAATAACATTTAAATAGATTGCTTAATTCAATGCCAAAACCAATTAATAGCTATACTCAAGTGTTTAAACTGATGTTTGATTTTCATGAACATCCTGTAGACAGCCTAAAGCGATTCTTTCAATGTTTTTATGGAATAAGGTAACCGGAGGTCGAACCCCGCCCGTTTATCTGTTCTACCTAACCAGTGAGGCCTATGTCCAGCAGTGGACTGCGATATGGAGGATACCCTCAAAACAGTGAAAAAACCAGCCAAGTGCGAGTCGAGCTCGCCCACCGAGGGTTCCGTTCAAACCTGTATATTATATGATGTAACTAAAAATGTATGCTTGCCGCAATTTTTCCTTGATCTGTGCTACAAGATAGGACGGGACGGGAAGTACCCTGTAGGTTTTGAATCCTTTGCAAGTGTCGAAAATTTGCAGCATAAACGGCTGTATCTTTTGATTGCATTGACTTAGAAGTTTAATTTTTTCGCAGTTCTAAGGGACAGTAGACCTGAGTATTTGATATGAATTTCATCATGATACCTCCACGCGTTTCAGAGAAAAAGTTTCTTGACAGACAGACAGACGTACAACAAAGTGATCCTATAAGGATTCCGTTTTTCCTTTTGAGGTACGGAACCCTAAAATTAGAGCATGTTTGACTTACCGAGTTGTTTTGTATGGAGACGGTGGCGCAAACCTCGTCGTCCGAGTCTATCATCAGCACCACACTCTTGGGTATCGTGTAGTTCAATCTGTTGGGAACAGAACCTGCGATCATCAAACAACATCAAGCTTTACGCTTAACTGACCCATACAACTTCGCCTGTGTCCCTCAAAATGGAATAAATTTCCCCCGTTTTTGGAAAAAAATTATTGATATTAAACTGTTAATGGTCGTATCGTAACTTTTCAAAGCTTGTAGCCTTCCTCGATAAATGGGTTATCGAACACTAACACAATTTTTCAATTCGAACTAGTAGTCCCTGAGATTTATAGGTTCAATTAATTTTTTTTTTAATATTAATTTATAATATAGTAAATAGTTTAAAATATGAGAATAAAATTGATTTCATCAACGTTGTTCAACCCTTTCAGACCTGACCCCCTACGTGAATAAAGTTTTTGAAGTGTTGCTGTTTGTGCTGGGCCCATAAAGTCAGGTCTTAGGGGACATATTACCGCGATGCACGGATTAAAATTACTTAAACCAATGTATTTTGTTTTCGCATACAGACACCACCTGTCCTTACGCCTTACGTCCCTCCAGAGGGCACCTCACACTACATTTGCCAAGACGCGGTCTCCACTCTTAAACACGCGTTTTGATCAACAGCAGCAACACACGAACACACCGAGTCTAGGCTCTATCTAGTTTGTGATCAGACGGCTATGTGTGAAATGTGTGATTTTTACGTGTTAGAGTTCCATGAATTTGAGAAATACACCTTCTTTCTTAACTGCATAGTATAATAACTCAGAATAATAGTCCTTAATTGTCGCCGAGGTCGCTAGGTTGATCACCGATATCACCCAGACATTTGTCGCACTGTAGCTCAAACATGGTTCGAACTGAAGTCAACAGCTGTCCGCGAGAGCCTTGGGATGTCGCTCTTATTACTAGATCAATCCGGAAATGACCGATTCTGAGAGCATGTCGTCTAATGTAAACAAGCCAAACGCGCGACAGTCAATCCGATCTTCGATCTTATCGATTATTCGATCTTATGTATATTGTCGTAAGGTTCATTGTTCTGTGCCTCAAGAAATCAACAAGAACTTTCACGACGTTTAGCCGATGTTGAGTTTTTCTGGAATGTTCTTTTGTCGTAACAGCATTATTATAGCTGACCTGTTAACGTTGTGAACACCGCTGGTCACGTTCCAGGGGTTCTTGTCAAACGAGAAGTAGAAGTACTTGGGGGTGCTCGGGGTCACTTGCAGATTTACAGGCTGTGGAAAAATATCTATTATTATAAATACAAATAAATACTTATTATTATACTATACTATAATAAATATTATGCATTTATTATACATAAAAACAAAAACCTTCCTCTTGAATCACTCTATCTATTAAAGAAACCCGCATCAAAATCCGTTGCGTAGTTTTAAAGATTTAAGCATACATAGGGATATAGGGACAGAGAAAGCGACTTTGTTTTATACTATGTAGTGATGATTTATTCTGTATATGCTTTCTATCACCCAGAGTAGAGTACTACACTTGGGAAGGCTCATATGTAAAAACAATGTAGTTTCTCACCTTATTGACTTCTACATAGAAGTCCGTGACCCTCCGCAGCTTTATGGTCACGGAGACGTTCTGAGGGTTGGACGTGGTCACGTGTAACATTGGGCGGTTCTCTACTTCTATATCTGAAATCAACCATATCGGCTACGTCAGAGAGCTTTGGTTTCGTAACAACTGCTATTTTTTTTTAAAAGACAATTTTCGTATTAGGAATATACATCCTGGGGACTTTGCAAACATACATAAAACGGGCACCACGCTGACCAGACGGGTTGGTGTAGGGTTTGTGTCAAGTTTTCCTTCTGTTTGCAGTGCTGTTGTCCTGCGTAGTTTGCTCTCTTAGTCGGCTCTTATGACACTCACGGAATAAACAGGGGTGACTTATTCGACACGGAAGCCTAATGATGCAGAAGCATCACTAGGCCGCCGTTGTGTGCGTCACCATGCTGAATTGTTGCATTGTCTTGTCTTCACGAGCAATGAGTACGGAGACCACCACTCTTGGATTCTGCTCATACGATTTTTGACGTATTAAAAAAACTACTTACTAGATCTCGTTCAAACCAATTTTCGGTGGAAGTTTGCATGGTAATGTACATCATATTTTTTTTTTAGTTTTATCATTCTCTTATTTTAGAAGTTACAGGGGGGGGGGACACATTTTACCACTTTGGAGTGTCTCTCGCGCTAACTATTCAGTTTAGAAAAAAATGATATTAGGAACCTCATTATCATTTTCGAAGAACTATCCATCGAACACCTATCCCACCATACGAATGGGTTTAATGAAAAAAAAAATGTTGAGTTTCAGTTCTAAGTATGGGGACCCCCAAAATTTATTGTTTTTTTTTTATTTTTGTGTGAAAAGCTTAATGCGGTTCACAGAATACATCTACATATAAAGTGTCAACAGTATAGTTCGTATATTTTGGGAAAAAAGAGGCTGTGACATACGGACGGACAGACAGACATACAGACAGACATGACGAATCTATAAGGGTTCCTTTTTTGCCTTTGGCATGGAACCTAAAAAACGGACATATATAATCAAAGCTTTTTTTAGCTAGGTAATTCAAAATTGTTTTGATTGTAAAGAAGTTCGAACTATACATACTGGGTCCGGCATCGTGCGGGCACAAGGTTCGCGCCATATTTGTGAAGAATAGTGCCCACTTTCGTGTCTGTACCAGCATAGGGAGCTCCCACGACGCTACACCTGGTGAAGAAGATAAAAAACCAAATTATTCAATGAAATTTTGAAATTCCGACAAGACAGCTATGAGGTCGAGTGAACGTAACAGCATTGAAAGTAAATATGTACTAACAAAACGTACATTATTTATACGTTAATGTTTTAGACTAATTTTGAACTTTAATCAGGGGAATAGCTAAAACAAAGACCTAAAGGGAATACTTTCTAAGCCCCAAGAAAACAAAAAATGTATGTCAATGACGTGGATCTCAACGCTCAACGCTATAACGTGGATAGAATACAAGCTAAAATTTAAAAAAACCCCTTCTCAAGCACTTAATCGAGTAATCATACGCAAAAATGACTTAATGATCGTGCTGCCGTGTTTCGTTGGTGAGTGCGAGAAGCATCACTAGGCCGCCATGGTGTGGGTCACTATGCTGCATTGTAGCATTGCCTTCGCAATGAGTATGGTGACCACCACTCTTGGATTCTACTTATGCTTTCCATCAGGCAGCGCAGAGTCATTTTGGGAGGCCCATATCTGCATTAAAAAAAAGAAACAAGGGACCAGCAGCTGACGCAGGTGATGTACGGGAAAGGATGCTTCGGAGATTACAATGGCCAGATCATGTATGCATACATTGCTTATAATGTGATTTCAAATGGCGTAAACCCCAGGCCTGCGCTTATCGTTTGCCTGAGCCGTCTACTGGACCTGACCTGACCCTGGTCTGACGGACCGAAACAGTCCTAAATCTCTCCCAGCTCAAATATAAATAAAAAAATAAGTTGCCTGTTCAATTAAATTTAATTCAAAATCATTTATTCAAATAAGACACTAGTGACATTTATGAACGTTAAATTGAAACTACAGTTACAAAATCACAGATCGACACAAACAGACGCCATAGATGTACAGTATTGTCAAGGTGAATTAGGTGAAAACACCAAAATCCACTGCCTGCTTGTGTCGATCCATAACTTCAAGTTTCCAAAATGCGCAGAGCCTTGTGATAAGAATACTGGCAAAGAAACTCATGGATCATCAGCTCAGTATCCATTAGCTACAATAGTTACTACTAGAGGATACATTTACTAAAAAACACTGACCTTTCTGTTGTGTAGCGGTGACGAACAGAGGATTGACGTCGTTTAGAGTCTCATTGGTGGACACGTGGACTCGTGTGGGGTACCCCAGCCAGGCGTCCGACTCCTGACAACACAGGAAATAGTTCAGGACAAACTACTACTGTTTACTGCTCTTATTTGAGGACGGTGCTATACAGAACAAATGATGTTGATCGTAACGCAATATTAGTCGTGGGTTACTGAAACCAAGAACTCCGGTTTTTGTAAATGTAATACGAACAGACGGATCGCCTGATGGTAAGCGATTACCGCCGCCCGTGGCCTACAATACCACGCTGGGCCAGCGTCGCTGGCAACACGGCAAACCAACCCGTTTTGACGGGTTGGTTGGTGTCAAGTTTTTCATCTCTTTGCAGTGATGTTGTCTTGCATAGCTTGCTCCCTTAGTCGTCTTTCACGACACCCACGGGATGAATAGGGGAGGAGACACTCCACGAATGTGGATTCGGTGATCATTGTTCCGATAGTCGTATCTTGACTGCCTCTGTGGCGCAGTGGTAGCGTATGCGACTGCTGTGCATGAGGTCTCGGATTCGATTCCCGGGTCGGACCAAATGTTTGTATGATCTGCAAATAATTGTTTCGAAGTTTGGGTGTTTTCTATTTAAGTATGTATTTACGAAAAAATGGAATACATATATGTATTTATATCAGTTGTCTAGTACCCATAACACAAGCTCTTAGCTTGGGACTAGATGGCATTGTGTGTTAAAATGTCCGAAATATTTATATTTTATATCTGCTCACGGATTGATAGCCAAGAGCCTCGACCAACATCTTAAGAGGCTCACGTTGGAGGGCTGGATCAAGGGTCTGATGCAGAAGGCAGTCCTCCTTGACACGGCTCGTATTGTGAGGAGGTTCCTGTCTCTGGAGCCCTAACCACCGGTTTCTTGGTCCCTGTACCCGAAGTCGGTGGTCTACTAACTTTATATAGGTTAGTAGAACACCGAGGCTTAAACCTAGCCTCATGGTGCAGGCAATCCAGGCAATCTTACCGAATACAAGAGTCATGGGTGGAATTCCCATGTGATGAACATTTTAGTTTGTTCTGTTCAATTATTATTAGCTGCGGTTGCTGTTGGACCATTATAACAACAATTATTACGGTATTATGTATGAACCGTATTGTATATGGTGTAGCCGTATGATAAATAAGACTGAAAGAAGATGTAGTGACAAATATTGAAAAAAGCATTCTTCGATGTTTGGCCACTTAGAGAGGATGGATGATAGAACGCTCACGAAAAGAATTTATAGAGCGAATGTGTGTGGAAGTGTCGGCAAACCTTTACCGACCAAAGTTAGTTAAGTTATTTATTTATATCTTTACTAGCTTTTGCGCGCGGCTCCGCCCTCATGTTTGTCGGTTATCGCAGCAAAGAGTAACCTATGTCCTTCCTCAAGAATCAAAGTATCTGCACGCCGAATTTCATTTAAATCAGTGCAGCGGTTAGGCTGTGAACAGCAGCAGGACAGACAGAATTACTTTCGCATTTATAATATAGGTATGGATTGTATACATAAAATTAAACTTATTATAACATAGTTTTTTTTTATTGTATATGGGGCAAACGAGCAGACGTATCGCCACCACATGGTAAGCGATTACCGCCGCCCATGGACACCCGCAACACCAGAGGCGTCACAAGTGCATAGTTTAGTGATGTTCTAAAAACGACCGTGTGAAAAGAACCAGGAAGCGATGAGCTTTCATGCATATAGACATGACTAAATGTATAGTGAATTAGTTACTGCAGGGTAGTTGAATTACCTCTGAAAACTGCATGATGTGTTCAGTGTTGCTATCAACAGACACATTGATTAATTTGTTATATTCATATCTGAAAAAAAAAAATTTTGGTTATATGACACAGAACTCTATCTAGTTGCAAACTAACTGGAGCTTGTACTGTGAAAGGCTTGACTGATAAAATCCTTCCATACTTCCTTATATACATAACCCTACACTGACAAACATAAGCAGATTATACAAATGTTTGATCTGACCTGGCAATCGAACCTGACACTTCCACATAGCAGTCAAATGCGCTACCACAGCACCACCATGGCAGTTAGTTATATATCTCTAAAACTAAACTTGCTAATTAGCCTAGCAATTATAACGACACCTCCATTAACAGAATAGTTCTAGTTGGCATCACTAGATGGCGTGCTACCTACAGTAAGTTGCGCTATGATTGTTTGCAAACCTTAGTAGGTATGTAAAGTGCTATTTCAAAATGATAATTAACAATAGTACTCAGTGGATCAGTCCATAGTGGTTTCTAGGTAGTAGTATGTAGTAGGCTCACAATCTACTTTATTTTTTGGAACAAAGGGCAAACGAGCGGACGTATCACCTGATGGTAACCGATTACCGCCGCCCATAGACACCCACAACACCAATGGCATCACAAGTGCGTTGACGGTCTTTCTTAGAAATGGGGAGGGGGGTGGGATGGGGTCGTGGAAGGGGGGGGGGGGGTTGGTTACGGCCTCTGTTATCTTCACTTACTTGGTGAAACACAGATTTTTCACACCGGTTTGCTGTGTTTGTTCTGATTTGTTAGGTGCTATTGTTCAATTAACCTATATAAATATTTAAGCCTAGTCTTATTGTGCATTTAGTAGGTAGCAATCTTACGGAAGGCAAGAGTCATGGGTGGAATTCCCACAGAGACCAAATATGATGAACATTTTAGTTCGTTCTGTTCAATTATTAGTTGCGGTTGCTGTTGGACCATTATAACAACAATTGCAGGTAACACCACAGGTCTAAACAAGTCTAAAATAAAACTTTTATTTTACCCAAGTAGTTGGAAAAAGGTTTGCAAGCGTGACTCAGAATGGCTGGTATAAGAGATGACGGATGTTTGAATATCTTTGTTAGGAACATTACATCGATCACTTCTGTTACATCTATTACTTATACATTCCGTGTTTTACTATAATTTTATAATCTTGTCTTGTATCCTATTGTGTTTGGCGAATATATTATTTAAAACTACTACGTTGTTTTATCAGTTGTATCAACTGAGCTTCAAGGTGCGCTTCACCAGGTTATGGGCTTGCACGTATGCATGTAGAAGATAGAAAATAGTATGCCTACAGAGGTAAACACAACTACGGGTGGCAAACTAGAGAGTTTGCAGCCGGCAGGAGATACAGGAGGTATGAGTTTCATGTCGATAGAGAAACTTGACGGAATCTCGAATTATAGTTCATGGAAATTTAATCTGGAGTTGTATTTAATCCATGATGATCTGTGGGAGTACACTCAGAAGACACCAGATAGTACAGATGTATTAGGCTTAAGGCGAGACCAAAAAGCTAGAGTCCGAATATGTATGATGATACAGTCGCATTGGCAGATACATGTGAGAAATGCGAAAACGGCAAAAGAGGCGTGGGATTCTTTGAGGAGAGCTTTTGAGGATAAAGGGCTAAATAACCGATGCAGACTTTTATCAAAGCTAGTAAGCCTAAAACTTGAGCAGTTCACAACCATCAGAGGATACGTGACTGAGCTAATGTTAGTAGCACAGCAGCTGAGAGATATCGGAAAAGAGGTTGACGATGAGCTGTTAGCGGCGCTGATGTTACAAGGACTACCGGAGGAGTATAATCCGATGAAATTGGCGATAGAGAACTCCAATATTGAGTTGACAACAGACTATGTCAAAACTAAACTGTTACAAATGGACCAAGGCACAGCTTGCGGAAGTTCCAGTTTGGCGAGTAATGCACTTACAGCAAAGACAAAGAATCAGAACCAGAAGAAGTTTGTTCAGAGGAACAAAGAAAAAGACAAAGAAAAGATAATAAGATGTTTCATTTGCGATGGATCGCATAAAGCACGTGACTGTCCAGATAATACGAAGCAGAAGGCGAAGGCGGTTAATATGGTAACTGCAACATCGACGGCGACAGCGACGGCGACGGCGTTTCACACGAGAAGTGAAGAGAAGCAAGATGATGCATGGGTTATTGATTCAGGAGCGTCAATGCATATGAGTAGCAGAAAAGACTGGATGGGTAAATATGAGGCAGGTCATAAGGTTGAAGTTTCTTGTGCAAATGGAGGTAAGGTGTATGGAGAGGGTTATGGTACTGTAGCAGGCGAGTATCTGAACATTGAGAATGTATTGTATGTACCAGGACTGACATTGAACCTACTGAGTGTGAGTAATGCTGTAAAAAAAAGGTAAAGTAATAGTTTTTTCTAATAGAGGTTGGGAGATATTCAATGAGTGTGAGTATACGTCGAGTGGACAACCATGTGTGATAGGTGTACTTGAGAGAGGTGTGTACAAAATTAAATCCCCTTCTCTACAGGTTTGTGCTTTAGCATCTACAGAGACAATGAAGCTATGGCATAGGAGAATGGCACACTTGGGTATACGGAATCTACAACTACTAAGGAATAGAATGGCAACTGGAGTAAACTTTGAACAAGGTAACGATAGATTAGACTGTGTAGCTTGTTTAATGGGTAAACAAACGCGGCAACCGTTTGAGAAAAATAAAGCTAAGAGAGCCAAAGATTTATTAGAATTGGTACATTCGGATATTAGTGGACCAATGAGTGAGAATTCTTTTGGAGGTTTTTGATATTATATTACTTTTATAGATGATTTTTCGCGTAAAACTTTCGTATTCTTTATTAAGCAAAAGAGTGAAGCCTTTGAGAAGATGAAGGAGTTCAAGAGTTTTGCTGAGACACAAAACAAGAAAGAAGATGAAGGTGTTAAGAACTGACAATGGGCGCGAATATTGTAATAAAAGTTTTAATGGATTTTTGAGAGAACATGGTGTTCAACATCAAGTCACGATTGCTTATACACCTCAACAAAACGGTGTAGCAGAGAGAGCCAATCGTACCATAGGAGAAAAAGCACGAACTATGCTACAAGAAGCAGGTCTTCCCGTTCGATTCTGGGCAGAAGCAGTAAATACAGCTGTATATTTGAAGAACAGGAGCCCGTCAATTGCAGTGAAGAAGAAAACACCTGAAGAGGTTTGGAGTGACCGTAAGATAGATTTATCTAATCTTCGTGTGTTTGGCTGCAGAGCTTTTATGCATATCCCGGATGAGAAGAGAATCAAATGCGATGCAAAGAGTAAAGAGCTTGTATTTGTAGGATACTGTGAAGAATCGAAAGGTTACAGGTTAGTTAACCCTATGAATGGAGATCTTCATAGAGCGAGAGATGTGGTATTTTTCGAAAACCAGATGTACCAGCAGCATAAATTGACTCATACTAAAGAGGAAAGAGAAACTGCTACAATTCATCTAAGGAAAGATGAAGAGAGACAAGCTGTTATGCAAGAAGAGACCGATCTTCAACGTGATAGAGTTCATACAGATGATGGAAGAGATACTGAAATCATTGAAGAGGAAGATGAGCAGTGGACATCATTTGAAGAAAGACCGGAAGAAGAACAACTTGTTGAACCAGGACCTGTGGTAGAAGAGAGGAGATACCCACTCAGAAACAGGAAACCTGTGGAATTTAAGGATATGGTCATCTATGAGACAATAGTGGAGGAGAGAGACCCACTTACTTAGTAGAAGAGGCATTGTCGAGACATGACGCAAAACAGTGGAAGTTTGCGATTCAGGAGGAGTTGGACGCACTGAAGAAAAATCATACTTGGGTAGAGCCAAATCAAATCAAATCAAATCAAAATCATTTATTCATCTAAGACACCAAGTGACACTTATGAACGTCAAATTGAAGCTATAGTTAAAAATCATAGATCGACACAAACAGAGGCCACAGCATGTGCTGTATTGTCGAGGTAAGTTAGGCGAAAACACCAAAATCTACTGCCTGCCTGTGTCGATCCATAACTTCCAGTTTCCAAAATGCGTAGAGCTCATGAGAAGAATACTGGCAAAGAAACTCATGGCTACTCTTTTTCAAAATCTGATTTTCAGGTACAATAGTGTTAGTATTACATGTAAGGTAAACAGTATGCAAGCTGTTGCCACCTGAAATTCCTTTTATTAAAAAGCTCCAAAATCTAACGCGCAAACAAACAAAAAACACTCAGTGATAACGTTGAAGGTTTGAGTCTATTAAACATAGAACAAAATAGAAACAAGGTGCACATCCACTTACATTCAGTTGCAAAATCTACTGTTGAAAATAATTCGTGACTGGATTAAGAGGCTAGGGTTGCAGTTGAACGAACCAGAATAATAGTATTGTCTAAAGAATCGCTGACTAGGCCGACCAGTCACCCCAAGCAGCACCCGTTCACGAGTATGACGCATGGACCAGCCATCATCTCCTTCGCCATATCAGAGGGAAGGAAACGACCCGCCCCACGACGACACCGCAAGCAATGACATTTTAGTGAGCATGACAAACCATAGTCTAGATACTGATAAAAATCACTACTAATTAAATTACCATGATAATCGCCACGCATTACTTTCAACTAACAATGGTTTGTTAATATTTAGCTTTATTAAAAGACAAAGAAGTTTGTGTGTATCTATTTAAATTCTAATGACACCTTAAGCCTATGACTGTTTGTCGTTTAGATAATCGTTGATCGTATAGTAGGCTTTCCTAATAAGGTGATTTTTTACAGTTAGCTTGAATTTATTTACAGGAAGGTCGATTACATGTATAGGAATTTTATTATAAAAACGTACACCAAGACCTTCGAACGAGTTGTGTACCTTATGTAATCGATGATAGGTACCAATGAGTTTAGATTTGTTTCTAGTATTAATATTGTGTACATCACTGTTTTTCTTGTAGTCATTAATGTTGTGTCTAACAAACATAATATTAGCAAATATATACTGTGATGCAACAGTTAAAATACCTATATCTTTAAACAACTCTCGAAGAGAGACTCTAGCACCTAAATTGTACATTGAGCGGATGGCTCGTTTTTGTAGAATAAAAATCGTTTCAATATCAGCCGCTTTGCCCCAAAGTAGTATACCATAGGACATGACGCTATGAAAGTAGCTAAAATAAACTAACCTAGCTGTGTCCGTATCAGTGAGCTGACGTACCTTCCATACTGCATAAGCTGCCGAACTAAGTCTACCCGCAAGGCTATCTATCTGGGCTCCCCATTGAAGTTTACTATCTAATGTAATTCCTAAGAATACTGTTGAGTCTACCATACTTATGATTTCATTATTTATAGTTAGATTAGTGCCTAGTTGTTTTACATTTGGCATAGTAAATCTCACACACTTTGTTTTATTTGAATTCAGTAGGAGATTATTCGTTGTAAACCAATTCAATACATCATTTAGTGCCCTATTCACATCGTCAAAAACTGTTTTCTTACGATCGACTTTAAAAATAAGTGACGTATCATCAGCAAATAGAACTATATCACAGAGATCTTTTAAATAATATGGTAAGTCATTTACATATATGAGAAAAAGTAGAGGACCCAGTATGGAGCCCTGCGGAACGCCCATAGTAACAGGTAGTCCAGATGACCTCGCACCATTGACATCTACATGTTGAATTCTATCTTTCAAGTAGGAAACGATTAGTTCCAAAGCAATACCATTAACACCATAATGCCTAAGTTTAAGAAAAAGCGTGTTATGTTCTACACAGTCAAAAGCTTTTGAAAGATCGCAAAATACACCTATCGCATCTTGTGAATTCTCCCATGCACTAAATATATGTCTCAAAAGAGTTGCACCCGCATCAATTGTTGAACGACCCTTTGTAAAGCCATATTGTTCTTTGTGAAATAAATTATTTAGATTAAAATGGCTTTCTAGTTGTTGCAAAATGACTTTTTCAAAAATTTTACTAATAGCCGGTAAGATTGAGATTGGCCTAAAGTTACTTGGTTCGGTTGTACAACCCTTCTTGAATAAAGGTATTACTTTACTATACTTCATCAGGTTAGGAAAAACCCCAGAATCAACACATCGATTGAATGTTATTGCTAGAAATGGTGCTATATCAATTATAATAGTTTCTATTAATTTAACTGAAATCCCCCATAAGTCCCCTGTTTTCTTAGAGTTAAGAGACTTAAACGTTTTTATAATATCTGTGGGGTTTATGTATTCAAATTTAAATAGATTCTTACATTCATTTACATTGGCCCTTAACAACAGTTCAGACCCGGACGCACAAGAATTCAAGGTACTCGTTGTGCTAACTGGTACACTTGTGAAAAAGGTATTAAAAGATTCAGCTATGTCTAAATTGTTTGTTATAAACCTATTATTGATATTTAATTTTAAATCATTATCTCGAGGTTTACAACGTCCCGTTTCATTATTAATAATGTTCCATGTAGCTGTTATTTTATTATTTGAAGACTTAATTTTATCACTTATATACAAAGACTTCGCCACACCACAGGCTCTCCTAAAAATCCTTGAGTAATTTTTTACATATTCATGAAATTTTGGGTCAAAATTACCCTTTTTCACGGCATACAAATCATACAGCTTTTCCCTACTTTTGTATATTCCTGTTGTCGCCCAATCACAGAACGTCATTTTGGGCCGTTGCATTATTGTTTTTGTCTTAAATATACTGGTAAATTCGATTTCTATCATGTTGAATAGGTAGCCGTAAAGCTTATCCGGATCCCTTTGAGTCCAATCTAAATTGGAAACCTTATCCTTAATGTTATTACTAAAATTTAATAATCGGTTACTAGTAATGGGCCTGCATATGGTTTTGTTTACTTTATTTTCTCTCATACAAGGCAATGTAACAAATTGCCCACAGTGATCAGATGTTAAATCACTTAAAATTGACCTATTTAAATATTCCCCATTGCAAAAGATGTTATCTAAGCAAGTTGCCGAGTGAGAAGTAATTCTTGTGGGCTCAGAAAATAAGTGATTCAAGTCAAATGATTCAAATAGGCTTACTAATCGTATACTGATAGGACACTTTTCTAATAAATTAATATTAAAATCTCCACAAACTACCAAAATCTTACTACTGACACATAAACGTTTCAATACTTCTTCCATAACTATCTCAAAAATGCTAAAGTCACTCTGTGGTGGCCGATACACACTAACTACAATATGGTGTTCCAGTTCTACACAAGAAAGCTCTACAGTGCGCTCAGTAGACAAATTTACAATATCTTTCCGTTCTTTAGACTTAATACTATTACGAATAAATATTAAGGACCCTCCATGGATTGACTTCTTTCTTACATACACACTTCTAGCAGAATAAAGTTCTTTATCAAGAATTAACTGGTGAGCCTGAAGCCAATGCTCTGTGATGCAGAGCACATCGACATTATGTTTATCAAAAAATAATTCTACTTCTAAGTCTTTCCTAGATAAACCTTGAATATTTTGATGTACTATGTTTATGGTCATTAATTTTTTCACTTTATTGAGACAATTTTTATTTAATTTTAGATTTCTACTAACAATACTATTATTGAGTAAATGATTTGATATGCAAGAGATAGGCTCTTTTGCCAAACCAAGCGAGCAACATTATTGATTCGAAATGGTTGTTCCGAATCAAAAAGGAAGCGGGAAATAAGATCCGGTATAAAGCTCGATTGGTTGCAAGAGGTTTCAGACAAAGGAAAGGTATTGATTATGCTGAGACATTCTCCCCTGTTGTACGTCATAGCTCGTTAAGACTGTTAATAGCACTGGCAGCGCAGATGAGACTGCGAATAGATCACATGGATGTGAAGACGATGTTTCTTAATGGAGAGTTACAAGAAGAAGTTTACATGCGTCAACCACCACACTTTGAAGAGAAAGGGAAGCAAGATCTTGTATGTCTGCTGAAGAGATCTCTATATGGACTGAAACAGGCACCACATTCATGGAATTCTAAGCTTCATTCAGAATTAGAGAGTCTGAATTTTCAGAGGCGTAACAATGAACCATGTGAACACAATGTGTGTACACGAGACGTAATGAGAAGGATATGATTATTCTTGCGGTGTACGTTGATGACATCCTATTTTTTTATAACAATGCAAGAGAAATGCAGAAGGTCAAGAGAGAACTTATGTCTAAATTCGAGATGAAAGATTTAGGAAAAGCAGAGTTATTCTTAGGGATGCGGCTTCAGCAAGAGAATGGCTACATAAAAATTGACCAAGAAGAGTATATAGAGAAGCTGTTACGCAGATTTAGCATGGAGAACTGCAAGACAGTTGCCACACCTGCAGTATCTGGGCAACACTTGAAGAAGCCAGAGGGTCCATACATACCAAGTGACAAAATACCATACAGAGAGCTGATTGGATCACTAATGTTCTTGGCAGTGTGTACGCGGCCAGACATCACTCACGCAGTGAATATTATGAGTCAGTTTTGCAACTGTTATGAAGAAATTCATTGGAGTGCTGCAATGAGAATCCTAAGGTATTAAGGTCCTTAAAGCGACTAAGAACATGGGACTAGTGTATTCAAGCGATACATGTAGTACAGAAGTACAAGGTTACTCGGATGCGGATCATGGAGGGAATATAATAGACAGGAAGTCTTATTCTGGAAATGTATTTACGCTTTCAGGAGGAGCAATATCCTGGCAAAGCACAAAACAACAGAGTATTGCTATATCAACCGCAGAGGCGGAGTATGTGAGTTTGTCTGAGGCAGCCAAGGAAGCAATTTTTCTGAGGAGACTCCTTGGGGAACTAATGGACGGGCAAGTGAAAGCTATCACGGTTCACACGGTTAGTCAGTCAGCCATGGTCATAGCTCAAAATTCAGTGCACCATCAGCAGACTAAGCATATCGATTTACGATATCATTTTGTTCGAGAGGCCTTAGAGAAGGAGATTATAAAGCTTAAATATCTCGCAACAAATGAGATGGTTGCTGATAGTATGACAAAGCCTGTGCCTAAGAGCAAGCACGAGTTCTGTTGTAAGGCGATGGGTGTGCAAGAGTGAGTCAGAGAGAAACGCTTGAGGAGGAGTG
Source organism: Diaphora mendica (assembly GCA_949125395.1). Taxonomy (NCBI): domain Eukaryota; kingdom Metazoa; phylum Arthropoda; class Insecta; order Lepidoptera; family Erebidae; genus Diaphora; species Diaphora mendica. The sequence continues at coordinate 33,354,923 of OX421312.1, forward strand.
TTAGAAAGAGGTTTACAAGTGTGACTCAGACTGGCTGGTATAAGAGACGACGGATGTTTGAATATGTTTGTTAGGAACATTACATCTATTACTTCTGTTACATCTGTTACTTATACATTCCGTGTTTTACTATAATTTTATAATCTTGTATCCTATTGTGTTTGGTGAATATTTTATTTAAAACTACTATGTTGTTTTATCAGTTTTATCAACTGAGCTTCAAGGTGCGCTTCACCACAAGTTACTCAATATATACCTAGTCTGTATTATGCAATGAGTATGATGACCACCACTCTTAGATTCTGCTCATGCTTTCCATCAGGCAGAGTAGAGTCATTTTGGCAGGATCAAACAAACACAAAAGAGGTGATGTGTAATTAAATTTAGGGAAATTTTCAGTAGAGACAAAAGAAATAACAAGCTTCAGAAATAATGTTTTAGAAAAAAAAAACCATTCTAATGTGAGTACCAAACAATTTTGACCTACTTTCAATGGAGAACAGTTATTTCTATTTACCATAAATTAGATTTCTTTCACTTATGTATAAACTCACAGAACTTCCTCTAAAATGCACTATTGGATGTATGTGTGTCACACACACATATATCTGTGTGTGTAATATCTATAAAGCATTAATATGTGCAACTCTAACTAGGTAACCCATTTTCGGATCATGGGGAATCCCCTAAAGACTAAAAAGCTGTCCGGGTATTTACCTTTTATTTAAACAACTTTTATTCAAGATGGCTTCATTTAAAACAAATTTTAATACTAAAACAGTTACATTAATTATTTATTTGTATCACAAAAAGTATTCAAGGGACATTTCATAACCAAAACTAAAATTAATTCGCATAGGAACAAATTTTATTTTAACTTACGTAGCGTAAATAAATTTTCTTTCAGTATTATTCTGATATGTAGAGAGCACCGTAGTCAAACACAAGCTATAGATTATAATTGTAATCATTTTTGTTTTAATAAATAACATTTTACTGAATAATACGTCCAAGCACTTTGTTATTGATATCAGGACTTGACAGAGGCGACAGCTCACTCATCAAAATTCAAAAGTTCAAAACACTCTAATGCCGCGTTTACATGCGTGGCACGCCTCGACAACCCTCCACATACACACGCGTGTAAACGGGCTGTTTAGCTTGGGTTGCGTGAACTTGCGTGAGGTTGTGATAGCTTGTTGTCGACCCGAGTCGGTGTCGGTTTTTGAACACAGATCAAAGTTAACGTGCGCCCGGCGCTCGCGACGCGTTTACACGTTGGCGCGAGGTTGGTGCCGCTCAGTGCAGTGTTGCTTGCCGGGTCTTGTCAGAAGTTACCTGAATTATTTAAAAAAGCTGAATATTAAAAGAAGTAAATATAACTAGATTACTAGATATTTATAAAAATTAACTTATTGTTATTAACGGGTAGCATGTGTAAAGATTTGATAAATAAGCCATTCGATAATAATCTTATTGTAATTTAACTTGACAGAAATGAAATTATTGTATACTGGGCGGGACGTGCTGATCGCAATAAACATCTTTAATTATATACCTACCTATGATCCACAATAAAGATATATTAAATTGAATTGAATGTAAGATACTTAGTGGCTGAGTGATCGCAGTTATGGTAATGAAAATTAAATTTAAAAAACCGCTAGAAAAATCCACCAGCCACAAAAAACAATATTTCGCCACTAAATGAAAGATTCAAACCACCAGTTTTAGTGGAAAAGCCACTAAGTTGGCAGCACTGCCAATGTGTGAGTGCAATGCGAGCGCTTGTAGTTTGTGAGCGCCTGCCAAGTCCTAGCACGCGTGTAAACGTAACACGAGCGTTTGTGAAGGATTGTAGTTTGTGAGCGACTGCCAAGTCCTCGCACGCATGTAAATGTAGCATAAAATCCAGAAAAATACAGGTATGACATTCCGAGATACATAGAGCACGAGATGACGTCATCAACACTATCGCTGGTTCTCAAACTTTATACTTTTGGGGAGATTTTACAACCCAGGTACTTAATTAAGCCAGTAATAAAAATTTTGTAAATAATTTGAATACATAAGTTTTGATCCTGATTGTGAGGGACAAACTATATAGACTGAGAGTCAGCCCAGAATTACGTCATTTATCACGTCAATTTCCGTAGCCTATACCTTTTTTTTTATAAATTACCTGCCAAAGTGACTCTGCTCAGCCTGATGGTAAGCTCAAGCAAAATCCAACAGTGGGGGCCACCATACTCACTGCGAAAGCAGACAATGCAGTATGGCGTCCCACACTATGGCGGCTTAGTGAGATGCTTTTCACGCCCCGCTTAAAGGACCCGGGATCATAGTGGGAGGGAAACACGTGAAGCTTTTCGACGGCAAACGTCTCGCGTTTGCCGTCGAAAAGCTAAGAAGAAAATTATAAATATAATTTTCATTTTATACCGAACAATGTAGACTTGCTGGAAATCTTTGAAATTGCCCTTGTATCTAACCTCTACTACCCATGTTTTTTAATATGAATAGTAAAAAGCATCTGACTGCCTTGTTGGTCTCGTGGTTGGCGTGTGTGACTGCTGGTCATGAGGTCTCTGGTTGGATTCCCGGGTCATACCAAATGTTTGTATAAATACCTAAAGTATAAGATGGTTTTTTAAGCTGAATTTTAAATCGATATTTTTGGGACAGGAGACAGCTTTATTTCCTCTATGGCGTTTATAAAATCAAAAAAGATTGTCTGTGGAATACTGTCGAAACGAGAACAGAACGGACCAATGATAAATAAATTGAAAATGGCGTCGTTTAGCCGAGCAAATGAATCGAGGAATATATTTATCAATTAATTCAATTTGGCAAATATACTTATGTCTATAAAACATTCAAATCAATTAAATTTTACATATTATCGTGTATTTTAAAGTACAAAAACGTGTGTGGAAGCTGCTGAGTTTCCGTGAAACCAGAAATGGTTTTATGTGTTTTGTCAATGTGATAACATTATAGTGTTTACATGAATTCGGCGCGGGGCATATTCTTACAATGCTACCCACAGTGGAGGAGACGCGAGGGTACGACTTCCTGGACCCGGAGAACGCGGATAAATGGCGGGGATTGCTCGTACCAGCTCTCCGGAAGGTAAGCTTCTACAATACGACTATCATGGCTTATTGTTTGTGAAACGTCTAACTACTCTCGTAAATACTCGCCAATGTTGTGTAAAACTCTCGAAATGGTAATGGAGCAGTGTGACCTGAAGCATTTTAGCAGTAATTAGGCCTAGATGATTATAAACTTCAAAAAGGCCATTGTCAGGCCGTAGGGCTAGTATCAAGGTTCCTGATACGTTATCAAAGGCAATCTACTTGTGTGCTGATCTCAAACGATTGCATTGTAGCGGCAACTGCATGTAGTTTAGGCCAAATAAAAAAAAAGTTATTTCGTAATGTTTTAGGACACAAAAATTCTCACAATAGATGTATTGTAGACTCATTTTTATTGATATAATTATAAGCTTTTTTTTAAAAAAAAAAAACTTATTTGAGGCATGTCATAAACTTAATTATAAGGTGTTACTTATATGTAAAGAACCCTAAAACTTTTTATTCATTTGTCTTTGTCTCACCGCGGTTCTATCTTGTGACGTGGATCGAACTGCGGCATCTGCAAAACTCCAAAGTCACTTGGATGATATTGGAACATGGCTAAAAAAAATGGAGAATCAAAGCTAGCTACACAAAGTCGATCCACATTACCTTCAGTCTCAGAAGGGGAGACTGTCCACCTGTGAAACTTGGCGATGATATTGTACCACAAAAAACTTTTTATAAAAAAAAAAAACCGACTTCCAAAAAACCATCCGACGAAAATTCCCTGCCAAAAAACACTAAAAAGCGTAAAATAAACTGGCTCTTCATAAATTGCTATATGCCAATTCTTGTCTATACCTAATTCTTTATTCATTTAAATAGTAGTATTATTGTGTATTCTAGGTACCTAAAATCTGTTTGAAGTCGGCGCCAAGCCAAATGTAATAGTAGTTACCACACTCGCTTTATTTCGAGACGACCATCAACGACGTCGCGTCAGCCCGCGCGTGTCTGCTCGCTTGGGTTGTTTTATGCTAGCTATCCGGCAGCGGCGAGTGCGGTACCTCCTATTACATTTTGGCTTGGCGCCGACTTCAAACAGATTTTAGGTACCTAGAATACACAATAATACTACTATTTAAATGAATAAAGAATTAGGTATAGAAAAGAATTGGCATATAGCAATTTATGAAGAGCCAGTTTATTTTACGCTTTTTAGTGTTTTTTGGCAGGGAATTTTCGTCGGATGGTTTTTTGGAAGTTGGTTTTTTTTTTTATAAAAAGTTTTTATTTTTCCATTTTTAGTGCAAACAATCATAGGTTATCAGTTCAGTCAAGTTGAACTATTTCATATAATTTCTGCTGATGCGAATAACTTTCGTGGTTTGAACACGTATTAAAACTGAGTATGATCAGTTTCCAAAATTATGCTGAAATGCAAGATTTCTGTTACCGAGAACGTGGTCTACGGGGCAATAGGAATCGTGTCCAAGCTTAAATGTCGTGATGAAATAGAAGCAGGCGAGTTACTTAAAGCAAAATACATTAAGGGGTTAGTCATCATAGCGCCTGTGACATCAGGTCACCTAAATAACTTAAAAGTATACAACTAAAGGTATATAGATACGTATGAAATTGAAAGAATTATCCTCCAACTCTTAACCGTTGAGGAGTTGTACCTTCCATCATCAGCTTACCTAAATAACTTGAAAGAATACCACTAAAGGTAACATACATACATATGACATTTAAAGATTTATCCTCCAACTCCTAACCGTTAAGGAGTTTTACCTTTCATCATCAGCTCATTACCATTAAATGATGACTACCAGACGCAAATACCGGCGTAGCTTCAGAAAATATACGAAAAACATAGTACGTGCCTGAAAAAAATGAGGGTTACCCTCGATTTCTCTGAGATGCCATCATCAGATCCTGGTTTCCTTATCATGGTACCACCGTCGGGACATCTACTTTCCATTGAAAAAAGAATCATCAAAATCGGTTCATAAACGACGAAGTTATCCCTGAACACACATAAAAAAAAAAAAATATATATATTAGGTCTTTACCTATGAAATTGCCATTCTTCAATACTGGTCATTTCAAATAAAAAAAAGTTTGTAATGGCTCTGTATTCTAAATTCAAATTAATTTTGTTTTAAAACCATGACATTCTATTTACAAACTCAGTCTTTAGTTTTTTGATTAGCGTTGTATTTTCATTACATTTGAAAATTTTTCGTCATAATGGATACTTTAAAATTCGTGTAATTATGGAATATGATATCGGTCGTGGCACCAACGCCACACAAACGGAACGTAACATCAAAAACGTTTACGGAGAGAACTGTACAAACGAACGCACAACCCGTTATTGGTTTTCCCGGTTCCGTTCTGGAAATTTTGACTTGAAAAATGAAGCTCGTGGTCGTCCGGAGACTTTGGTTAACAATAATGAATTAAAGGCGATTGTGGAAGCTGACGAAACTCAATCTACAGCTGAGCTAGCAGCAGCTTTTAATGTAAGCATCAAAACAATATTGATCCATTTGCGATAAATTGGCAAGGTAAAAAAGCTTGATAGATGGGTGCCCGACGACCTTAACGATCGCCAGCGCAACGTACGCTTCGAGACCTGCCTTGCGCTGCTCAACAGGCAAAGAAATGAAGGAATTTTGAAACGAATTGTTACGTGCGACGAAAAATGGATTCTGTTCGACAATCGAAAGCGCTCAGCAAGTTGTTTAGACCCTGGTTCAGCACCAAAGCAATGCCCTAAACAAAAAATGACCCCTAAAAAGGTGATGGTCACTGTTTGGTGGTCTAGTGCGGGTGTGATTCACCACAGCTTTTTACAAAACGGCATGAGCATTCATGCAGATGTGTACTGTGAAGAACTGGAGAGAATGATGGAGAAGCTTGCACATCTGCAACCAGCTTTGGTCAATCGGTCGTCCCCACTGCTCCTTCACTACAACGCGCGACCCCATACTGCGCAACAGACAGTCTCCAAGCTGCAAGAGCTGGTGTTTTTACAACTTTTTAGTGGGTAAAAAATTCAATTCCCGAGAGGCAGTAGAAAATGCCTTTGAAGAGTTTGTTGCCTCCCGTCCAGCTGATTTTTACAAGACGGGCATCAATAAAATGCCAATGCGTTGGCAAAGATGCGTCGATTGCATGGGTGATTACTTCGAATAACAGAAATAAAAAAGTTTTAAAAAATAAGTACTTTCACTTATTGCATACAAAACGGCAATTTCATAGGTAAAGACCTATTATATACGGTCGAATTGAGAAACCTCCTCCTCTTTTTGAAGTCGGTTAAAAAGTGTCGTAAAGAGGGCATGCACTTCGACAGAAGACTTACTTGGCGAGAACATATAAATACCAAAAGAGACCAGGCCAACAGGAAACTAAAAGACATTTACTGGCTTATAGGCAGACAGTCATCACTTAGTCTGGAAAATAAACTGCTAATCTATAAATCCGTCCTGAAACCTATCTGGACGTACGGGATAGAGCTCTGGGGATCAGCAAGCCATTGCAATATTGAAATATTGCAGCGTTTCCAAAATAAAACATTGAAGATCATGAGCAGTGCACCTTGGTTTACAAGAAACACTGAAGTGCATGAGTTTCTACAGATTCCAACAGTTAAAGGAACATAAAATATAAGGAAAGACTTCAGCAACACAGGAACGAATTAGCTGTGGTACTACTAAAGTCCTCGGAATCTAGCTATAGATTGAAAAGAAAGCCGCTAGCGTCAGTATAGGTCTGACAAATATGGAGATGACACACCAGAGGGTGTGAAGAATCTCAAACTGATGACGAAAAGACCTTCAAATCTGATAAAAGCCAAGGGGCTGATGGCAGATAATAATTTAAAAAAAAGTCCCTTCTTTGTCTGGAAGAAATCAGGGATAAGACCGCCAATTGGTCATTTTCATATTTGTAACTCATCTTTTCTATTATTTTGTACAGACAATAAAGATAAAAATAAAGTTCAAGATTAAATTGAAGTCTAATAAAAAGAGATGTTTAAACATCAGTAATTTTTTAACCATAATATAAAATAAAGTCACTTTTGCTATCTGTTTGCTTAGATCTTTAAACTACTCAACAAATTTCAATGCAGATTGAAGCAATAGATAAAGTTATTCAAGAGGAAGGTTGATAATGTGTAATACAGGCATATAAAAGTAGAAGAAATCGTAAGAATTTCGAAGACTTCTGTGCTAATTCAGGCCGGGTCGCTAGTATATTAATAATGCTCATGCAAATATCACACAAAATAAACTTGCCTTAAGTTGTATTATTGGTTATGGAATAATGAAAAAATTCAATATATATTTTCCTCCTAGCAACTGCCAGATATATGTAATTACTAGCTTTTTTCATGGCTCTAATTCTCTAAGGTCAGATCTATATATATTGCAACTACTACCGTGGCACAGTATATTATTTCCCTTCAATTGTGGACATCTTATTTTATTTGCGTTTTAGATAGGTAATAGGTAAACAACACTTCAACTAAAATCCCCAAAAATTTTCTATTATTAGTTTTAGAGAAATTTAGAAAATCGAGAAATGTCCATAGAAATCAGAAAAACGCTTTATCTCCATAATAAAATGTTTTTTCAAGAGGAGGATTCTTTATTAAGATTCAGATGTATTTCAGGCATTAATTTAATTAAAAAAGAGTAAAAAATGTCATCTATTTCGGGAGAAAAAAAATATTTTCTATGATTTGGTTTTTATTTTTTTTCTGAGGCATCTATTCACGGTCGCATTTTTTTTAAGTGCTAAATTATAAGTTGCAGTTACTATAACTACCACAAAAAAAACCAGATGCTTCGAATGCAGGACTTCAGAGATATTCAGTTTTAAAATATTGAATTAGGGTTGGCACTCACGTCTGTTTTTATGTTCAGTGATAGTCATCCTAGATTTTAAGTTTGAATGTGATGGGACAATCCAAGGAAAAAATTATTACACGTCCTAAAATAATATTTCGCATAGTCAAAGAAATTTAGAAACGAGAAATATAGAAATATAAATAGCTATAGAAACTATAAAACCACTTTAAGTATATCTTTATTTAAGCATTTTTTCCATTGGATGTTTTATTATAACAATTCGGATGTATTATATACAAATACATCTGTAAATAAATTATTATGACACATAAGTCTTTAGAAAACCTAGAAGATTGCCACTGAAATAAAACCATGGACTTGGGTGGCAATCCCAATCCAAGATTTTAAAATTAAATATCTCTGAAGTCCTGTGTTGGTAGCATTTGGTTTTTTTGGTAGTCGTTATGGTAACTTTTAATCTGGTATTCAAAGAAAAAGCGACCGTGATGAGATGCCTCAGAAAAAAAACAAAATATAGAAATAAAAAAATTTGGCCGAAAAAGACTAAGTTTATATTAAGATTGGATGTTAAACTTTTTTAAATAAATGAGTACCTAAAATACATCTGAATTGTAATAAAAAAATTGGTATTGAATTATTAAAAAAAAAAATGTATAATCCTTAGTATATATATAATAAACTTAATCTATTTCGGACAAAAAAATGATTTCCTAAAAATTTTTGTTTTATTTTTTTTTCTGATGCATCTCATCACGGTCGCTTTTTTTAAAATACCAGATTGTAAGTAGTAGTGACTACTATTACCACAAAAAAAACCAGACGCTTCAAACACAGGACTTCAAAGATATTGAATCTTAAAATTTTGCATTAGGATTGGCTCTCATGTCCGTGGTATTATTTCAGTGGCAGTCATACCAAGTTTTTAAGCTTTATATATTTTTACTAGCTGATCCGGCAAACGTTGTTTTGCCATAAAAAAAATTGGGGTATAAAAAATAGATGTTGGTCGATTCTCAGACCTACCCGATATACACACCAAATTTCATAAAAATCGGTCCAGCCGTTTCAGAGGAGTATGGTAACTAACATTGTGACACGAGAATTTTATATATAAGATGATAATAATCTAAGAAAAAACATATTATATCTACTAAAATAATATATAAACTTAATCTGATTCGGGCAAAAAAATGTTTTCCTATATTTTGCTTATATTTTTTTTCGGAGGCATATCATCACGGTCGCTTTTTTTTTAATCCTAGATTATAAGTTGCAGTTACTATTATTACCACAAAAAAACAGACGATGCATACAAAGTACTTCCGACATATTTATTTTTAAAATTTTGGTTTCAGATTACCACTCAAGTCCGTGGTTTTATTTTAGTGACAATCGGGGTGATTGAGTTTTCTAAAGGTTTACATAATAATTTAATTACAAAAAAATTTTGAAAAGCCTCATCTATTTTGGCGATTTTTATTTTTATATCATTGGGTTTAATTTTTTTTCTGAGGCATCTCATCACGATAGCTACTCCTACAAAGATATTTAATATAAAAATTTTTAATTAGGATTGCAACTCTATTCCGGGGTTTTATTTCAGTGACAGTCATCCCAGTTTTTTAAGTTTTATATGTGACAATTATCCAAAAAAAATCTTTATCCTAAATTAATATTTTGCATAGATAGAGATAATATAGAAAATTATTTAAATTCATCATAATTTGTATGTTTTTATTAGAGCCTGACCTACTCGGCTTGTATGAAATGTTATCGGAAAATAAAAAAGAAATAGGGCTTTCTATTTTGTGAAACAAATCCACTTCAAAAGTGTAAAACGTATTCACAAAGATTTAACTAGGTATAGTAATTTATCTGCTAACGAAAATTTTTTCACTATGCTTTACTGTAAGGAACTGTGATAAGATACACAAATAACACAAACACAGTCATACAAGTATCCTATTTAACCAACTTAATAGATATATGGTATCTAAAGCATCTATCCACATTTTTTTTGACAACCCTATTTCCATAGAAAAATCGAAAAAACTTAGAATCGTTATATCTCTGAAGTCCTGCATTATAAAAACTCAATTCTTTCAGAATAGGAAGGTACAGGACTGAAGTATTTTTTGTTGGTAAAAAAAAATGCGACCGTCCCATAGGAAATTTTATATATATTTTTTTCTGAAAATTATAAAATATTTTTTTACTCAATTTATGGAGCACATAAAGACTTGTTATTAATAAAAATACTTATGTTTATATTCCTTAATTTATTGCTAATTTTAAATAAAGTAAGTGTTGGTTATTTTGTGAATTATCTGCAAAAATGTTTTTGACAAAGTTCATTGACCTTTCAATAAATGCGTTATAGTTTCAAAATTATAAAATATATTTAAAGTCGTGTTTCATATTTAGGTGCATTACAGTTATATGTATACTATTCAGCGATAAACGAAGGGTGTCCTCAATTGAAGGAAAATAATATACTGTGCGTGGGAAAGCCATGCTTCGGCATGAATGGGCCGGCTCGACCGGAGTGATATCACCGCCTCACAGAAAACCGGTGTAAAATAGCGCTTGCGATGTGTTTCACCGAGTGAGTGTGGATACCGGAGGCCCATAACCAACGCACCAAGGCCCAATCCCTCCCCAACGCACTTGTGACGCCTCTGGTGTTGCGGGTGTCCATGGGCGGTGGTTATCACTTAATATCAGGTGATAGGTCTGCTCGTTTGCCCATAGTCAATAAAAAAAACCAAAATAGCTTCTGGCAAGTTTGTATATTATGTGAAAATATGTTTTTTTTTGTTTTTTTTTTCATTATTATGGACAAAGCATTACAGTATACATATTTTATACAGATGACAACCACTCGCTTAAACCGTGTAGGTTTTTATGCGAGAGGGGTATTACTCTCGACACTCACTCGACATACAATTGTTATTTATTACACTACTAGCTGTACCCGCGACTTCGTTCGCGCGTGCTTAGATTCAAATTCAAATCTTTTTCCTCAATTTCATCTTCCAATCATTTTTCTGAATTTATAGAGAAACAAAACAAAGTTATCTTAAGAAAATCTGTGTGTACGTGTAAGTTTGTAATATAAGAAAATTAATCACAGAATTTCTTCATAAATGATATTACTTGTTTTTTTATTTGTGTCAGTGAGTATAGACCGGCTTTGCGCACTGCTTACACGTGACAAAGCTACATAAAGCTGGCCATGAGAGAAATAGGACTTTCGCCGATCTACACCAACACGACTCATAGTCTGTCCCTGGGCTAAACTCACACTTAATGGGAACTGCACACGTTTAAATCTATACGGAGTTTTTGGGATGAGCGGTATTCGTGGAATGCAAACACGCTGTCCTGCACAACATTTGTGCCTCTATCACGTTCCGTTGGAGCGATATAACTTTTAAATTGTGTAACAGCACACAATACTGTGTGCTGTTACACAATTTTGGTGGACTCAATTTTCTCATTAAAATGATAGACAGTCCAACTTTTAATATGATAATATTATGTGAGGGAAGACCAGTTGCGGGACAAAGAATCTAAAAAACTCAACTGGATACGTCATAGCTTCATTTGGTCGACAACACTGTTAATATCAGTGTACTCAACTTGTGACCCTTCAACTTGCTCCAAAATAATATTATTTATTTCTATCACTTCTTGGTTTCGAGGTGATAAAATTGCTCGCTCACAAAACCAAGAATCTTCCTGAGTTGTGATATTATTAAGATTTCCATAAACTGATAATATGAGTCAATTTTAAAATATCGTGTGTGTAGTTTTATCACCAGGCAACAGTGTCAGAGGATGCAACAGCAAGTGCTATTTTACCATCTGGTCGTAATTGTGCGAGAATAACTTTCGTGAGATTTTTTTTTCCAGTGCCTCTAGAGAAAGCACTTCACCCAAAGAATTATTGGTACTGTTACAAACACGATGGAAAATACTCTTTGTTTGTCCTTTAGAGTCGGAATACCATCGCGAAGAGTATGTAAAAGCTTCTTAGAATCGTAATTACTTTCAGCTGAGTACTCCCGATTACTACACTCTTCGTTAGAAATGGCTTCGGGTAACCCTTAATAAGATTAAGAATTTCCACCAATAGGCAAAACCATGTCTTGGATTTCATTTAAACAGCGATTAGAAATAATTTCCTGTTGTTGATGGTTCAATTCGCTTATAGAAATATTTCGATGCATATCGCGAATGTAATCTTCGGTTAAGTTGTATTGGTATTTTTGTCACAATTGGACAGCATCTGAAAGTCACTGACGTATGCCTCATTGAGAGCGTCATCCCAATGTTGGTTGTCATCAAGCAGATGTCGTGCTCAGCAAGCAGCTTGAAACGATGCGTGTTGCGGGTCATCGACTTCTTCAAAGTTTCGAATAAAGTAGGCATTGGATACCGATAACACTCGGCATTGCTTGGGTGCACTGTTGTACTCTTCCGATGGCGTGTTTTTTTTTAAAACTTCAGGAACACCCTCTACTGGAGTGCCTCTTTTTCTACGGTTAAACCTTCCTTGTTGTATGTAAAGTACGCTGGCGCTTCATCACAGAGCAAAGTGTTGGTAAAATCATCAGTCTAACATAGCACAGAAGACATAGAATGCCAATAAAGTGATCTGTCGAGGCTTTCCTAATCACTCAATCGCATAATTAAATATTTTCACTGGCCTATTTTCCAGGTTACAGCGAAATGCGTCACAGCTTTGGATGAACTTATGTAGCGCCCAGACTGAAATCTTGTTACTTAGTCACATTCATTTCGTAAAACAATAGTGGCTTGATCGCTTCCTTTATTTACGTACTTACAAATATATTTGATAGACTCCACACTGATGCACATTTCGATATTTATGTATGTGGGCGTTAAATGGTTTGGATAAAACAGGAGAGTATGGTAATACCCATCTATTATTACCAATCATCGTCGGATTTTGGCCACGTAATCTAATTTCTGCAGCTAATACTCCTTGTTGCTGAGAACGTCGGTGGTACTTGGGGTAGACATTCTCGCCTGTTATAGTTTGTTGAATCATGGCTTTTGGGTACCGTTTCATACACTGACTGTTCTGCATGCACGGAGAGTTGGTACTTAATCACAGCATGGGCCATGAACTATTTACTTCTATAGATATGTTTTATTACAATTTGACTGGTAGTCAATAGATGGCGCTGGCTTTAAGCTCTAGACCCGATATTTAAGTTATTCTATGGCAAGGAGACGTTGATAAACACAACGCATGCGCCTGTCCAGTAGTATTTGCGTGAAAGCCGAACAACAGGCCGACAGACAATTTTTTTTATCTGATATTGCGATCTTCAAAATAAATTATAGTCTATATGTTGCCGAGGATTGATAGCTATATAATAAAAAAAGTTTTATTACAATCCGTTCAGTAGTTTTTGCATGAAAGCCGGACAATAGACAGACAGACATAAAATTCAAAATTATTTTTTTTGGCTTGTGTGGCTTGTATGAATACCCCTAGTTGTATTTTTTAAAATTTTTATGCAATGTACAGAAGTACAGAATTGAATTCTTCTACAGTTTTATTATATGTATAGAAATTATTGTAAAGTTTCAATTAAATCCATTCAGTAGTTTTTACGTGAAAGAGTAACAAACATCCATCCCTCCATCCTTTGATTATTTATATGTCTAGATAGAGCATCGCGATACAAAATAACAAAATGAAATGACACAACTTTTCGATATTTGTGTGCGTGACAGGTACATCTTACACTCGCCTCATGTCATTCGTAATTTCCTAGTGTGAGTGCGTAAATGATACCAGTTGTTGAGTTTTTTTTGTGAAAATGGGGAAACAATTATAATAGTGTTGAATAACTTTTCTATCTAGAAAAATATGCTAGGAAAACAAAATGTGATACAACCTAGTAATATGTCTCGTGTTTTTTTTTATTATTTATTATCATTAGCAGTGGACTGTTACAGGCTGTTGGTGATGATTAAAAATATGTCGTACTAGATATTAATTTTGGTCTGGTATTGTAAAAGCAGCACTTAACGATTTTTTAACCTTTTAAAATATGTAAGATAAATAATTAGCCCATCTAATTGTCTTTTTGACCAATATTAAAAAAGAAGAAAGGTAAGAAAAAAAATTGTTTACATTACTTTTTAGTTGACCGGTTTAATTATTTTTAAACCAACTTCAAAAAAAGGAGGAGGTTCTCAATTCGACTGTAGTTTTTATTTTTTTTATGTTTGTTACCTCATAACTTTCGACTGGATGAACTGATTTTGATGATTCTTTTTTTATTTGAAAGCTGGTGCTTCCCATGTGGTCCCATTTCAATTTGGTCCTGTCTGACATGTCATCCATGAGAAAACCATATAAGACTTCAATTTGCATTAAGTATGTGCGCGACAAATTAACGAATAACTCAATATTCCCGTATGGTCCCATTTAAATTTGGTCCCGACTGAAGTCAGTTTTTTTTTGTTAAAATTTGTGATTATTTTGTGTATCATTTAGGACATCTTCAAGATAGCTCAGTATTAATATTATGGGGATTAGACCTTGGGCTTTCAATTTGTTTTATTAGATTTACAATTAGCTATTTTTTTTATCTGAATGAGATCTGACGAGTAGTTTTTAAGTTAAATTTTCTCAATTCTTATCTGTTGATAAGAACATTCGAAGATATACTTGTTTTGAAATAATAAAAACTGGACTTGAAAAATGCACGACTGCACGGTTGGTCTAGTGGTTTAAGTTGTCGCCACGCCGCTTTCTATTGCGCCAGGTGTTGTGGGTTCAAATCCTAAATAGGACAACACTTTGTGTGATCCATAAATTGTAGTTCTGAGTCTGGGTGTTTTTTGTGATTTATATTCGTAATGTGGGAGTTGTTTTTTTTAAAACAGAGAGGAGCTCATATCTAGTAAGTATACCTAAAAACCCTTAAACGATGCCCATAGTGACATTTTACAAAAACGGTGCGGCGGCCATATTTGATTCAAAAAATGACATGAAATTAATACTCAGCATACCTAAAAACACCTTACACGATACCCATAGTGTCATTTTACAAAAATGATGCGGCGGCCATATTGAATTACAAAAATGAATTGAAATTCTTAGCGTATCTATTATCTACCATGAAGTATTTTATACGACACAACTCCACCTGCCACATTTTATCAGGGAGTTTTGACTTCATAAACTAGCAACACCCAAAATGGCGACTACAATAATTATTTATTTTAGAAATTATTTAATGGCTTTGTTTGGTGTAATAGATACATATCAATGGTACTTAACGATAATAGGTAACTTTCTTTGTTAATTTAGATCGTACTCTGTAATTTCTACACACTTATGTCTAGTACCCATAACACAAGCTCTGCTTAGCTTGGGACTAGATGGCGTTGTGTGTTAGATGTCCGAAATATTTATTTATTTACTTATATCGCACAATTCGCCATTTTTATCAACACAAAAATGACAGCAACATGTGTGTATCCACTGACAGTGCATTGGTACTAAACGCGGAAAAACATTTAGGCGTTAGTGTTAGAGCCTATTTTTTCGTGTGTTTTTACAGCTTTGACAGTCCATCTAGACATATTAATAATCTAAGCCTCCATCCATACTTACAAACTTTCGCGTTTATAATATTAGTAGGATATTTAAGTCTTCGATGGAAAAGTGCAATCTTTTTAATGAGTGTGACAGCTTTGTTTATACGTTGTCAAGACGCCCGGCGTATTTAACACGCATGCGTATGTCGAGTGAACCGCCAGACTTCTATACAACCGTTCATCCCCCCTTTAAACCCCCTTACAACCCTTTTTCGCATTAAAAAGTAGCCTATGTGTTATTCTGATGTATAGGCTATATTATTGTAAAGTTTCATCCAAATCCGTTCAGTAGTTTTTGCGTGAAAGAGTAACAAACATCCATCCATCTTCACATCCATACTTACAAACTTTCGCGTTTATAATATTAGTAGGATTATATATATATTTGTACATTACAATCGGTGTGACATTGTACATTACAACACATTACAACATCTCCTCGTACTTCTTACAAGGTACTACTAAATTGAGACTTGGGCATCATTCTGTGTCGAAGGCGCTTACGATGGGGTGTCCTCAAGGGTCAGTGCTAGGACCATACTTGTGGAACATAGGCTTCGACGATTTTCTGGCAATGCCTGTGCCGTCCGGATGTACCCTAAATGCGTACGCGGACGACGGTTTGTTATTGATAGAGTCGGATACTAGAACGGGGCTTGAAAGGCTGGCCAGTGAATGTTTGGACTTAATATCTCGGTGGGGTGGGCGTAATCGGTTGACGTTTGCACCAAACAAAACCTTCCAGCTACTTCTGAAAGGTAACCTCAAATCACCGCCGTGTATTAAATTTGAAAATGTTACTATTAAAAATAAAACCTCGGTTTGTTATTTAGGATTGGTTTTAGAAAGAAATTTTTCATTTATTGAACATATTAGAACAGTTAATGAAAAGTCTAAAAAGAGTTTCTTTGCACTGACGAGGATATCAACTGCGACATGGGGTCTGTCATATAATACACTAAAGATCATATATGGAGCTACTTATTTGGGTTCTATTTGCTATGGTGCTCCTGTATGGGCAGATAGGGCGACTGTAGGTGCTGTCCGTCGCAAACTGTTACAAGGCCAACGACCTGCATTGATTTTCTTGTGCAAGGCATATAGGACGGTTAGCACTGAGGCTTTACCGGTGTTGGCAGGTGTTATTCCGGTCGATCTCGAGGTGCAAAGACGTGCAGCCATGTACTATTCCACACTACAAAACATGGAATGCGATTTTTTGGGCATACGAGACCGCGGTAAAATCATAAGATTGTTTCAACAAAAAACCAATGTCTATAACGACCTCTTGGATGAATGGCAGAAACGATGGGACGAATCATCTAAGGGGCGCCACCTCTACCAGTTCTTTCCATCTGTTCGCGAAAGGTTGTCAAGGACATGGCTCGAGGTAGATCACTGTGTTGCTCAATTTCTTACAGGCCACGGTAACTTTAAGAGCAAACTATACTCATTTAAATTAGTCGATTCACCATTGTGTCAATGCTCAACACCTGATTCTAGCTGTGAACAGTCGGCTCATCATATCCTCTGGGAATGTAGTCTTTGGTACAATGAACGTAACATGATGCTAAATAGCTTACAAATGACGTCTGGGGTAGTATATTATGGGGATCTTGTGTCACGTCTGCGGTGAATTTCCGTGCGTTTAAGCGATTCTGCCATACATACTATAGAAATCAAATATAGCTCACTTAGGACCCATAATATTTTTATCCGTGGTGCTTCCCGGTTTGAAAAAGGCGTCTGCCTATTTTGACTCCATTTTGTCTCCCGCTTTGCTAAGGAGGGAAGTGGACTTATTATATTTCCAACTCCTCCAGTTTTCTTCTGATTAATTTCGTTGCGGGTTCCAAGACAGTTAAATTTTTCCTGGGACTTCCCGAGTGTCATAACTCGGTGTTTTTCGTGGCTCACCGCTGTTGATCCTGGTGTACAGGAGTTACAGTGGTGGGCGTGTGGGCGGGATTAGTCCCATGTACATTACAATGTGAAACGGTGTACAAATAAATAGTTTTTATCTATCTATCTCTATAACAAAATTAATCCAAATCCTTTCAGTGGTCTAGCAGTGAAAGCTTAACAGACAGACAGACAGAGTAACTTTCGAATTTATAATATAAAGTATGAATTCTAGCTAAAAGCTACCAGGGAGAGGTGTGATCAACTGATGAAAGAGAGAAATGACAGTGAACAAACACTCCTAGATACTTTGCATGAAAACGATAATCTTAGACTTCAGCTATCTTCATTGCATTCACAAAATGTTGAGATTACCAATGCTCGGGACAGACTACAGCTCCTCGTTGACTCATTCGACACATGCAGGGATGAGTACGAGCAAGCTCTGAAACGCATCAGGGTTTTAGAACGCCAACTACATGAAGCACACAGCACCATAACATCATTTGAAGACTTCAAGGACAGGATAGTAGCTGCATCAAATCAGAGTCTGTATGAGGAGCTGGTCGCTCCCAATTCACCATTGGTGGTTAACAACCATTCAGCTCTCATTATAGATCTTACTAATGACAATGACTCCTTCAGAGTTAATCATTCTCAAAAAGTCATCAAATGTAGTAAGAATAAATTAAAAAAGTACCTTCGTGTTAAAAGATTTATTACAAAAACAAAAAAGCTTATTTATAAACATAAGTTCTTCATAGATAGTGTAGCATTAAATAAGCAGAGGCTGCATTTAATTGATCAGGTTAATATGTACTCCATAGAAGTAGATAACATGTCTTCACAATATTTTGATGACAAACGAGCTCTTCAAACAGAAATTAAGAAACTTGAGGAGCAACTGAGAACTATTAGTGATAAATATGAGATTTCACAAAAACAAAGTAGGGAACAAGTTTTGGCAATAGGTAAGTTAGTTAATTCGTGCAATTGTAGGAATGATTCATTGTTGTTTTCGGATAACCACAATGAAACTATTAGTTCTTTAGACAGTTTACCTGTAACATGTGCTCCTAGGGCAGCAAATAACAAGAGTGTAGTTAATTTACAGAATAGCAATACAACTATTCAACATCAATTATACTGTACCAATAGTAATGTAATAATGTTTAGCGATGAAATTGGTAAAGGTTTAGGTATGTTAATGACAAACTCAAATAAAGAATATGCATTTAGCAACTTCTGTATGCCAAACCTAGCATATAATAGGATTCTAGAAAATGCTATTAGTGCAACTTTTAATAAAAATACTAGTCTCATAATTTTTTGTGGTAATAGAGGTAGTGTAAATAAAAAAACATTTATAAAATACTTTGAACAATTATCAGAACTCAATGCAAATAAAATAGTACTATTTACACTGCCCATTAGCAAAGGGTTGTCTCAGCACGAAAAAAATATTAGGATTAGTTTAAACATGACTATGTTTAATTTGACAAGCCAAATTAATGGTGGATTTTATCATAAATTTCATTTAATTGACATTAATAGGATTGTCTATGATAATGTTTTTTTGAACACAGATAGATTATCTGCCCTATTATTATAAAAGACAAATAGCTGTTTCGCTATCATATTACAAGCTGGATTCAGAAATAAATTTTCTACAACTGACCATATGCAAGTAATAACACTTCTAATAGAAAAATACAGAGAATACAAGAAAACATTAAATATTGGGTTAATTGACTTTAAAAAAGCATTTGACTCTATAAACCATAAAGAAATCTGGAAAGCTCTCAGAACACAAGGTGTCGAAACAACTTATAGCGAAATAATACATGGTATATACTCCAAATGCTCTGCAAAGATAAAGTTAGAACGAGAAGGTCCTGAGTTCCCTATTAAGAGAGGCGTTAGACAGGGTGATCCCTTATCCCCCAAGATATTTACATCGGTGTTGGAAGAAATATTCAGACACATAAATTGGGAAGGAAAGGAGCTTAATATAGATGGAGAAAGCCTTAGTCACTTGAGGTTTGCAGACGATATTGCTATATTCGCAGAAGACTCTAACCAGTTAAACGAGATGCTGCAGGATGTAGCACGCGTAAGCAAGAGGGTAGGATTACTGCTTAACGCCACAAAGACCAAAGTAATCACAAATGGAACAGAGAACAATATTGTAATAGACGGTGAAAGGATTGAATATGTAAAGTAATTTATATATCTGGGACAGCTGATATCATTTGAAAACCAAACAGAAAAAGAAATCAAAAGAAGAGTAGCTCTATCGTGGCAAAAATACTGGAATTTAAAGGAAATCATGAAAAATAGAGAAATATAATTGCACATCAAAAGAAAACTATATGAGTCCACTATATTGCCATGGTTAACATACGGTTGCCAAACATGGACACTGAGGAAAAAGTACGAAACATATCTAGCATTACAGCAAAGGAAGATAGAAAGAAGTATGTTAGGTATAAAATTAAAAGATAAAATACCAAACACTGTTATTGGAGAAAAAACAAAAATACCAGATATAGTAAAAAGAATTCGCACCTTAAAGTGGAAGTGGGCAGGCCACATATGCAGAATAAAAGACAACAGATGGACAAAAAGATTAATTGAATGGGCACCAAGGGAAGGGAGTCGAGGACGAGCAAGACCAAGAAGAAGATAGAGAAAGATGCGGCAATACTTGGGAAAGAAAAGCAAGAGATAGGAAACTGTGGAGGAAGATGGGGAGGCCTACGCCGAGGAGGCGATTACATAGAAGACTTAGATTTAGGGTTTAAGATGTATAAATTATAAGAGAAACTCCATGTACTATGTTAGAATAAAGGCTTTTTATTTTATTTAAATGCATAATATATCATGGAAAAACTGTTAATTTTCGAGGTTTCCAATGTGAAGTAGCAAATAAATAAACACTTTTTTTGCGCTTACATTGCAAATGCTGGTTGCACCCTACGAGATAGATCAAAATAATGTACTACAGTATTGTACACCTTAAAAAGTACTACAAAAAAGTCCGCGACGGTATATGTCTATCTCTTAGGGATAACCAACAACATTTGTTATTCCTTTCTTTTTACGAGAAATAATGGCTTATTTACGAAGTGATTTTAAGCAATACAGAATGAATACTTAGACAATTAAGTAAATTAAATACATTGTGCATTTAATAAAGATCAAAATGGCCCTTTACAGTATCTAATTTAAATGAATATATTCGAAGATATTACAGATTTAAAACTCTCGCCAACGAAACACGACAGCATGAACGCTGTCGTTTTATGTCGATCTTCTGTGCGAGGGTAGTACCGCACCGGTCGTGCCGGCCCACTCGTGCTGAAATCAGCGTGGCTGTACTACCTCTAATGGCTCTACTATCTCTAAATATCTCTCCAAAAACCTTTCTTTAGTGCCACTGCGAGGCCTTGTCTCATTTATATATATATTTTACTAACATGATTAGGCATGTCGCGTCAAAGCACGTTTGGCACGTTAGATCTTGTGATAGACAATACGTCACTGTTTCAGAGTGATAGTAGTGGTGGTACACTATCGAACTAAACGAATCGGCTCTTCCTTCTTGTGCCGATCTGTTAAAACCTAGAACTCACTACCTACGTGTGATCACCATTCTGCATTGTCTGCATTGGCATTGAGAATGGTACCTGGTAAAGTGGTGGGAATTTTAGAATCCAAAAGTGTTGGGCACGTATGCTTTCCGCCCATATTAAACTTCTTCGCCCACATCCATAATATCCACGCTACGTCTCTGGTTAGGTAGACTAGTCTGGCAATATATTAAATAGAGGAAAACCTCTTTATGTTTATTTCATGGTGCGTAAATACACATTTTAATTGTGATGTGGTTTTCCTCAAGTAAATTTTCATTCATGATGTTTTAAATATCAGCTGACTTGTTTTACCAAAAAAGGTGCCCTTCAGAATTATTCTATCACCATAACAACACCATCAAGACTGTTTAATAGTAAGCGGCTACCGATGACGAGGTAGAGGAGTTCGTGCGCACATGGCTGTCCGTGTTGCCCAAGGAATTCTTCGATACCGGCATCAAAAAGCTTCCGGAAAGGCGGGCAAAATGAGTAACTAGTGAGGAAGGGGAAGTATCTAGAAAAACTGTAAATTTTGTCGATGTCGATGTACGTGACGGAGCATTTGTCTCGAAATATGATCGAGACAAATGCTCGGACACGTTGCGACACGCCCTTGTAGTTCACGTCTGGACATTATTTTGATCTATCTCGTAAGATTTAGCCAGCATTTTTAATGTAAGCTATCAAAAATATGATTTTGACAACACCACATTACAAACCTTTAAACATAATGATATCTATACTATAAAACTACTTTTTTTTTGTAAATACATAACATTATTGACCACGTCCAAACTCCGAAACAATTATACGTATCACCGAGGTAGTCAATATGTGTAATGTACATATTCTGTTTTTGTTAGTATTATAACTTTTGAGACGTCTTTAGTGACTTAACATTAGATGACCTTTCTGTGTGTAAAAAAGAAGTAAAAGATAAATATAAAAACGTCGTAAGAGAGTCCTCCTCCTCGCGTCGTTATCCTTATTACTGAGGGTCATGATTCCGTAGGTGTGGTATGATCTTCTGCCGGACAGTTGCTCGCCACTTGTTCCTCTTCTTGGCCGAATGTAGAGCAACGTGTAGATTGGCGTCCAGGACTGTTCGGATCTGGTCAGTCCACATAATTGGACTACCTCTCGGTCTTTTGCCGTCAACTTTCCCGGTGACCATGAGTTGCTCGAGGTTGTTCCCTTCTTTTCTGGCGATGTGACCAAAGTAATCAAGACAGGCATATAGAAGAGAGAAGAGTAGAAGAATAGACGAGAGATTCACATTAAACCCAACTGCGTCAATATGGCACCACCTTTATTAAATTAAGTTTTTTTTAATATTTTTTTTTTTAAATTTTGGTGTACCCAGTGTCACTCTCACGACCAAGACGAATCTATTGACACCTCCCGCATAAAAATACGACAAGCCGTTTAGGCTCCAGGGCGTGCCAAAGAATAATCCTCCTTCTTTTGCAGTCGGTTAATAACAAAGGGTATGTTTTGTCTACAGGTGCTAGAACAAGTGCACCCGACTCTGAACGCCGAGGACAGCGCCCTGGAGTATGTGGAGTCGCTGTGTCTGCGGCTCCTGGCCATGCTGTGCGCCGTACCCTCGCCTCTCACTGTACAGGTAATCATTGAAATACTGCCGAAGTAGATTAAGCTGTTACCTCGACGTATCTTACAGCCCCATGCTACATTGTTGTTCTAAGTACGAGTATTCTGTCACAGTGCTAGTACCACTGAGTCATTCGACTCGACAGCCTCGGCGGCGCAGTAGTAGCATATGCGATTGCTGTGCTTGAGGTCTGGGGTTCGATTCCCAGGTAATTCCAAATGTTTGTATGATTTGCAAATATTCGTTTAGAAGTTTGGGTGTTTCCTATATATAAACATATGTATTTGTATCAGTTGTTTAGTACCCATAGTACAAGCTCTGCTTAGTTTGGGACTAGATGGCGTTATGTGTTAGATGTACGAAATATTATTCTGTGTCCGTTTGTGAGTGTTTGAAATATTGTCCAGGAACCGGGATGTATTCCTAATGCGGGAGGTTTCTTTTATATTGAGACTGCTGACCCGCTCATGCAAGGTCAGGTGCAATGTATTGTACATATAAAGTACTACTTTTTGCTCGCGGCCCCACCCGCATGTATGTCGGTTATCGCGGCAAATAGTAGCCCATGTGTTATTCTGATGTATAAGCTATATTATTGTAAAGTTTTATCCGAACCCGTTCAGTAGTTTTTGCGTGAAAGAGTAACAAACATCCATCCATCCATACTTACAAACTTTCGCGTTTATAATATTAGTAGGATGTAAACCTTTCTCTTAAATCAAACTCTTTATAAATAAAACCGCATTAAAATCGAAATCTAAGCATACAAGAACAAAAAGTTACCCTAACTCTTGGCACTAGGAATATTTTTGTGTCGCGGGGACAAACACACATGAAACGGATACAAAGAACACCCAGACTCAGAACAAAATTTTGTAGATCATACAAAGTATTATCCCAAAAGTTTGAACACACAACAGCCTGTACACTATCAGTCTACATAATATAATTTTTTCTGACTCCTATCTGCAGGACGTGGAAGAACGTGTCGCCCGTACATTCCCCACTCCTCTGGACAAGTGGGCGCTGCAAGACGCTAAAGACTCCACCACCCAGAAGCGTAGAAAAGGAATGTTCCCTCATGACAAGATACATCAAATGCTGACAAAGGTGAGACTAAAAAAACACAAAGCAGTCATGAGGACTGCCGACAGAAGCCGTTTACCGTGGGAGAGCCACGTTTCGGCATGCATGGGCCGGTTCGACCGGAGTGATACTCAAAGAAAAGCGCTTGCGCTGTGTTTCACGCTCGGTGTCGGCAACGCTCTTGTGACGCCTCTTGTGTTGCGAGTGTCCATGGGCGGCGGTAATCGCTTACCATCAGGTGATACGTCTGCTCGTTTTCCCTTATTCCATAAAAAAAAAACAGTCGAATTGATAACCTCCTCTTTTTTTGAAGTCGGTTATAAATACATTTATTTGCTTCCGTCAGGAGGTACTCCTCTACAAGATCGACTCAGCGGTGTCGTCTTATATGACGGCGATAATCGAATACGTGTCGGCGGATATCTTCAAGCTGGCCGGCAACTTCGTCAAGAAGATCTCGCAGAAGTCTGGGTATAACACCATCACCAGTAGAGACATCAAGACTGCGATGTGTGCTGACAAAGTGAGTTTTGAGGGAGAATTTTTATTGCTTAATAATGCTTTTTATGATAAAATGAGTATGGTGATCACTTACTATTGGATTCTGCTCATGCTTTCCATCAGGCAGAGTGGAGTCACTCACTTGAGTAGGTTCAAACATTTAAAAAAAAGACGTGTGGCACTGGGGGACTGCCGCGGTAAAGCTATTACCTAGCATTTTTTTTGCAATTTATGCAATTATATTAATTTTTAAATTTATTTTGCCAGTTTCTCATTTAATATTGTTCAAAAAGTATTTAACTAATAGAGGGCGTTAGTGTACCTCGTTGTTGCGAAACAGCTCAACAGATGGCGCTGACCGGTTTTTATTTATGCAGTATTTTTTTCTTTGAACATGTATACTTACGGGGCATGCGGTGAGCGTGGCATTATAAAGGTATGATAGATACCTAATACACCTTAATACTTTCTCAAACCCAGACTGTTTTATCTGTATGTCATGTCTCAAACCCAGACTGTTTTGTCTGTATAGACAGACAGATTTCGGAGCACCTCGTCTCGATCCGTGCAAGCTTCGGGTGTTAGGTTTTTTCGTTACATTAACATTAAGCACGCGATAAAAGCTATGCAATAGCTTAATAATCTTGGATGCAAAGATCTTTAAAAGAAACTAAATAATAGGATAGACTTATTTGTCATAGGCTTTTGATACCCTGGCCTTTAGTTTCAAACAAGCCGTGCCCTGCGTTTTTACCCGTGCTTGTTACTGTATTTTATCATAGAAAAGATGTCTATTTTCTATCCAAATCCGTTCAGCCCCATCTTGCTGGAAAGAGTAACAAACATATTTTAAACAAACTTTTGTCTTTAGAAATACAAGTAAGATTAGTTAAAGACAGGACAAATTACAGAACATGTTTTATTAATATATTCTTTCGGCGTGAAATAATAGGTCTTTACCATGAACCATACCATGACATGAAGCAGATGTTGTCTAAATTTTGGAAAAAGTAATAGTCGGTAGGTGTAAGGTCTGGTGAGTATGGCGGATGAGGGAGAGCTTCCAATCCCAGCTCTTGCAGCTGCTTCATGACAACGCGCGACCCCATACTGCGCATCAGACAGTCTCCAAGCTGCAAGAGCTGGTGTTTTTACAAATTTTAGTGGGTAAAAAATTTAATTCCCGAGAGGCAGTACAAAATGCCTTTGAAGAGTTTGTTGCCTCCCGTCCAGCTGATTTTTACAAGAAGGGCATCAATAAACTGCCAATACGTTGGCAAAGATGCGTCGATTGCATGGGTGATTACTTCGAATAACAGAAATAAAAAAGTTTGAAAAAATAAGTACTTTCACTTATTGCATACAAAACGGCAATTTCATAGGTAAAGACCTAATATATAATGATTGTGACCGTGGTAAAGGAGTAAAATAAAACGTCCAACGCGGTGTCTCGAACGATGATTCAAGGAGAAAAAAAGGGTGACTAACTCATACAAGTGTTGCCACTTAAAACTAATGCTAATGTTGCCACTTAAAACTAATACTAGTGTTGCCACTTAAAAATAAACATAACTACTGTAATCTATGCCAGACACAACACATATTATATTAAGTAACTTAAGAACAACTAGCTTTTTTGTCTGTCTTTTTGTTCCGGCTAATCTCTGGAACGGTTGTATCGATTTTGACGACACTTTCGCTGGCAGATAACTGATGATATAAGGAGTATCTTAGGCTACTTTTATTTTAGTCTAAGCTAGCGGCAGCTAGTTAATATAGATTTTCTTTATACGTTGCCGCTGTTTTTTTTTTTCAAAATGTTAAAATCATAAACGTGTATGTTCCAGGTGTTGATGGACATGTTCTACCAAGAGTCGGAGCTCCGAGCCACAGAAGCGGCTCCGGAGCGAGGAGTGAAGGCCGGCAGGGGCGGCCGGCGCGGGTCTCTCTCCTACGCGGAGCTGGTGCGGGACCTGCTCACCGACGAGAAGCACTTCCTCAGGGACCTCAACCTCATCATACGAGTGTTCAAAGAGGAGCTGGAGAAGATCCTCGACCGGGACAGTCACGTGAGTATTTTATATGGACATCTAACACAACGCCATCTAGTCCCAAACTAAGCTATGTGGCTTGTACTATGGTAACTGAACAACTGCTGCACACCAGTCACTTACGCTACCATTGCGCTATGGAGTGTATACATTAAGAAACGATTGTCATATTTAACCCGCGATGTGAAAAGTCAGGCTTTAGTTAAAAGTATGTACGTTTTTGTTGCAGGCTATCTCTTTAATATTCGGTAACATAGTGGACATATACGAGCTGACGGTGACCCTGCTGGGCAATTTGGAGGACGCTATGGAGATGTCCCAGGACTCGCCCACGCCCTACATCGGCAGCTGCTTTGAAGGTACACACATTGGTTCATTGTTATAATTCATTCTAGAATTAAACTTGCTTGTACTTATTCTACTATTTTCATTAAATTTAATCCTGACCAGTTTCGCCCATGTAATTTTTTCTTATGTATGGCCCTGCCAAAATGACTCTACTCTGCCTGATGGAAAGCGCAAGCAGAATCCAAGAGTAGTGGTCACCATACTCGTTGCTTAGTTGGAATGTAAAAAAAACAATTGTAAGATTTAATTTTAATCGTTGTTTGTTTGTGGTGAATTTGATTCCCGTACAGGGGATGGATGTAAATTTTATATCACTATATTTTGCCCGCGGTTTCGCCCTCGTGTGTGCTGTTATATTGATATGAGCGTCTCCCCCCCCCCCTCAGAGCTGGCGGAGGTGGAGGAGTTCCGCGCGTACGTGCGCTACGCCAACATCGTGACGCGCAAGGAGTCGCGCGACAAGCTGCAGAGCATCGTCGACGATCCCCTGGTGAGTATACACACGTGCACGTCTTCGACCCCTCCTCAGAGCTGGCGGAGGTGGAGGACTGTATACACACCTGGTGAGTATACACGAGTGCACGTGCACGCACTCCCGTATATAAATTAGTTCATCATCAGCCTATCGCAGTCCACTGCTGGACATAGGCCTCTCCAATGGCACGCCACTTAGTTCGATCCTCGGCTTCTCGCATCCAGCTTCTGCCAGCCGTCCTGCGTAAATCATCACTCCACCTGGCCTGTGGACGTCCTACACTACGTTTGCCTAGACGCGGTCTCCACTCAAGAACTCGTTTACCCCAACGGTTATCGGTTCTACGGCAAATATGGCCAGCCCACTGCCACTTCAGCTTGCTAATCCTATGGGCTATGTCGATGACCCTGGTTCTTTGCCGGATCACCTCGTTTCTGATACGATCCCTTAGAGAAACATTAGTACGTACACGTATATATGTCACCGTAAGATTGTAAATACCGTTAGATTATAATATACCTAGCGAGATTGTAAACCGTCGATAAATTGTCGACTGTGATATACTGCTTACAAAATCATAATCTTTCGCGCGTCAAATTATCAACTGACACCGATTGGTCGGTCTTACAGTAGGTTGTTCAATGCTCGTAGAGTTAGGTTAGAACTTCTTTGATTCATCACAAATGAACTTTACTGCTACAACAATTTTATGTAACTAATTCTAAAGCTGTGAGATATTTTCAACATGAAATCAATTTACAATCACAAAAATACTTTACATTCGCCAAAAAAAGAATTAGCTTACAAATATGGTGACGCGGGATATTTTCACTGTTGGGAGAGCCACGCTTCGGCATGAATGGGCCGGCTCGACCGGAGTGGTACCATAGCCTTACAGAAAACCGGTATAAAATAGCGTTTGCGCTGTGTTTCACCGAGTGAGTGAGGATACCGGAAGCCCCACATCCCTCTCCCCATCCCCCCAAGGCCGACAACGCACTTGTGACGCCTCTGGTATTGCGGCGTCCATGGGCGGCGTTAATCGTTTAATATCAGGTGATTCGTCTGCCCGTTTGCTACCTATTCCATAAATAAACATATGCTGTTCAACCAATCAGCGGGCGAGATGCGATCCGTCGCATACCATTTCACAATTTGACGGTTTCACTCATCAACCTAAGATTGGTTTTTGTGTTTAGGTTAAGATTTTATATTGTAATGTAATTGCATGTTTTGAAAAAATAACTAAAAAAAAAAAACTTCGATAAATTTGATCTAACTAATAAAAAATAATACGTTAAATTGTGAGCAGTATGTTGCGGTTCACAATCTTTCGACAGTTTACAATCTCGCGAGATAGATTACAATCTAAATGTTTTGGCAATCTTAAGGCGTGTCTCCTGCTCCTAAAAATAACAAAGCTAACTAACAAAACGTGTTAGCAAACCATTGCAGACTCCTGCGACATTTAAACGAATATCAAACACGAACTACAAACATAGGGACACGGTATCGAATAGAAATTATCGATACTATACTCATGAGTAGCATTGAAAAAAAAGTATCGAAACGAAAGTATCGGTACTTCGAAGTATGGAGTAGTTTTTACATCTTTTTGATCTTTTTTTTTTATATTTTACTACCGTGGGAGAGCCACGCTTCGGCATGAATGGGCCGGCTCGACCGGAGTGATACCACGGCCTCACAGGAAACCGGTGTGAAACAGCGCTTGTGGTGTTTCACACCGGAGTGAGGATACCGGAGGCCCAACCCCCCCACCCCCCAGGGTCAGAATTCCTCTTTGTTGGACCTTCTGCTGACTTCTCATCCGGACGGATACCACGTATCCGTAAACGCCCCGCTTGACTCCTCAGACCATTGCCTTGTCCGGAGTACAGTGCCACTCACATGCTCGCCGCGATCGCGAGTTGCACGCAGTCGCCGTGTGTGGCACTACAAGTCAGCAGATTGGGATGGGATGCGGTCCTTCTTTGCGTCCTACCCTTGGAGACAGTTGTGCTTCTCGCCGGATAATCCCAACACCGCTGCTGATTCTATTGCTGATGTTGTGCTACAGGGTATGGAGATTTTCATTCCATCCTTTGTGGTTCCCATTGGTGGCAAGTGTCGGCCCTGGTTTGGTACATCTTCCAAAAAAGCTTCTCGCAGGAAGCAGGAAGCTAATCAAGCCTGGGCTGACGCAGCGGCGGTACGGGATCAAAACACCAGCGCTCTAAAAATGGAGTACAACTTTGCCTCCAGGTCCTTCAAAAGGGACATAGCTAGGGCGAAGTCGGTGCACATTGCTGGGATTGGCGAGAGGCTTGAGCGTCTTCCTTCGGGGACTCGAGCATTCTGGTCTCTTGCCAAGGCTATCGAAGGGAATTTCTGTAAGCCATCCCTTCCACCTTAGCACTTGGGAAATAATCCGTTGGCCTATGACGCAAAGGAGAAAGCCGATCTCCTGGCAAAACACTTTGCGTCCAACTCGACCTTGGATGACGGGGAACAGGAGCCGCCTACCATACCTCGGTGCGAGAGCCGTATGCTGGATATCCAGTTTCACCAACGCTCAGTGCGTATAGCACTTTTATCCCTAGATATCCATAAGTCGAGTGGCCCGGATGGAATCCCCCCTATAGTGTTGAAGATGTGTGCTCCAGAGTTGGCACCGGTCTTAACGCGTCTTTTTCGGCTCTCCTACTCTTCTGGCGTAGTCACGACAACATGGAAGGCAGCATTAGTCCACCTGATCCCAAAAAAAAGGCGATCGCTCTAATCCGTCCAACTACAAGCCGATAGCCATTACTTCCCTCTTCTCGAAAATAATGGAGTCCATCATCAACTATCAACTCCTACGGTATCTAGAAGATCATCATCTGCTTAGCGACCTGCAGTACGGCTTCCGTAAGGGTCGATCGGCTGGTGATCTTCTGGTATTCCTGACATCGCTGGGCACACGCGATTGAGACTAAGGGGGAAGCCTTGACAGTTAGTTTGGACATCGCGAAGGCCTTCGATTGGGTCTGGCACAAAGCGCTTCTTTCGAAGCTCCCTTCCTATGGGCTTCCCGAGAAATTATGCGATTGGGTCACTAGCTTTCTAGCAGATAGAAGCATGGAGGTCGTAGTCGACGGTGAATGCTCTGATTCCATATCTGTGAATGCTGGTGTCCCGCAAGGCTGTGTGCTATCGCCTACTTTGTTTCTCCTCCATATCAATGACATGCTGCAAAATTGCGGCATTCATTGTTATGCGGGTGACACCACCGGCGATGCTTTTTATACCGGCCGCGCCAATATTTCTCGGGACAACGTCATTGAGAGTCGAAACAAACTTGTGTCTGAAGTTGAGACTTCTTTGGAAAAGCTCTCAGATTGGGGTAGACTTAATTTAATCCAATTTAACCCCACAAAGACACATATTTGCGCGTTCACCACTAAAAAACTTCCGTGGGTCGTATGTCCTCGTTTCGAAGGCACTGCACTATCTGCCTCAGCCAATATTGGAATTCTTGGTGTCGACATGTCGAGCGAAGTCCAGTTTCGTGGCCACCTGGAGGGTAAGGCCAAATTGGCCTCGAAAAAGCTTGGTGTGCTCAACAGATCGAGACAGTATTTCACTCAGGCCCACCGCCTTTTACTTTATAAAGCGCAGGCCTCACATGAAATACTGTCCCCATCTTTGGGCGGGGGCACCCCAATATCAGCTCCTCCCTTTGGACCGCATTCAACGGAGAGCGACTCGAGTCGTCGATTGCCAAGAACTTTCAATTCGGCTAGACTCTTTGGCGCTGCGTAGAGATGTAGCTTCGCTGTGCATCTTCTACCGCATTTATCATGGGGAGTGCTCCGAGGAATTGTTCGTACTGATTCCTGCCGCCTCTTTCCGCCATCGTCCTACGCGACAGAAGTTTCATCACCATCATCTAGATGGTTGGCAGTCCACAACTGTGCGCTTTTCCAGGAACTTTCTGCCTCGCACAACAAAACTGTGGAATGAACTGTCGCCTGCGGTATTCCCGGACCAATACGACCTTCAAACCTTCAAGAAAAGAGCGTACTCCTTCTTAAAAGGCCGGCAACGCACTTGTGATACCTCTCGTGTTGCGGGTGTCCACGGGCGGCGGTAATCGCTTACCGTCAGGCGATACGTCTGCTCGTTTGCCCCCTATATCATAAAAAAAAATACACTGAACTACGAAGTAACACACAACACGGAGCAACTACCAATCCTGAATCTGAATCCTGTGCTTATGTGTGTGTGTGTGTGTGTGTAGTTACATGTATATGATATGTAATGTTTTTATTAGCTATCTGTGAGAATGGTGCAATTAGGTTTTAGGTATAGCGCCACTAATTGTCTGTTATTAGTTAGTTTCAGTTATACTGTCACATGGGCCCAATTGAAAACCAGCGTCAGGTTTTCTGTCTGACACCATGCTGAATTGGGTCCAGTTTTGGTACCATAAAAAGTTTTTAGATTGTGTGATTCTTTTTGTTATTTTTTTGTTTTAATGTTGCCAAAATAAAATATTTTACATTACATTTCATTTCATTTTTTTCATTTCATTTCAATCGCGCAATAGAAGTCCTCGCGGCGATTATCATCAACCGTTGGGCCGCAGCCCGCCAGGCATGATCACCTCGCCTGATTGGAGGATTCTTCCCTTTGTGTTGAAGGGACATGACACACCTGTCCCCCGCAATATAATACATAGTTAGATTTATTTATTTTACTGTGTGTGTTGGTACAAATGAGTGGTTGGTGTTTAGCTGTCGGAGCGGCTGGACACGGCGGGTCACGGGTTCCGGCTGGCCGTGAAGTACTACCTGCCCAAGCTGCTGCTGGCGCCGGTAGCTCACGTGTTCCTCTACCACAACTACGTGCTCGCTCTGCTGCAGATCGCCCCCGCCAACGAGGACCGGGAGAGCTTCAAACAGGTCGGTCATATCCTCATTCCCCCTGACTTAAAAGACTCATGATCACAACCTCTATTCATCTCTTGAATAAAAAGCTAACCCAGACCTTATACTCGCAAAGTATTCTTTTACAATGTTTTTTTATCTATTTATTTATTTCGACAACCAGTTGCCGTCACATTAAATCTTACATATATAAAAGAGGAAGGTGACTGACATACCCAGAGATCAACACAGCCCAAACCGCTGAACCTAGAATCCTGTAATTTTGCATGTAGGTTCTTTATATAACGTAAGTGAGCACTAAGAAAGGATTTTTTGAAATTCCACTTCTGAGGGGGTAAATCAGGGGATGAAAGTCTGCGTGAGCGAAGCTGCGTGCAAAAGCTAGTCTTACATATATGTGAAACAGTAAATTCACCACACACTAAGACAAATCCAGACATTTAGGTGTTAGGTTTAATTAGGTGTTATAACATGCACCAATATTAGCGAGCGTAAAAAGGAAAATATATACATTTCATAATCACAAATTTTAACAAAAAAAACCGACTTATATCTGGACCAAATATTAATTGGGGCACCAGGGTAGCACCAATTTTTAAATAAAAAAAGAATCATCAAAAGCCGTTCACCCAGTCGAAAGTTATGAGGTAACAAACATAAAAAATACAGTCGAATTGATAACCACCTTCTTTTTTGAAGTTAGTTAAAAAGCAAATAAAAATTAAAATAAATTCAAGTACACATTCAACATGTTCACGGACTCAAAAAAAAGACACTTCAGTGGTTTTTTTCTTTTTTTAAAAGATAACTCCCGCATTAGGAATAAACATCCTGTGTCGCGGGGGACTTTACAAACATACATGAAACGGATACAATTAACACCCTAACTCGGAACAACAATTTGTGGATCACAAAAGGTGTTATCCCGTGTAGGATTTGAACCCACAACACTTGGCGAATTGGCAAGCGGCGTGGCGACCGCCTAAACCACTAGGCCAACCGTGCAGTCATCGTTTGTTTCGGCGTTTCTTCTCAGAATGAGTCTTAGGAAATGCCGGCGCCTTCTAACTGTAAAGTCTGACGTGTAAAAATATCTGTAAAAGATTTACTTACAAAATCAAAGTGGGTATTGCAAAAGAGCCAACTAAAAGCAGGACAACATCACTGCAAAGAGAAGGAAAACTTGACACAAACCATGGTATAAAAATACCGGTATGGCATTTCGAGGTATGTACATAGAGTACGAGATGGCGTCATCATCACTATCGCTGGTACAGTGTTACCATTAGTGTGAAATAATAAGTCCCCAACCACCGTTATTCCCTCTGTGAATTCGATAGAACAATAAAGTTTTACGTTATTATATACTAGCTGACCCACGCAACGTCGTTTGCGTCTCCTATTGCCCGTAGCCTAATAGTTACCCCCCGTTTTTGAAACATTCTTCATTGGTACTCCGCTCCTATTGGTCATAGCGTGATGATATAGATAAACTCGATAAACTTCCTCGATAAACGGGCTATCTAACACTGAAAGAACTTTTTCAAATTGGACCAGTAGTTCCACTCCTATTGGTCCTTAGTAGTTCCTGAGATTAGCGCGTTCAAACAAACAAAAACTCTTCAGCTTTATATATTAGTATAGATGTATTTATTATACTCTTCTAAGATCTAATACTCATAATCAACAACACATTTATTTGGATAAAGACTAATATTAGGTATTATGTTGATAAAAACTCTTTGGCAAATAACTCAATAATAGGTACCAACTATTTTTTTTTTTTTTTTTTTATGTATGGCCCGCCATAATGACTCTACTCTGCCTGATGGAAAGCATAAGCAGAATCCAAGAGTGGTGGTCACCATACTCACTGCGAATGCAGACATTGCAGTATAGCGACCCACACCATGGCGGCCTAGTGATGCTGCTGCATCTTTTAGTCTAGTCAACAAGTATGGAACTTGTTGACTAGACTATTTGGGCCTCCGGTCTCGCACTCACCAACGAAACACGACAGCACGAACGCTGTCATTTTACGTTGATTTTCTGTGTGAGGGTAGTACCGCCCCGGTCGAGCCGGCCCATTCGTGCTGAAATCAGCGTGGCTCTACTACCTACAATTATTATACTATAACTTCTAAACGAAATGTCCGAATGGGATGAAACAAAAAGTATTTTACTTCTACATAAATACCCTTGATAACATAATGCTTTATTTAGATAAGGATTAATATTACGATACACATTCAAAGTAGTTTCTATCTTCAGACGATTTAATAATTTTATTGAACACAAAAGCGGTTATTGTGACTAAACCATGATAGTTCGATATATGCTCTCGCGGACTTTTTTGTAGATCTTAATGGGACCTACAAACCCGTAATACATTAATTTGTTCTATTGTCAATACTTTTTGCAGCGCACGCAAAAATAGGTTTTCGATTTCACATCTTGGGTTACAAAATCGCAATTTTCTTACGGATCTCTATTTTTTATGAAAATAAAATATAGCCTATAGCCTTCCTCGATAGATGGACTATCCAACACTGAAAGAATTTTTCAAATCGTACCAGTAGATCCTGAGATTAGCGCGTTCAAACAAACAAACAAACTCTGTAGCTTTATAATATTAGTATAGATGTATTTAAATTCAAATATTTTGTTAATGTACACAAAACAACAATTTAAATGTATTTTACATTTTTTAAATAGAGTGGAGACTGAAAATGTTTCTATCATTTCATGTTATGTTGCTATAAAGTGGTAACTGGATAGTGACGTCACCCTGGGTAGCTTTCGGAATGTCATACCTGTATTGTTATACCATGACAAACCCTATACCAACCCGTCTGGCCAGCGTGGTGTAGTATACCAACACCTCCTTTCTAAGGCCTATGTCCTGAAGTATATGGTTTTCATTTCATTTGTACTCCATGAAATAGTAATCTTTACGTGTGGCTCTACCAGTATCGTTTATCACAGTAAGAACTAACCTATATCCATGCTCAAGAAACAAAATATATCTATGCAAAATTTAATTAAAATTGGTTCAGTAATTACTTTGTACTAATAATACTAATCTAATACTAGCAGGGAAGTATAATAATAATTATTTTTACGGGAATTAACGCGATCACTTATTTCAAGGTATTACATACCTCTGATTTGCCTGACGTTTCGACCAGGTTGCACTGGCCGTGCTCACAGGCTGACCACGACCAGTGCCTTGAAATAAGTGATCGCGTTAATTCCCGTAAAAATAATTATTATTATATCATGGAACACGAAAGTTTAAAGGTTAGTATAGCAGGGAAGTAAATTTTAATAATATTTTTTTCAATTTACAGGTTGAATGTAATCTACATCCGATCAAGAAGTTATTAATAAAAGCATTAGGAAATGGACCAAAAATGTGAGTATATCTCTAACATTAATATTAGGTCTTTACCTATGAAATTGCCGTTCTTCAGTACTGGTCATTTCAAATAAAAAAAAGTTTGTAATGGTTCTGTATTCTAAATTCAAATTAATTTTGTTTTAAAACCAGTACATTCTATTTACAAACTCAGTCTTTTGTGTTTTGATTAGCGTTGTATTTTCATTACATTTGAACAATTTTCGTCATAATGGATACTTTAAAAATTCGTGTAATTATGGAATATGAGTTCCGTCGTGGCACCAATGCGACACAAACGGCACGTAACATCAAAAAATTTACGCAGAGAACTGTACAAACGAACGCACAACTCGTTATTGGTTTTCCCGGTTCCGTTTTGGAAATTTGGACTTGAAAAATGAAGCTCGTGGTCGTCCGGAGACTTTGGTTAACAATAATGAATTAAAAGCGATTGTGGAAGCTGACGAAACTCAATCTACAGCTGAGCTAGCAGCAGCTTTTAATGTAAGCATCAAAACAATATTGATCCATTTGCGACAAATTGGCAAGGTAAAAAAGCTTGATAGATGGGTGCCCCACGACCTTAACGATCGCCAGCGCAACGTACGCGTCGAGACCTGCCTTGCGCTGCTCAACAGGCAAAGAAATGAAGGAATTTTGAAACGAATTGTTACGTGCGACGAAAAATGGATTCTGTTCGACAATCGAAAGTGCTCAACAAGTTGGTTAGACCCTGGTTCAGCACCAAAGCAATGCCCTAAACCAAAAATGACCCCTAAAAAGGTGATGGTCACTGTTTGGTGGTCTAGTGCGGGTGTGATTTACCACAGCTTTTTACAAAACGGCATGAGCATTAATGCAGATATGTACTGTGAAGAACTGGAGAGAATGATGGAGAAGCTTGCACATCTGCAACCAGCTTTGGTCAATCGGTCGTCCCCACTGCTCCTTCATGACAACGCGCGACCCAATACTGCGCAACAGACAGTCTCCAAGCTGCAAGAGCTGGTGTTTTTACAACTTTTTAGTGGGTAAAAAATTCAATTCCCGAGAGGCAGTACAAAATGCCTTTGAAGAGTTTGTTGCCTCCCGTCCAGCTGATTTTTTCAAGCAGGGCATCAATAAACTGCCAATGCGTTGGCAAAGATGCGTCGATTGCATGGGTGATTACTTCGAATAACAGAAATAAAAAAGTTTGAAAAAATAAGTACTTTCACTTATTGCATACAAAACGGCAATTTCATAGGTAAAGACCTATTATTATATTTATTATTTAGATGGACCAGTATTAGTTTCTGTGTGTCCTTGTTTGTTATTCGTTTCATCTCAATACCTGTTTGCACTAATTTTAATACTGAAATAATTTATTGATCATTTTCTCTTTAAGAATTCCGAAACTATCTAACCTAAATAGGTTAGATAGTTTCGGAATTCAAATGGAATGGAATCCAAATGGCCAGCATGCCTAAGATAGGATAATTAACATCACGCTTAGGCCAATCGTAGTAGAGCATGATTAATAAAAAAGACACTTCAAAAGACACTTCAGTGGTTTGTTAATAATAATAATAAAACAAATAAAATATTTGGATTTATCTGACTAGATTGTCGATATGTGGAATGTAGATTCGATGATCATTGTTCCGATAATTGTATCTGCTCACGTATTGATAGCCAAGAGCCTCGACCAACATCTTAAGAGGCTCACGTTGGACGGTTGGATCAAGGGTCTGATGGAGAAGGCAGTCCTCCTAGACACGGCACGTATAGTGAGGAGGTTCCTGTCTTTTGAGCCCTAAACACCGGTTTCTTGGTCCCTGTAAAGCTAGTCTAAAAAAAGTAGACTATATTACTCGTTATATCATCAGCTACCTATCAGTGAAAGTCCTGATAAAATCGGTCCAGCCGTTCCATAGATTAGCCGGAACAAACAAACAGACAGACAGACCGACAGATAGACAGACAGTCAAAAATTTAAAAAAATGTTATTTTTATATAATCGTACGTACCGTGTATACATGTGCATTTAGTAAAAAGCGGTTATTTTAATATTACAACAGGCACTCCAATTTTATTTATTTGTATAGAGTATAGATTAGAAATGCGCCAAAATGTGAGCTTTTAATTCACATCTGTCAACCCCCCTGCTTGTATAGAGCCGTGAGGTATGTGGGTGATCTCTAGACGGCTCTGCTTGTGTGTGCAGGGACGCGACGCTGAGAATGGCCACCCGCACGCGGCGGATGCTCGCCATCGAGAAGTGCAACGAGCTCGCCAGGATCGTCGACAACTGGGACAACCGGGACATCGGACAGTGTTGCAACGAGTTCATCAGAGGTAACCGCTTAACCTGCAACGAGTTCAGCCTTCGACAGTATCCCCCAAATGAAAGAGACACTCATCTTCCTACCCTTTTCCCAATTTTATTTGGGGTCGGTGCAATGAGTTTTTTTCCTCTATTCTCGTCTATCACTCGTCAGTGCTTACTCCCTTTCTGGCCATATCCTCTTTTACGCAGTCCATACATTTTTCCTTTTTCGTCCTCTACTCTTACATCCGTCGACTTCCATACTTAAAACTTTCTTAACTACATTTTCAAACAGACACACTGTAAATCTTAATAGCTCGATTCAGATACAGTTCAACGCCATCTATCGACACATTGTACAACTAAAGTTATTAAACAATGCTGTCCTCAACAGCATTAAACAGCATCTGCTGGAATTAGAAAGTAACTTAATGAAAAAAACCTAGTCTTAGATTTAATCGAAATGCTTGTAGACCAACGGCTGTTTTCAATAATCTATCTCCAGTTTAGGCCTATCGGCCGCCATAGTGTGGGTCACCATGCTGCATTGTTGCATTGTCTGCACGAGCAATGAGTATGGTGACCACCACTCACTCATGCTAACCCTAAGCTGAGTAGAGTCACTTTGACAGGTTCATACATACTCCAGTCCAACCACTCCAACTGTTCTCAAATCAGCATAACTCTTCCTTTCTCAGGAGAGG
Organism: Diaphora mendica; assembly: GCA_949125395.1. Taxonomy (NCBI): domain Eukaryota; kingdom Metazoa; phylum Arthropoda; class Insecta; order Lepidoptera; family Erebidae; genus Diaphora; species Diaphora mendica. Next base: position 33,393,489 of record OX421312.1, read on the forward strand.
ACTATGTCCAGCAGTGGACTGTTGGTGATAAAAATAATGGTTTTTGACAATAGGGAAGATGCAATATTTTTATTTCTGCTTTCTTTTGAATGAATTTCATCTAGAATAGACCATGAGTATAATAAAAAATAAAAATACTTTAATTTATTGCCAAAAATTGCAGTTTTAAACTGCCAGTTTCAACTTCGGTCGCAAACGGCGCACAATGTCGATGACGTCATCCGTGTATGTCATTGGCCGTGTTTGTTCGTCGACTGGTCGTGCTGGCTTTCGTAGTTGCTTAAAGTTAGGAATCTCGTGATATTTTTTGAATAAATAGATGCATTCAGGATACTATAAATAGAGCAGCAGCATTTTTACAAGCCACCTGGAAACCTGGATACAGATTTTAGTTGTAACTAGCTTTAACCTGCGGCCCCGACCGCCCCGCCCTCGTCTATTTCGGTTACCGGTAGACAGACAGACAGTTACTTTAGAATTTATCATATTAGTATGGATGAACGGCTAGATGGATATTATGATTATGATGTTTGACAGAAGTTTTTTAATTTTATTGATGAACTAGCTGAGTCCCGCAGTGTTACCCCGGATTTTGTTGTACCTTTACAACCGCGGGTAACACCGCGGGGCAAAGCTAGTTTAAAATAAAGTACCATAAGTTACTCCTTATTACATCAGCTATCTACCAGTGAAAGTCCCATCAAAATCGGTCTAGCCGTTCCAGAGATTAGCCGGAACAAACAGACAGACAAAAATTGCAAAAAATGATATTTTGGTATATGTTATAATAATATATTATTATAATTATGTACCGTGTATACATACCTACATATGCATTTAGAGAAAAGCGGTTATTGCAATATTACAAACAGAAACTCCAATTTTATTTATTTGTTTAGTTTGTATTGATAATATGGACTACTATAAATATTACTTTAAATTTTTCAATTCTTCAGAAACTGCACAATCTTCGCATCATCATTAATAATGAAGATGGTTGTCACACGATAACCTTTACGTAATTTACAGAATTTTTCCTTTCTTTTGATCCGGATAAACCGATAGCATTGTCGCCTTAAGATTCGTTGATCTTAAATAACTGCTATGTGTAGAATCTCCTAAATAAAATACTAAGTCTCAGTGTAATTTATACCTACCGTAATAGCTTAGTTCCTTTCATTTCTACACATGCAAACTTTGCCCTTTTAACAAAAAAAAGCTTATTACCATGTCTGATTTAATAATCCAACTTCCATTTTAATTAGAAAAAAGTAATTTGTTTATTCAATAAACTATGTTAACGTTTACGATTAAAACCTTAAATTGTTGTCACAACATTGGTGACGTCACTAGACGCTGATTGGTGTTTTAAAACACGTTCCGTTTTAAGTACTTTTAATTCGTTGTTTTTGTAAAAAAACAATATTAAAATAAAATAAAAACGTTGCACTTGCCACAAAGAAAGGCCTTCTTTGATGTTTTTCTTACATTTTAGTCACAAAATATTGATAAATATTATATTTGCATCTTCCCTATTATACGCAGTATTCTAAAACAATATATATGTTACCGTAATATTATAAAAACCGTTAGATTATAATCTACCTAGCGTGATTGCAAACTATCAATAGATTGTCAACTGTAATATACTGCTAACGCGCGTCTAATTATCAACTGTCCCTGATTGGTCGGTTTTACAGTAGGTCGTTCAATGGCCATAGAGTTAGGTTAGAACTTCTTTATTAATTCATTATTCATACATTCATTAATCACAAATTAATTTTACTGTCACAACAATTTAATATAACAAGTTCTAAAGCTGTGAGGTCTTTTCAACATGAAATCAATTTACAATCACAAAAATACTTTACATTAGTCAACAAAGACGAATTAACAAACAAATATGCTGGCGGGACATATGCTGTTCAACCAATCAGCGCGCGACTTGCGATGCGTCGAAACCATTTCACAATCTTTCGACAGTTTGCAATCTCGCGAGATAGATTACAATCTAACGGTTTTGACAATCTGACAGTAACATATACATCATTTCAGAGGACACGCTGTCGAAGATCGGTCCGGGCAAGCGCATCGCTGAGCGCCGAGCCTACCTGTTCGACGGACTGCTGCTGCTCTGCAAGCCCATCACCAGCCTCGTCAGCATGCCCTCGGTCAGTACTTACACATCATCCGTGGGAGAGCCACGCTTTGGCATGAATGGGCCGACTCGACCGGAGTGATACCACGGCCTCGCAGAAAACCGGTGTGATATAGTGTTTGCGCTGTGTTTCACCGAGTGAGTGAGGATACCGGAGGCCCATACCCAAACCCATTCCCCTATCTCCCCCCCCTCATCCCCCAAAGGCCGTCAACGCACTTGTGACGCCTCTGATGTTGCAGGTGTCCATGAGCGGCGGTATTCGCTTACCATCAGGCGATACGTCTGCACGTTTGCCCGCCGGTTACATAAAAAAAACACATATTTTTACCAATTTATGATAGTTTTGACTCGAATTTTAATTTTTGCTTTTTTTATTTGTGATAGAATGTCTTTTAAATTTTGAGAAGATTGTCTGGACTTAAAAAGAGACGACGATCCCTGAGTTTGTTTCGTCCTTTCTTCTCAAGGCTAGTCCAGTTAGGAAAGGCCGAACTCATCTGCCCAAAAAAGTTTTAACTTGCAAAAGTGTACTTGTTGCCTAATTGCAGAATAAGTGATTTCATTTCATTTCACCCCTATCGGGAAAAAGAGAAAATCTTCAGGTCCAGCCGTACCAGAGATTAGCCGGAACAAACAGACACACATTTTTTTTAAAAATGTTATTTTGGTATATGTACCGTGTATACATACATATGCATTTAATAAAAAGCGATTATTTTAATATTACAGACACTCCAATTTTATTTATTTGTACAGGTAAGTAGTATATAGTTACAATTAGGGCACTGAACCTTATAAATACACACCGAAGCAATGTTATAAATAACTCACAACAATATACGTTTTCCTTCCTCCAAACAGTTTTACTATGTAGTAGTAACTTAGTGCGGTATGATATGCTGTGGTTATGAGTGTTTGTTGTTAGATCAAAAGCTCTATTATGGCTTGCCTTGTGGTGATAGTGATAATGTTAGTGATGTTTACATTGCTTTTCGCGTTTTTCACAAAAAAATAACATTAAACCATTTGCACACGTTTACTGCGTACGATTTGTGAATCTGGGCTTTTAAAAAAGTAACAGAAATGAATAATTATCACACTAATATTATAAGCGGAAAGTTTGTGAGTGTGTATGTTTGTTACTTCTTCACGCAAAAACTACTGGACGGATTTAAATGAAACTTTACAGTAACATAGCTTATACATCAGAATAACACATAAACTACTATTTGCTACGATAACTGACATTCACGCCGGCGGAGCCGCGGGCAACGGCTAGTAAATAAATAAAAGTGTTTATTTTCTCACCACAATATTTTAGGTTTTAGAAATATTATGCCTAGCAAGCAATGCCATCTCTCAAGACAATATCGTGGAGAACTGGTGCCTAAGCTAGGTATAAACCTGTGTTGTAGGTCACCAGGACTCCGCTCCGTGTTACAATCATTGGCTGATAGTTGCGTACTAAAGCAAAATGATTACAATATTCAATAGTTAATTTGAAGGACTCTTTAATTAATAGGACTCCATAAAAAGGGATGATGGAATCGAGATAAGCTGATTTTATCGTCTAATTAGATATGTATCTAAGTTTATATGTATTTATATCTGTTGTCTAGTACTCATAATACAAGCTCTGCTTAGTTTGGGACTAGATGGCGTTGTGTGTTAGATGTTCGATGTATTTATTTAATTTACAATGAACTACCAATGTGCCGTCTAAGATAGGGCCGTTTATACATCACATATATATCACAGTACAAATAGCACACAGAAAACGTTTAGAGTACTGCAAATCTCTACAAATAAATAGAATTGCAGTGTCTGTTTGTAATTTCAAATTAACTGCTTTTCACTGAATGCATATGAAAGTGTATATGGTACTTACATATTTTTTTTTAATTTTTGTATGTCTGTATGATCCGGCTTATCTCTTAAACGGCTAAACTAATTTTGACTTGGGACTTTCACTGGAAGATAGTTGATGTTATAAGTGACTAAAGCTACTTTTAACTTCGTGCCCAGGAGTCGCGTAAGTAAGTAATGTTTATATTTTTAACCGACTTCAAAAAAGTAGGAGGTTATCAATTCGACTTGTTTTTTTTTGTTTGGTGGTCACCTCATAACTTTCGACTGGGATTCTTTATTTGAAAGCTAGTGCTTCCCGTGTGGACCCATTTCAATTTGGTGCAGATTAAAGTCGGTTTTTTTTGTTAATAATTGTGATTGTCTCATTCAGTCTTTGCAGGTAAGTGTGAACAGCAGCAGCAGTAGCAGCAGTTCCGGAGCCTCTCAGCAGCTGAAACTCAAGGAGAAACTGCACGTGAGGAAGCTGGAGCTCGTCGATAGACCTGATACCGAGGGTGAGTGCTGTACATCGACCTTTGTCTTACAATCTCCTTGAAGTAAAATGTTGAATACAACAGTTGCAGGACATAATAGGGTAGTTGCCACCTTAGTCAAATCAGCTACTTTTTATCATCTGTCAAAACGATAACTTTGTAAAAAAATGTACTAAACAGAAATGAAAAGCTGTAATAATTATATTTTCCGAGATGTTTTCTAATATTCGTTTTAATGAAGGAGACATCGGTATTTATTTACGATACAGTCAACTACCCTACTTTGATTTGTGTTAAAAACACTTTATACTGAATCTATACTAATATTACAATGCTGAAAAGTTTGTTTATTTGTTTGAACGCGCTAATCTCAGGAACCGCTGGTCCGATTTGAAAAATTCTTTCAGTTTTAGATAGCCCATTAATCGAGGAAGTCTATAGGCTATATATCATCACGCTAAGACTAATAGGAGCGGAGCACCAATGAAGAATGTTTAAAAAACGGGAGAAAATTATCACCCTACGGGTAATAGGAGAAACAAACGAGGTTGCGTGGGTCAACTAGTATACTATCTAATCTATCTAATACCTTTAAACGAGCAATTCTTGTATATATATAATCTGAATCTCGGAAACGGCTCCAACGATTTTCATAAAATTTTGTATGCAGGGTGATTCGGGGGCGATAAATCGATCTAGCTAGGATTCATTTTTAGAAAATGTCGTTTTATTCGTGGTTTTCACAATCAAATATATAAAATCAATGTACATAGCGCTATCTATCGCAACTCGAGCAAACTACACTAAACATACTGGAATAAGGTGCAGAATAAACAGTATTTGCTGCAGACTGCACGTTTGGCCTAGTGGTTTAACGGTCACCACGCTGTTTCCTACTTCGCCAAGTGTCGTGGGTTCAAATCCCACGTAGGACAACACTTTGTGTGATCCACAAATTGTTGTTCTGAGTCTGGGTGTTCTTTGTGTCCGTTTCATGTATGTTTGTAAAGTCCCCCGCGACACAGGATTTATTCCTAGTGCGGGAGTTGTCTTTTAAAACAAAAAAAAAGTATCAGGGCGTACCAAGAGAGGGCGCCACTTAACTTTTTTTTATTGGAAGAAAAATAACAAAAAGGTGGCGTTTGGATAATCCCAATGTTGCCAAAAAACCCATTTATATAAAAAAAAATACCGAGCGACGCTCGGTCATCCAGGTACTATTATTAATATTGTAATATCTACGTATTGGCTGTTCTGACCTGAACCTGCATTCAAATAAAAATAAGCCGCATTCCAATCGGTCTATCCGTTTAAGAGCACAGACAGACGCATAGTCCCATGACTGCGCGTATGGCTTAGTGGTTTAATCGGTTGCCACGCCGCTTCCTACTTCGTCAAGTGTTGTGGGTTGAAATGCTACATGGGACAACACCTTGTGCTATCTACAATTTCTTGTCCCGAGTCTGGGTGTTAATTGTGTCCGTTATATGTATGTTTGTAAGGTCCCCCGTGACACCGGATGTATAAGTTAATGCGGGAGTTGTCTTTTTCAAAAAATAAAAGAACATCTTACGGTAAAACTTATGATAGTCATGAAATTGGCAGTCAAGTGTATGGCTATTTCTTACTGTGTTGCCCTATAGTTCTATGTTATATACATAGAACTATAGGGCTAGTTATATAAATGCTAGTTTCGGCATCAGGGCGTACATATGAATTGTATGCATCTTTTGTTACATTAAAGAATTATTATTATTATTCTCTTTATTACATTATATACATATCAATGACATTTTTGAATATATAAAAAAGTATAACGTATTTTTAAAAATGATAAAAAAAACAGATTATCGACTTCGGGTACAGGAAACAAGATATGGTTAGGGCTCCAAAGACAGGAAGCTCGTCACTGTACGTGCCGTGTCTAAGAGGACTGCCTTCTGCATCAGACCCTCGTCTAGCCGTGTAACGTGAGCCTTTTATGATAGGCATGATGACAGTAACCAGGAACCACTAAAATAATGTATTTATCTGATTAAATGGGGTTCATAGAGTATAAAAATCGTATTTATTTTTATATTTAGAGCGAGATTAATAGTTAATTAACAAAAATAAAACTACTAAATACAGCAATCCGCCATGTTAAGTTGAACACCAATCAGACCGAGTTACGTCACTTATGTATAAAGGTCACTTTAAAATAAAAATCTGCGGGATTGCTACCATGTACCTTTTTGTTAGTGAGTATCCGATATCCCGCAGATTTCTATTTTAATGTTACTAACCATGAAAGTTTAAAACAAAGGTCACTTTGTCGGATATAATCAGTCATCACGATAACTTTACTGTCTATAAGAGCTACGAGTATAATTGAAACTGGTTGACAATTGGTGACGTCACGTTTGCACAAACAGACGCCATGACACCACCGAGCGTTCCAGCGTGAATTTTAAACTTAAAATTTAAATCGATATTTTTTCCTACTAAAACTAATTTTTTTGTAGAAATGTAACTGTTTTAGACAATAAGAGATACTTCCGAACACTATAAAATAGTTTTTAAAAATGAGTCATCATGTCTATTGTTGTGTGTTCCCTAGAGGGTCGTCACATGGTGGAGCTGGTCCCGCGCGTGGGCGCGCCCGTGGCGCTGGCGTGCGCGTCGTGCGCGGAGAAGCGCAACTGGATGTGCGACCTCGTCATGCTCAACACCAAGCCCATGCTCGACCGCGTGCTCGACAGGTACTCCACACCCACCACCATCTAGCCCTTCATTCTCGATCCATTGGCCGGATCCATCATTATGTAATGTACATAAAAAAATGAAATAATGATGGATTATGTAATAATGATGGATCTATAACATTTTTGCAACAATGCAGCATCGTGACCCACACTATGGCGGGCTAGTGATGCTTCTGCATCATTGGGCCTCCGGTCTCGCACTCACCGACGAAACACGCGTGGGTAGTACGGCTCTGGTCGAGTCGGCACAACCGTGCTGAAAGCCGCGTGGCTCTACTACCTTGATATATTGATTTTGATTGATAATGATTGATTGCCTAAATATGATAATTTTGAGTTCCTAACACTTTTTATTTTCATTATTGATAATAATGATTTCAATTTCATTCACATTCTTGACACAGTTTTTTTTTTTGTAAAAAAAAAGATGTAGGTGCGGACGAAGATATAAGGAATAGAAGTTAACATGTTTAATCAAAAGTAAAATATGTGTATTTATTTATAGATTAACTAGCTGTGCCCGCTACTTCGTACACGTGACATTTGGATTTTTTTTCACCGTTTAAACCTTCCCTGGACTACGACAAACATTTCAAAACCAAAATCAGCTAAATCGGCCCAGCCGTTCTCGAGTTTTAGCGAGACAAACGAACAGCAATTGATTTTTATATATAAGATTATCACTTCTTGAAATTTGAATCTAATGAAAAATAAAACCGGCATTAAATGTATCATGGATCTAGCCAATAAATACTCTCAGATTGCACGAATTAAAAAAAATCCAGTAGATCCATATCCTGAAATTAGAATCTAATGAGAAAGAATATTCTCCACTATATAATATCTGGTCAATGCATCTTCTGAGAATGAACCTATATATCATACCTAGAAAAATTCTCCCCAAAAAACTCTTTACCTCGATTTGAAACATTGCTCATTTAAATATCCTTTATTTTCCAGTATACTCCTGGACCTAGAAAAGCGACACCCCCTCAAACTCCCTCCCGTGTCGTTGTACCGGTTCGCGGTGCCAGACTCCCCATCCAACATCGTGCTGGAAGACCACTCCTCCACCAGGCATCATGCGTCACAGCCTCTCATCAAGGTAACATAAACTTTAATTACAAAAAAATTGTATATAGTGTATTTCTATCAATTGTCTAGTACCCATAACACACACTCTGCTTAGCTTGGGAGTAGATGGCGTTGTGTGTTAGATGTCCGAAAAAAGAAAAAAGTAAGTTTATAATTTAACTTAGAACATCAAATACCCAGATCAATTTTGAGTGGAGACCGCGTCACGGCAATCGTAGTGTAGGGACCAAAGGCCAGGTGGGAGTGATGATATGCGCAAGACGGCTGGCAGCAGCTGGATGCGAGAAGCCGAGGACAAAGACAGAAAATCTCTTCCTTGTGTAGACGCCATACTTCTTCCACCAGACCAGAGAGATACATTTTTTTTTCACACTACAGCGCACTCTATCGAAGATACGTCGAACTACGGAGTAACGAAGAAACTACCAATCCTAAATCGCGCAATCGAAGTACTCGCGCCGATTATCACATATACACCATCCCAACATCAACCGTTGGGCCGCGGCCCGCCAGGCATGATCACCTCGCCTGGTCGGAGGATCCTCTCTTTGTGTTGGAGGGACATGACACCCGTACCTCCAGAACAGAAAACTGTTGATAGCAATGCTTTCCTTGTTTGTTAGGTCGAGGTTACCGGAACCTTCTATTATCCCCTAATCTGAAGTAAAGGGAGGAGGGGTAAAAAATGAAGACAGACTTAATAAATCTCGAATTGCAAGTAACCATAGGTGACAATATTCATTCATTCCTTCGTTCGGTATTTATTGAGAATACCTTCCCGGCGTCTAGGTCAGCCATTCCCTAAGCGCGTTAGTATTAGTCCATTTGTCGGCGATTGTATGCTTTTTTCTTTTTCGGGGCAAACGAGCAGACGTATCGCCTGATGGTAAGCGATTACCGCCGCCCATGGACACCCGCAACACTAGAGGCGTCACAAGTGCGTTGCCGGTCTTTGGGGATGGGGGGTGGGGGGATGGGCTTCCGTGTGTAGTGTCTGGGGTTATAGATGACTGGGGTTCGTATGATGTTCTAGCCGATAACGGCTACGGCGGCCAATCTAAACGGAGACCAGCCAACTACGCACGAGATATTATAGTGCACAAGTGTCAAACACAGGTGCACTCTCTGTTCCCTCCCTCTCATAATCATCACTTCATCACTCTCCAGAAGCTCGTATGCCGTCTGTATGCACAGACCAACTCAAAACTATGGTCCTTTCTTCCTAAGGTCAACCCAGACCCTATACTGTACTCGCATGGTTTTTTTCTTTAATCAATGTTGACAAACTTAAAAAAGACACCTCTGTGGTTCCCGTTCTTCACTTGTATCTTATCACTTGTCCTTTACAATTATTCGAGTATTCGTGGCGGGATATTGGCGTGTCATGTTCTCGTTTCATGTTGCTGTAAGTGTCCGGAATCGAACCAGCTAATCGTGAAGATTGGGCACGAAATGTAGTATACAAACAGTTACGTATGAGTGTCTATCGGTCTATCATCATACCTTTCGCTAACTACCATCATTCGTCCAGGGCGCGACTCTCCTGAAGCTGGTGGAGCGCCTGACGTTCCACATCTACGCGGACCTGAACCTGGTGCGCACGTTCCTCACCACGTACCGCTCGTTCTGCTCACCCGCTGAGCTGCTGGACCTGCTCATCGAGCGGTTCCGCATTCCTGAACCTAGCGAGGTGTACGACACGCCCAGGGCAGGTTAGTACTGTACCACTTGCCGAAGATATTGTTTATATTATATCTATTTTTGTATATATAGTCCTTTCGTTTAGATAGTGTCGGTGCACCTGCACGCAATTGTGGTTATTGTTGTGAAATACGAATATATTAATTCATACAACGGCGACAACTGACAAATCGAACTTGCTTGTGGGTGTACGCTGCAAGCGGGCCTATGCTTGTGTGGCGGCTTGCCGCACGTGTAACGGCGGCGCAATCTAAGCGAATGGACTATAGACACCAACTGAGTACTGATTCATTTTGCAACTGATCAACTAGAGTCATTGATACTACGTTTCAAAAGTGCCTAAAAAGCCTACTTGAAATTAAAGCTATTTGATTTTTAAATATTATATATGTACAATATATTGCGCACGCTAGTCCCAAGGATCAAGACGCCGAAGAAGGACGTCAGTCCTAACTCCTCGCTGCTGGATTTAGATCTAGGTAACTATAGCGCACGATAGCAGTTAAGATAAGGCCTGGACAGATCTAAGACAACTCCCGCATTATTAATACATTCTGTGTCGCGGGGGACTTTACAGACATACATTAACCGGACGCAAAGAAACCAGGCTGAGGACTACAATTTGTGGATCACACAAAGTGTTATCCCATGTGGGATGTGAACCCACAACACCTTAGCGCATTAGACTACCACTACGCCATCAGTGTAGTTAAATAATACGAGTATAGGGAAGCAAAAATTCAAATCAGCATAAAAATATTGAATGTGCGTTTTAGGGTTTCTAGATGCCACGTAGTTCATGTAGTATCCTCTAGATGGCGCTGCAACAAGTTTTTTTATGTGTTAAAGTTACCATGTAACATACAATATCACGGAATTTATTTTAATGCGGGCAGAAGCATAAGATTCAAACTCCGAGATTTTGTTTTATACACAGCACTTTCTTAATCGAAAGTCATAATATGTTAAAATTAGTGTGTCCAAAAACTGTTTGATTCGCACCATCAATCACTGAATAAACTGTCGCCTGTCATTATCTCTAGACTGATCTCCAAACCTTTAGGATCTAAATGTTCCAAAGTATAATTGTTATAATTTACCTGTACAGCGGAAAGCATAGAGAGCGTGGCGAGCAGCGACGCGGAGAAGCTCAGCAAGAACACCGCCAGAGAGGACTGGAAGAGGTACCGCAAGGAGTTCCAACAACCCGTCAAGTTCAGGTAACCACTTACCTCATCAAATGAACCGTTCTAAGGTCACTTTTGAAACTGGTGTCCGTTTTTCGTAACCCAGATCTAAGTAAATGAAGCTGGGGTGCAGCGATAGTCTTACCATCTGGTGGCCAGTCTGGTGTGGCATAGTATCGCGCTGGTCTTTTTTTACAAGTTTCTAGTTTTCCTTCTCTTTGCAGTTATTTTGTCTTACATAATCTGCTCCTTTAGTTGACTCTTACGACACCTATGAAATTAATAGAATTGGTGTCGCTCCGTTTTTCCCATCACCATACAGATAGCCATTATTTAGTTCCATTCAAATGTTAAACTCGTATGTAATCTACTGTATCTCCAGGGTAATCAACGTGCTCCGACACTGGGTGGACCAACACTTTTACGACTTCGAACGCGAGGAGGCCTTATTGGTGAAGCTTCGAGAGTTCCTCGAGTCAGTTGACGGCAAGCCCATGAAGAAGTGGGTGCAAAGCGTCTTAAAAACGCTGCAGAGGAAGGTCGGTGCATTATTTATAACGTAGGGATTCTTTGAGATGAGCGAACAGTGAGTTTATCAAAATATGGTTGTAAAGGATGATATGAAGTGTATTTTCTTCACCTCTGTCCAGTTATATTACTATTAGAGTTAAATTTATTTTATCGTTTACTAGATTGCCAGTATAGCTACAGTGCCAGTATTTTAACTCATTTAAAAAATATTTCTTTAAATGCAGCTATTAAAACTATCTACTAAACGTTTGAAGTAAATCTAATACGGGAATTGTATCTTGAGCCATTGACAGTTTGGTTTTTGATTAGTATTACATGAAGGTATGTCATAATCTTTCGCGGGGTTTTACATTATTTGATTTCTCTAAGGCATTCGATACTGTCAACCATGACATTCTAATATATTTCTGACTACTTAATGATCCTTTATATAGTTAAATATTTAGTGACTTTCTCGTAGTCAATAAAGTACTTGTCTATTTCCTTCTAGGATTGTTATTAGATTAATTTATTTGATGATTGTTCGTTATTGAGGGGGGTTTCCCTCAGGGTAGTATAGTTGGGCCGGCCGGCGGCTAAGTTAGCGTGCGTGTGGGTGTTGCAGAGCGGGCAGGCGGCGGAGAACGAGTGGGCGCTGGGCGGAGGAGGGGGAGGGGGCGTGTCGCACGTGTTCGACCGCGCGCCGCCCGCCGTGCTGCGCCACGTGGCGGAGCCCGAGCGCTGCGACTGGCACCCGCTGGCGCTGCACCCGCTCGAGCTGGCGCGCCAGCTCACGCTGCTCGAGTTCCACCTCTACCGACAGGTGCGTCAACTTACAACTAGACCACTCACTCTACACTTTTGTATATATTCTATATAAAAATGAATCGCCGAAATGTATGTACTATATCCGATCGGCTGTGCCAAATTAAATACTTTTTTTTTATGTGTTCCTTATTGTTACGACAAGGTTTGTGTACAAGAAAAATTAAAAGATAACGGGAAAAGTATTTTTTTTCGTCCGCGACTGTACACTGCCTGTGGGAAGCTGAGACAGATATGTAAATATGGCGGTACGAAGTTCGCCGGGTCAGCTAGTTTATATATAAATAAAAATGAATCACAAAAATGTATGTACGCCCATCACTTTCGATCGACTGCACAAACTTAAATAATTCTTTTTTTATGTATTTGTTTATTGTCAGGACAAAGTTTGTGTAGAAGAAAAAAAAGGGGGTGTTATATTCTCTTAGTCCGCTTAGTTCTATACACTGCAGCGCTGCGGGAAGTTGACACGAACTTACTAAAAGATTTTTTTCGATAATTTATGAAATATTCACAAAAATAAATAAGCCAATACGAAGTTCGCCGGGTCAGCTACTTAATAATAATAGGTTATTTTCTAAAATTAAAATTTTTAACAGTTTCTACTATTAACTACTTGTAACAAGATTCGTTATAAATTGTAACGTTTCTCTCAGTTATGACCACTAGCTAAGATTAAACTTGTGTTATGAGTTGATACCTGTCAAAACAGCTATCAAATTAATTATGTTCCAGCCGTTATTGCTGTCTATATCGTGTAGCTTGGCTAAAAAAACTGTTTTTCAAAGTTTATTCGTATTTAATTAAGAAGCTTTTAAAAAGATCTCTACCTACACTTACATCACCAAATATAATGGGATGATATAAATACGATACAATGACAAATTAAGAGACTTACCCCGAGAAACCCATTTACTAAATAATCACTGTACGGAAGCTAAAGAAAAAGAAACTATCCATTCGAAACATACATTTAATATTTCAAACACATTCTAGAATTAAAATCACTTGTACTTATTCCACTATTTACATCTGTTAGAAATCGAACGTCATTATAATGGCAACAAAAACATGACAATCAAAAGATTGTCATGTTTTTTGTTTGACGTTTGAAGTTAAATATAGAACTTACGAGAGGCTTTGTGTTAACGGTTGACCAGTGTGGGTTTTGAGTGCCGTTTAATTGAAATTTAGCTGATTGTCCATCAGACTCGGTTTTTTCGTTGTTTACCGTTATGATTGGTCTGGTTTGGACACGCGAGATTAGTAGTCGAGTCAATTAGGCGCGATCCGCGACAGTTAAAACGGGTGTATTATAAATTAGAATACTTTGGAACCTGTACTACCACTAGGAGTGGTGAATGTGTGAAAAAGCAGAGGGCGCACCAGAGGGGCCCCTCAGAACGCCAATATCAAGGAATTCACATATCTCCAGTAAGTGCTTGATATTACATTAGCTTAGAATAAGAACAGGGTGAATCGCCCTAAGTTGAATTCTTTTGCCAGTGAATTAGCTTAGCGATGGAATGCCTGTACATATGGGCCCTGCAGACATTACAAACTTCACAAGTTGAACGCTACATTGGCGAAAGGATTGAACAACATCGAAGGTTTGATGATGCCATAAGGCGAAACCGGTCAGGTGTAAACACAAATAAAATAGTGGAATAAGTACAAGTGATTTTAATTCTAGAATGTATTATAACAAGTTCCTTCAAGTGCCGACAATCGAGAGTATAAATTAAAATATTTCAAACATTTGATACATAATTTTTGACCGCACAGATGCTGTATTAATGTATGTAGTCACTGTTTTCACTGCAGTTATGAGTTCAAGTCTCACATGAGACAACCCTTTGTGTGGTCCTCAAATTATTGTTATGAGTCTAGGTGTTCTTTGTGTCTTTTTCATGTATGTTTGCAAACCTCACATGGACCAAATGGAGTTTGTACCCATAAAACTCCGCTCGTTCATCACTCCCTCCATGTATGTATGCTCTAAGGACTGGCCTAGTGGTTTAAGTGATCGCAATGTCGCTTTCTTGGGAGTGTTTGCGTGAGAGAGACAGACTCTAACTAAACTCAGTCTCTCTCTCTCTCTCTCTCCAATCACTCTTTCCGCTCGTCGGCGCTCCCTCCATGTATATATGCTCTAAGATGTAGTCAATATGACGTTGCTTAACTTCTCTCTATCATTGGTTATTGTGTACTCAGGTGAAACCCTCGGAGCTGGTGGGGGCGGTGTGGACCAAAAAGGACAAGGAGAAGACCAGTCCCAATCTACTTAGGATAATTAAACATACCACCAATGTAAGTGCTATTATATATTGCTGTTTTAATTTTATATGTATATTAAATACTAGCTGAGGCCCGCGGTATTACCTGCGGTTTTTGTCGGACCTTTGCAACAAAAACCGCGGAGAAGGTCGCAAGTTGCATCTAGTCAAAAAAACTTCTTATATCATCAGCTATCTACCAGTCAAAGTCTCATCAAAATTCGTTCAGCCTTTCTAGAGATTAGCCGCAACAAACAGACAGATTTTATGCAACGGCGTCAACTGACAAATCATACTTGCTTGTGGGGGTACGCCGCAGGCGGGCCCTTTGACTTTGTGGCGGCGCGATAATGGTGACCGGATCTAAGCGAATGGACTATTCAAGCTAGATGACGTCGTGTGTGAGATATCATCAACAACAACCCATAACGTCCCACTGCTGGGCTCGTGTCTCCTCTCAGGAGAGAGTCAAGGCCATACGTCCCCACGCTGCCGAGTGCGGGTTGGGGACTGGCAACACAACGTTGTGGCTACGTTATCTTGTCGTTGGATGTTTTTAAGCCGCCTAAAGACCTCCAACGTGTGTTTTGTGTGAGATATATGTGGGTACATATAGCGTATTCGTGTGCAGTTTACGCGGTGGATCGAGAAGTGGATAGTGGAGAGCGAGAACATGGAGGAGCGCGTGGGCGTGGTATGCCGCTTCCTGGAGCTGGCTGTGGCGCTGCGAGACCTCAACAACTTCAACGGCGTGCTCGGAGTCGTGGCCGCCTGCGGTTCCGCCTCTGTCCACCGTCTCCGGGCCACATTCCAGGTAACCAGCCTCCACCACCACCGCATCTTGTAATTGCGCCCCTCGGTTGGTGCAAGTAACATGTTCTGTCGGTTGTTACAATCCGGCTCGAAGGACCATCTGTGACCATCCAATTCGATCACATTACTGTTATTACATGCACTTTCAAGGCCTTAAATAGGTTAACAAGAAAAAGTTTCAAAACTAATCTAAGTAAAAAAAATTGATAAAACTTTTATCACCGGGCCATTACTAAGAATCTATTAACCTTAGCACTCATTAAAATCAACCGTATAACAGCAACCACCAGATACACATATAAACCTTTCTCTTGAATCACTCTAGCTATTGCCGAAAACGACATTGAAATCTGTTGACAAGTTTAAAAGATATTTAATAAAGACTCGTTTTATATTATCTAAAGATTTATTCAAAGAAATATACGAAAATCATCAGGATAATTTACATAACCTATTAAATACATATATATGGTATATGTATCTCTTTAGATTTGAACGAAAGAATAAAGCATCTCGGGCAACAACGAACAAATCTATCGAAATTCAAATGTAACCATTACATTTTCGATTCTTAATTAATAGATATATTGACAACTTACAATGAAATTATTAACTCGAAGGACCAGCTAAGTTGTATGTGTATCTATGATATGTGTGTAAAATATTTACATCTGGTCCTTTGAGCCGCTAATTCCAAACCCTTTCATTAGCATAATTTGTCTAATCAACAAATAGCCTCATGTGTGGTTCAACCAAGTGTCTAACAGATATATTCCGCCCCAGATGGTCCCACTCCGCCTAATCCGCGCCCTGGAGGAGTTCCGCGAGCTAAACTCGGACCACTTCAGGCGCTACCAGGAGCGCCTCCGCAGCATCAACCCTCCCTGCGTTCCGTTCTTCGGGATGTACCTCACCAACATACTGCATATTGAAGAAGGCAACCTGGGTATGTATTCTGAAGAACATTCAAGGGGTTATCAACCCTGACTAGTAAACCGAAGGTTGTGGGTTCGATATCCAAATAAAAATTGTCTGATAATTATTATGTGTCTAAGTGTGTATTTTGTATATTTAAAACTGCCTAGGTGGCAGTAGTAGTAGTAGCGGGTGTGACTGCTGAGCTTGAGATTTCGGGTTCGATTCCCGGGTCGGACCAAATGTTTGTAAAAATGCAAATATTTGTTATAATATGTATGTATTTAGGAAAAATATTATTTAATTATTCTATCAGCAATCAAGTTTTTTTATAATACATAGCGATGAGGCCCGACTTCACACGGAAGTGTTTAAAATTCTAGAATTTTTTCTCCTATAATATGCATGTATTACACATAAACCTTCCTCTTGTATCACTCTATCTATTGCTGAAAACTGCATTGAAATCCGTTGAGTAGTTTAAAAGATCTAAGCGAACAGACAGCCAAAGCGACTTCATTTTATTTTGCTTGAATCTAAATGGCGTTGTGTGACAAAAGTCCGTTATATTTATTATTATTTATGTACAAAAAACTCTCAGCTTTATAATATTAGTAAAATTTAATGTATAACTTGATATCCAGACTACCTGCCGGACTCGGAGCTGATTAACTTCTCAAAGCGGCGGAAGGTGGCTGAGATCACGGGCGAGATACAGCAGTACCAGAACCAGCCCTACTGCCTCACCGTGGAGTTCAAGACCAGGGTATGCATAACACTCCCACCCTCTCTCTCTCCACTCTCTCCCTACTACACACATCAAAAGTGTCTAGGGATCAACATATATTTTTGCAATAACTTTTCTCCTGATTGATATTAATTAAAATTTTCTTTAAGGATTCATCAAATAGAGTGTTTTCGTTTGTCACAGTAACGATAAACCAAGTCACCTTTGCATTAATAAAGAAATTTGCCATTTTCCTAATAAAAGGATTTTTGACATTTGAACCACTTACATTAAAGTTCGAAAAAAAGACTGAAATAACAGTTTTCTTTAAAATTTTATTAGGTAACTTAAACAATTAATAATCCGTGTTTCTACCGCGAACACTAACACAAGAACATCGGTTTGGCATACTCAAAATGAGTTCATCCAAATCACGCTGTGGAATGGCCGCCCATGTTCGTTGCAACAACAAAAAAAAGGTCTTCTTGCGACTGGATACCCTCCATATTCGGCAGAGCTCTTCTCTGTAGCATATCCCATGCATGCTCAATCGGGTGCAAGTCTGGCGACTGAGCAGGCCAGGGCCAAAGCCACATCTCAATCTCAAGAAATCCGCATAAAAATGCTTGATCCCTAGACACTTTTGATGTGTGTACTACTACTCGGCTAAGTCGTAGTAGTTGTTCAGTAGTATTAGAACCGTGTAGGTATGTTACTTCTGTCACTTGTTGTAATCCGGCTCGAAGGACCATCTGTGACTAAACAATATACAACTTGAACAAACGATCACGGAAGTGCATGCCATGTGATAACAATAGTTATTACATGGCATGCACTTCCGTGGCCTAAGGAAAGGTTAACAAAAAAAAAAAAACTAACCTAAGTAAAAACTTTTGATAAAATTTATTCATAGCTTATATAACACGGGCCATTATTGAGAATCTATTGAGACCTCATTCATTAAAATCGGTTAAGTATAGGCGCTACGGTAGAACATACAAATATGGCTTTGCTTTAATTATTAAATTGCAACACTGGTAATTGAAAGGTTAATTGTCTTTAATGTCGTATGACAACGTATCATAGCTTTTGAAAACAGGAGTAGTCTCAATTTATATAAATATTGATTTTGTAATCTTATTACAGCTTGTAAAACATTAATATCGCGATTCAAGATCAATAGTTAGAGGTTTAATGCAGTGCTATATTGAAACTTCGCTTCCTCATTTTCAGGCGTTTCTGGAGTCCTTGGATCCGTTCCCGGGCAAAGACGACAACGAGATCACAAATTATCTGTACGCCAAGAGTTTGGAGATTGAACCCCGACCGCCTGTCAAACAGATGCCTAAATTTGTAAGTATATCTATTTTTGGTCACTGCTATACTTCTAACGGTCGTAGCTTGGTGGTAACTAGCTTAAAACCTTCTTGAAAAAATTACCTATCAAATGGTTATAGTATTTCTGAAATCTGACTGAGGCCGCAAATTCAGACCGTCGGAGCGTGCAGCGGCGCGTTGTGTTGAGCGTGCACGCTCGAATACTGAACGTATGGATTTATCTCTTGGTGTATTCGTAGCAGCGTTTTTAGCGTGTAGCTAAGCGGCGTGATCAGTGTTTTGGCGTTTTAACGAGCGTTTACAAGTGATATTTTGTTTAGTGTGTCAAGATTTGCCAGTAAAATAAGTGGTATGTTCATAAACAAAGTATGAAATGGGAAGATATTGACGTATTATTAGAAGAAAATTCATTTTTAAGATGTAAATTATTTAATAAAATAAAAACTAAAAGTAAAACAATTGAACAAAGAAATTCTTTAGGAGAATTTGTTACATTATATGAAACATTACGACAATCCGAATCGGATTTTTTTGATTATACCAGAATGTCTATAAAGTGCTTTGATTATATACTAAATGGCATTGAAAGTTCAATAATAAAAAAAAATCGCTCGATTTCACCAGCGCACAAAATGATTATATTATGTTTATGACTTGAAAGCCATAACTCCGGCCGTGATTGCACTTCGCTAATTATCATTTCGAATAACATTATGTTGACATTAAATACTATTCCGGAAGGATCGCATTCGTTGATTAAACAAAACAAACAACAACAATTATACATGAATGTATATCGTTCCTCTGACGTGATGACACTTGCCCTTGAATGGCGGCCTCCGATTGGTCAACGTACTTGGACGCCCCGCTTGCATGCACGCTCTAGAGAAATCTAGTTGCGTGCACGCTGAACGCTGAACTTCGTTGGGCGTTAATCACCCGCTTTTCTTCCACTTGATTACCAAATACTATTATTTTTACCTGAATTTTTTGTTCCATCATAATAAAATATGACCTATGTCACTCCTAAATAGTGTCGCTTTCTGTTAGTGAAAGAATTTTCAGGATCTTGGTGCAGTGGAAGTGTATATTGGGAAAACTTGCAGAAAGCTAACAAAAAAAAGAGTTATAATCGTATTTCGTATCGTATACTGGGTGACCACTAGTATCGTTAGCTCTTGACTATAGAAAAGTTAGCTGTCAAATTTTATACAGTTGGCCGCTCACACAGTCAAATTTGCGACAAACTGTTTGCCTGACATATATAGTAACTACTACTGAGTGTTCCCATTATATACCAGTAGTCATAAAATAAGATAGTTGACTGTATCGTAAATAAATACCTATGCCTACTTTCTTAAAACGAATATTATTAAACATCTCGGAACATATAAATTATTGCAGCTTTTCATTTCTATTACAAATTTTAATCAAATTAACATTGAAATATATTCCTCGATAAAGTAATCTAAAACAATGACGTCACAAGTTTGTAATTTGATTTTTCATACAAAGTGATCGTTATGACAGATGATAACAGGTAAGTTATTTGACTTGTGTCAACTACCCTATTGTGTACACAAGAAGCTAGAAGTGTATGTGTGTCTGTCGGTAGCCGCGCAAGTACCCGGAGCTGTCGACGAAGCAGGTGAAGGCGTCCCGGCGCCAGCACCACGACACGGCCTCGCACCACTCCTCCAGCGACGACACGCTCAGTGAGTGCCCTCTCACCCTCGCCCCCACCCTCCCCCACACTCATCTGCAACTAGTCATACGCAGATACCTGAAGGAGAGAAAAGATCCAAATTATATCCATATTCGAATTGATATATCGACTCCATCGATGACGCAGTGGTATCGTATGCGACTGCTGTACTTGAGGTCTCGGGTTCGATTCCCGGGGCGCATCAAATGATCCTCAAATATTTGTTTCGGAGTTTGGGTGTTTTCTATTTATAATATGTATGTGTGGCGACTTCTACATACAGCGCAGCGCAGACAAGAAACGTATGACAGCGCTATTTACCAAATATACACTGAACTACGGAGTAACGTACAACACAATATTACTAATCCTGAATCGCGCAATAGAAGTTCTCGCGCCGATTATCATACATATATAACATCCCAACATCAAACGTTAGGCATTGGCCGCCAGGCATGATCGCCTCGCCTGGTGAGAGGATCCTCCCTTTGTGTTGGAGGGACCCATTTCTCCACAGTATGTATTTATACCATTTGTCTAGCTAGTACCCATAGTACAAGCTCTACTTAGTTTTGGACTAGATGGCGTTGTGTGTTAAATGTCCGAAATATTTATTTTTATTTATAACGATCTAGCAAATCACTATCTACTAAATATAGATCTAAATATTCAATAAGATGTTGTCCCTATATTGCAATAGAGTCCAGTATTGGTTGGTATATAGAGAGTGCGTTGTTGCAGGTATATCGCAGATCTCGCCCACATCGGGCTGGGACGGCGCGTCCGTGGTGTCGCTGCCCATACACATGCACCACGACGACCACCGCGGTAAGTACCACCACCACACTACTATACACTGCAGAAGTCAATAGGCCGCCATAGTGTGGGTCACCATGCTGCATTGTAGCATTGTCTGCACGAGCAATGAGTATGGTGACCACCACTCTTGAATTATGCTCATGTTTTTCATCAGGCAGCAGAGAAGTGTCACTTTGATATACTCATACATTAAAATATTTTGGCAGAGGGAAACGTTTGCCTACGTCTACCTACCGCGTTGCTCATAGATAAACAAAATCTTACGTTCTGTGTCTGGATGTAATTTACCCGTAATATGTATTTACTAAATACATATTATTATAGATAAACTTAATATATACAAAATTTTGGGCGTAAACGGATTTCCACTACGTTCCCTAGTTGTTGAATTATAAGCGTGACCAAGAATGCTACTATAAACCCTTATAACTTTGGAGTCAGTGACTGATATATTCTAATAATTTGGTACAAATTTCGACAAATTAGATACTATTTTTCTATCATAATAATTATAATCCATGATACTGGCTTAGCTTAAAATAACAATAATGTTAATTTAGTTTAAAATTTCCGATAAATTTCTTATATACAATACAAAATAAAATACCTTTATTGTTTGCCCGAAATATATTGAATATGTGTCTCGGGCAGAGAAAATGCTTACAAACAATTTAATTCATGATAAAACACAAATTGCTCAATAAACTACAATGAAACATAAAAAAAAGTGGCAACTGGAATACTCAAAGGCATTTGAAACTGTTAATAACAATAATTTAAAGCAATTTTCATTGTAAACGCTAAGGAGTGCCACAAGATACTTACCTGGGACCATTGATCTATCACATCACACTAATATATATAAAGGCGAAAGTTTTTATGTATGAATGGATGGATGTTTGTTACTCTTGCACGCAAAAACTACTGAACGGATTTGGATGAAACTTTACAGTAATATAGCTTATACATCAGATTAACACATAGGCTACTATTAGCTGCGATAACCAACATATACGCGGGCGGAGCTGCGGGCAACTAGTATTACATATTTCAGAAAAATAATACTCTTTAACAGTCCATTGGTGTCCATAGGCCTCTGCTTAGAAAGTTTTTGGGTTTGGCCTACTATACCAGGTTGCTATAGGGTTTGTCTCCCTTTAGTCGTCTCATACGACACCCACGGGATGAATAGGGGTGGTGACACTCCGTATTCTTAAAACGACCGGAGTGATAACACGGCCTCACAGAAAATCGGTGTGAAGCAGCGCTTGTGCTGTGTTTCACCGAGTGAGTGAGGATACCGGAGGCCCATACCCCAAAACCTCCCCCATCCCTCAAAGCCCAACAACGCACTTGTGAGGCCTCTGGTGTTGCGAGTGTCCATGGGTGGCGGTAATCGCTTACTATCAGGCGATACGTCTACTCGTATGAAGCCTATAACTTTAAAAAAACGTCATCACAAGGATAGAATTAATCTGATATTGTTTTATAAACGCAGGTAGTAAATCAGAAATCATCAGTCCTCGCCTGGAAAGGTGTTCGTTGAGCCAGCTGAGTCAACTGAGTCTGTTCGACAAGGGACTTGCCCTCTTCGACAAGAACAAACCGACACACAATAACAAGTAAGTGATTTGAGGTCTCTGATTCGATTCCCAGATCAGACCAAATGTTTTAATGATCTACAAATATATTTATTTCGAAGTGGGTGTTCTGTGTATTATACATAGAAAACACCCAGACTCCGAAACAAATGTATTGTTATATGTCGGAATGAGGGTATCCGAATAATAAGAGTATAACAAACATGTGTCACTATCGAGCGGGTTCGTGAGTCTGGCTAGACGGTTATATAAAGCGTCGCGAACGGAAGCAGGGGATAGTTTACTCTTCAGATCTCGTGACGTTCTTATCTCTTGATTGTTTGACATGGGTCACTTCTGAGTCATAATATTTTTCTATAATTTGATTTATGATTTATTGTATTTGTGTTTTATATCTTGTGTGCTAGTACCGGCTAAATTGTCCTTAATCTCTCTCTTTGATCCGCGTGAGGCGATATTTGCCAGTGAGGGAATGACTAGTCTGGTGGCGAATTCCACAGGGCAGCGCGGAGGAGTGAGCGTTGCCTCAACCCCCTCGTGGGGGTTGCCGATGGTTTAAATAATTCATATCCTAGACGTTCTACTTGGTGCTAGTTTGCTTTGCCGCCGTCCTGGCTAATCCACCGTTACATTTCAGAAGTGGGATCTAACATTCTCGCACGTCCAGTCTTGTTTTTTTTTTAAATTACTAAATTTTATCTTGATACCCTGCGTAAATTTTCTTGTTTTCGTTCGCGTGATTGGTGAAGGTGCAGTAAAGTATATCTATCTGAACATATGGTGAGTACGTTCCAGTTTATTTATATTATGAAATTTAAAAGTGTAAAAAAAAACATTATTTTATATTTACTTATCACTGTCTGCAATTAAGTACACTGTGTGATACTTCTAAATGAAGAGTTATCTACCGCTGTGTGTTAAATCAAGACGGCTGTGTGATCAAGTCTGGTTATTTAAATTAAGCTATGTTTCCAAGTTCAAGTACCTACATGTAAATACGGACGGCTGTGTGACCAAGTCCATGTAACTAAAAGAGGAAGGCTATGTGATAAAGTCCATGTAAATAAAAGAGGGATCATTAAATAATAAGGGTATGTTGGATTTCGAACGTCATTGTACTGGCAACATTTTGATTGTCACTTGTTCGTGTTGACGTTTTGACGTTTGAGGTTAATGTAAAAAGGAGTTGAAAGACGCGCGTTGTGAAAGGTAGACGAATTGTTGTTTGAGAACGTAATTAATTGATATCAAGCTAATTGTATTGTCCATCGACCCGGTCTCTGTAGTGATTTACCGTTTGTGTGAGGTCTGTTGGACTCGCGAGTTTTGTAGGCGCGTTCCGTGATAGCTGATACGAGTTTGTTGTAATTCGAATACCTTGGAAGTTGTACAGCACTTTAGGAGTTTATGTTTGTGTGACGACGCAGAGGAGCAGCTACCCAAGAGATCTCTTGGAACGCCGAGAACACTCAAGCCACTCACTCCAGTAAGTGCTTGATGAATTTAGTTTAGATTAAGAACACGGTGACACAGCCGTGGTTCAGCCTTCTTGCTAGTGGGCAAGTGTAGCGAGTGAATGTTTTACTATGGGTCCTAAGACATCTCAAATGTCGCTCCACTAGTGAGAGGACTGAACAGGGTATGAAAAACATATTTCACGATCTTAAACTTCTTTTTAAAAAAACAACATAACTTACGTAGTGGAAAGCAAAATAGACAGCCAACACGGGCATGAGAGTAATGAGCATCGTTTTTTCTTCTAGACTAAATCAAAATGCACACTCTTTTGCCAAAACATAGCAGCAAACATAGCTACTTTTCTACATAAGCTAGAGAAACTTCTAAAAGCAATAAAATAAAAAAAACTGAAAAGAACATTATTATATGCGGGGGGACTGGAATATAGTTTTTTTTAAATGATGCTTCGATGACTAAGGAACATAATTCCATTTTAGAAAATTACAAAAAAAAAACATTAAAACACCAAGAAGAGACGTTTGCTTTGATTTAATAACTATTTATCAAATTGTTTCCTGATCTATAATTATAATCTGCGCTTCCCTATCATTAATGTCAAAATAATAAATAATCCAATTAAATGTAAATGGATCACTAAGGGTTTAAGAAAAGCATACAAAGTTAAGAGAACTCTATCATAAAGTACCACAATCGTCTCAAAATAAATTGTTCAGTTATAATAATACAACTTATACAAAAAAAATGCACACTTCAGGCTCACAAAATACAAAACACTTTGTATATTGCTAAATCTGAGAACAATTGCAAAAGCATCGTGGAAAATATCTAGTTTTGACTCTGAAATTTTCGTATTTTTGTCTTTACTTATAGATAAGTTGAGTACCTACCCACATAAATTTGTTTTATTTTACTACTATGAAAATGTAAGTGAGACCGTTAAAATTGTAAGTTTTTGGCCTGTTGAATTGTTTATTGTTGAGTGCTGTAGTGTATAGTATGTATAATGTATCAAGAACCACAACATATTCTCATGTAAGTGAAATACAAATTTATTTTTGAGAAAAATAAATACTTTACCCACAAAAAAATTCATCAGATAAAAATGTTATAAAAACAAATAACGAAGAATATACTATGCCAGAACAAATAGCAGATAAATTCAATTATTTTATTAACATAACCAAAAAAACCAGCAAGGAATAGTAATGACATTCTAAGAACTATTCCTAACAACCCTTATACCATATTTATAAACCCAGTCTATAAAAAATTACACATATAAAATAATCAATTCACTTAATAATACGAATTCTGCGGGCTATGATGATATTAATTCAAATATTCTTAAAAAAATGCTCCAAAAGTCTCTCAGGACCAATATGCCATTTGATTAATCTGTCCTTCTTTGAAGGTAAGTTTCCAACACGACTAAAATATTCAATAGTGAAGCCACTCTATAAAAAGGGTGATAAAACGGAAATTAGTAACTATCTCCGAGTTACCTTAATTTCTATGTCTAAAATATTTGAAAAGTATATGTATAGCATCTTGTATGGATTTTTTTTGGAAAACACAATATTTTAAGACTAGAACAATTCGGATTCAGAAAACAAAAACTTCGACGACACTAAATTCAAAATCATTTATTCAATTGGGACATCGGGTGCCATCTATGAACGCTGAAATGAAGCTACAGTAAAAAAAAATAAGTTGGCATGGTTTTCATTAGTGAAATCAATAACGGAGTCGTTAGAGAATAAAGTTCCGATAATATCAGGTAGGATAAAAAGTTACCTGTCAGAGATATTAATGTGTTGAAATCCCTTGTTTATTAGGGCTCCACAAGAATACATAAAGATCGACAGACATTTTGAATGCATGTGACGCACCGCAGAGTAGTATTTTAGGACCGCTATTATTGTTAGTCTACTCGTACATTAACGACTTACCTGGATCGACTACTAATAAATGTATCTTATACGCCCACGATACCACTTTATCAGTGGATTGTAAAAATAGAAATACTTACGACGAGAACATGAATACAGCATTATGCGATCTCACTAATTGGCTAGAAAATAATAACCTAGAATGCAAGCAAAACGAATCTTATACAATTTCAGACCTACAATAGTAAACAGACGTCTTTAAATATAACGCATAATAAGCAAACGTTAGACATAGTGGACTCGACCACTTTTCAGGCATGAGTATTGATAAACATTGTAGTTGGATAACAACATATTAATAAAAATGTTCAAAGCTAGACAGGTACTTACGTATTTGTTTTAAATAAGATAAGACGCTGTCCTATGGGCATATCACGGTTACGTCCCGCCAGTGCTACGTTACGGAATTATCATGTGGGGAAATTATGTAGATATAGTGAGAACATTCAGAGCCAAAAACAAATAATGTGTAAAGTCTCAAAAATAAATAGCATATCTGCCAATAAATTACTGATTCTCAAACGACGCACTGCTATGTACAACAAGTCTCTGTCAAAGTCAAAAAGATTTTATTCAAGTGGGCACTTATTTTACAGCCGCTTATGAATAGTCGATATTTAATATTTAAAAATAGTGATTCTAGTCGCCAGTTCCAAGTGCAGCCTACCCTTCATGGAGAGGAGTCTGGCGAGAGGCTCCATTGTTGCTCCTTTTAAAAAAAAAGATAAATAAGGTTTACTATATTTATTTCCTTACTAAGATACTTCAATGAGAACGAAGTCGCCCAAGGAAAACAAAACAAAAAGTTTGGTGTAATTGCTGCACAGCCCTGAAGCTAACCAATCATGCGTCGTTATTACCTACTCAAAACTGCAAGCTTTTTATATTGTGAGGTCCACTTATGGAAAATAAAATCGAAATAGCACTTTCACTCACAGTTAAATTTAAAAAGATATATGTACATATGTACAAATGTAAAATAAAGTAGACGCATGGATCAGCCATTGACCTATTCAACTATAGTTGAGCCGCATACTCTGGCCGCACAGCAAATCATCAGGTCAATATCAAAGAAAGTAATAATAATTATAGTCGATAAGGTGCTCACACAATAACAAGTACGTATTTAATAAATGGGGAATACAAAAATGTTATTAGATAAGTACCAAAGCCAAAGAAAATTAACAATTTATAAAGAGGAATTAGATGTCTTTAGGTTATACTTGTAGTCTAAGAGTACATTTAAACAATCATACCGGAGTACCAACATGTCAAATTACATGATTCAAAATAAATGGCAATCTGTATGGCGATACGAATCTTCAATAAGTTACCAAATTGCCTCAAATGTCATAACTTAAACCAGTTTAAACATAAATTATTCTACTTACTTTTAAGCAAATATTACTATACTACTAACGAATTCCTAAGTGATAAAGTTGTCTTTTAAAAAAAAAAAAAAAAGATATATTATTTATTGGGTGCTGCTGTCTGGACCTGAAATTGATATAGTTGTAGTGCTGTTGTCTGGACCTAAAATTTGTTCATGGCATTTGGAATTTGTACACCAGGGGTGGTGGAGTATACGGAGCGTATTGTAGTGTGATAACGTCTTTTATACAAATAAATCTCTTTCTTTAAAAACTGTTATTTAGTAAAAGTTAAAGCTGTGTGATTTAGTAAAACTTAAAGCTGTGTGATTTAGTAAAAATTAAAGCTGTGTGATTTAGTAAAAATTAAAGCTGTGTGATTTAGTAAAAATTAAAGCTGTGTGATTTAGTAAAAATTAAAGCTGTGTGATTTAGTAAAACTTAAAGCTGTGTGATTTAGTAAAACTTAAAGCTGTGTGATTTAGTAAAAATTAAAGCTGTGTGATTTAGTAAAAATTAAAGCTGTGTGATTTAGTAAAAATTTAAGCTGTGCGATTTAGTAAAAATTAAAGCTGTGTGATTTAGTAAAAATTAAAGCTGTGTGATTTAGTAAAAATTAAAGCTGTGTGATTTAGTAAAACTTAAAGCTGTGTGATTTAGTAAAACTTAAAGCTGTGTGATTTAGTAAAAATTAAAGCTGTGTGATTTAGTAAAAATTAAAGCTGTGTGATTTAGTAAAAATTTAAGCTGTGCGATTTAGTAAAAATTAAAGCTGTGTGATTTAGTAAAAATTAAAGCTGTGTGATTTAGTAAAAATTAAAGCTGTGTGATTTAGTAAAAATTAAAACTGTGTGATTTAGTAAAAATTAAAGCTGTGTGATTTAGTAAAAATTAAAGCTGTGTGATTTAGTAAAAATTAAAGCTGCGTGATTTAGTAAAAATTAAAGCTGCGTGATTTAGTAAAAATTAAAGCTGTGTGACGTAATATAAATGAAAGCTATGTGATCTGGGAAAAATAAATAAATTGGTCAATACCAGATTTAATTACCGTTAGTGGCAGCTCTGATTGCCGTGGGACACGGCATGCACAGGATGGCCGAATGTTATATGTCGGAATGAGGGTATCCGAATAAGAGTATAACAAACATGTGCCACTATCGAGCGGGTTCGTGAGTCGGGCGAGACGGGTATATAAAGCGTCGCGAACGGAAGCAGGGGATAGTTTACTCTTCAGATCTCGTGACGTTCATATCTCTTGATTGTGACATGGGTCACTTCTGAGTTATAATATTTTTCTATAATTTGATTTATGATTTATTGTATATGTGTTTTATATCGTGTGTGCTAGTACCGGCTAAATTGTCCTTAATCTCTTCCTTTGATCCGCGTGAGGCGATATTTGCCAGAGAGGGAATGACTAGTCTGGTGGCGAATTCCACAGGGCAGCGCGGAGGAGTGAGCGTTGCCTTAACCCCCTCGCGGGGGTTGCTGATGGTTTAAATAATTCATATCCTAGACGTTCTACTTGGTGCTAGTTTGCTTTGCCGCCGTCCTGGCTAATCCACCGTTACAGTATGTATTTCCAAAAACAGGGGGCTTCCCCCCTTGTTAGGCAGTCAACTATTGGGAACTCGTCTGATTTTTTGTTGTTTATATTATAATAAGAAATTGAATAAAATCATTGCGCGATTCAGTTGCCACTATGCAGTTCGGCTAATATGAGGTAGATGGCGCTGAAATATGTTTTACTATTATGTATATAATAAGAATAACATTTGTTAAACAGATGCAGTTACAGGGACGAGCCGCCCTCGCCTAGAGATAGACATTCGCCCCGACACGACCGCTCCGTCAGTTTGTACGTATGCACTTGCTTATTTATGAGGTTTAAAGGTGGCAAACTAGAACCTCTATCTATAACTACACACATCAAAAGTGTCTAGGGATCAACATATGTGTCTAGGGATCAACATATATTTTTGCAATAACTTTTCTCCTGATTGATATTAATTAAAATTTTCTTTAAGGATTCATCAAATAAAGTGTTTTCGTTTGTCACAGTAACGATAAACCAAGTCACCTTTGCATTAATAAAGAAATTTGCCATTTTCCTAATAAAGGGAGTTTTGACATTTGAACCACTAACATTAAAGTTCGAAAAAAATACTTAAATAACAGTTTTCTTTAAAATTTTATTAGGTGACTTAAACAATTAATAATCCGTGTTTCTACCGCGAACACTAAGAACACAAGAATCGGTTTGGCATACTCAAAATGAGTTCATCCAAATCACGCTGTGGAATGGCCGCCCATATTCGTTGCAACAACAAAAAAAGGTCTTCTTGCGACTGGATACCCTCCATATTCGGCAGAGCTCTTCTCTGTAGCATATCCCATGCATGCTCAATCGGGTTCAAGTCTGGCGACTGAGCAGGCCAGGGCCAAAGCCACATCTCAATCTCAAGAAATCCGCATAAAAATGCTTGATCCCTAGACACTTTTGATGTGTGTAATTAATATATTTTATGTGTTTTCTCTGTATATGTAATATGTATTTATTGCTGTCACTGTTTAATTAGATATTTATCCTAAATCAGAATATAAATTGATAACTTTGTCAATTAAGATCCCAGCAGACTCGTATAGTATTATTGATATTGGACGAATGATAACACTAGGACCTACACTGTTCTAAGTTATGGAATCAGGCGTTACTTTGCGGAAATCCATGACATTATATGCTATGAAATATATTTAGCTTTAATTCCGTGAGACAAATATCCAGGTCTGAAAGCAGGGCACAAATCCCACCGTCATGCATACTCACATGCACATATGGGTATCATGCATATGCACACATACAAAACAAGTGAGAAATAATTAGCATGCCATGCAACCAAACCTATACTCGACACGTGTTTCGCCCCTCCACGGGGCATCCTCAGGAGATGTTGACTCGTCGAGCGTTTGAGCTCGAATGAGCTAAGCGCACCGCTGTCGGCCCTTTATATACCGTTTCGATGACGCTATAATAACGATCGATACAATGTCACAACGACATCTGTGCCGAACTACCCGCAATCATACTTAGAAGTGGTGATGGAATTAAGTTTGTTTTGTCATTTAACAGTGTATATGCATTATTATTGTTATGTTTTGATATTTCTAACTGTTCCAACACACTCATCCGGAAACCCTTATCGCAAACATGCAGAATGTTATAGGTATTGTTGCCGCTCAAGGAGTGGCCGGTGTCGATTAAATGTTTTGCGAAATGTGATTTATCTGGATGGCCATTCCTGTGAGCGGCAACATGTTCCCTGTACCTAATTTCGAAACTAGGGCCTGTCTGACCCACATAGACCCCGGTGCAATCATTGCATACTAATTTGTTAACTCCAGATTTTTTTGAATTCTCTAATTTATCTTTACCGTTACATAGTTTACGCAAGTTATGATCCGATCGAAAAGCTACGTAAACATTGTGTTTTCTTAGAATATTCGCGATTCTATCTGAAATTGGGCCTATGTAAGTGAGACTCCCGACATTCTTGTTAATTCTTTCGGGGGTACATGCATTAAGTGCTGAGCGCGTCCGGTCATTCTGCTTTTTCTTAATGATATTATCAATAACTTGTTTGGTGTATCCGTTTGAAGTCGCGATTTGATACAATATTTTGAGTTCTTTTGCGTAACTATCCGTGGACAGTGGGAGTGACATTAAACGGTGGACATAGCTGCGGAAGGCTGCTAGTTTATGCTGTAGTGGGTGACAGGATGAAGCGGGAATCGTTGTGTCCGTGTGTGTGGGCTTTCGATAAATTTGGAAATCGAGTTTGTTATTGACTCTTGTGATTGTTAGTGTGTTGTTCAGATAAAGACAGCGTCCGCAACCACCATTACCCAAAATTATTCCGAAATGCAAGTACATAGGTCATTACAAAACACAATTACTCAAAATGATTTAATAATAACTAAAGCCGACAAAGGCAATACAGTAGTCATCTATACTAATATTATAAAGCTGCAGAGTTTGTTTGTTTGAACGCGCTAATCTCAGGAACTACTGGTCCGATTTGAAAAATTCTTTCAGTGTTGGATAGTCCATTTATCGAGGAAGGCTATAGGCTATATTTTACTTTAAAAAAATTAGGGATCCTTAAGAAAATTGCTATTTCGTAACCCAAGGTGTGAAATCGAAAACCTATTATGTAACCCATGTAATCTTTAGCTCTAAGGCAATTGTAAAAGGTTATTTAAAACAATAAAGATTATTATTATTTAGATTTTTAATTTTTCTCCCTTTTTAGAGGGGTAATTTACGTGTCATGCGGGCCAAAACCAAGCATGATACGTTAAATTGAGTAGGTAGATGATATAGATGAAGATGTTAGAAATTTACGGGTAATGCGGCAGGTATTGAGTATGGTGGCTTTTTGAAGCAGATAAATAGAGTGTGAAGGCATGTGAAGTAATTCAAGATTTTGAGTGAGAGTTTTGGGTACTATGCCTGTTGATGATAAAACTATTGGAACTATGTGTACTGTGTTAACTTTCCATTGGGTTTTGAGTTCTATTGCCAGGTCTTGGTATTTTGAAAGTTTTTCTGAAATAGTGGTCTGAAGATTATGGCTGTTCGGGATTGCTATGTCTATGATGTAAATAACTTTAGTGACTTTGTCGTGAACTGTTATATCTGGACGGTTGTAATGAATAGTTTTGTCTGTTAAGATTGTTCTGTCCCAATAAATTTTACAAGCTCTGTTTTCAAGTATTGTGTCAGGTTTATACTTATAGTATGGAATCTTGTGACTGATGAAGTTATAATTATGTGCTAAATGTTGGTGAA
Organism: Diaphora mendica; assembly: GCA_949125395.1. Taxonomy (NCBI): domain Eukaryota; kingdom Metazoa; phylum Arthropoda; class Insecta; order Lepidoptera; family Erebidae; genus Diaphora; species Diaphora mendica. Next base: position 33,425,895 of record OX421312.1, read on the forward strand.
TTATTGTTGCTACTTGGTCATGTCGGTGTTTGTAGTCTGTTTGTGCTAGGGCTTTACAGGCACCGGTTATATGTTGTATGGTCTCTGGAGCGGAATTGCAATGTCTGCATAAGTCTATTGTCTGAGTTGGATCTCTAATGATAAATTTCTTATAATTCCTAGTTACTATTACCTGGTCTTGAATTGCAAGCATAAATCCTTCCGTTTCCGGGAACAGTTCCCCTTTCTTAAGCCTAAGTACCTAAGTACTAAGGTCGGTTCGGTGTCTTCCATGGAGGGATTTACCAGCCCACTTTGTTATTTTCTGTTCTACTGTAGTAAGAGTTTCATTAAGTTGAGTATGCCGGTCGTGTAAGTTTAAAGGTGTGAGTTTGTTATCAATGTCTGTGATTTGTTTATGGAGAGGAGATGTTAGTGATTTGGTATGAAAGTAGTTTCTGAGTATTGTAATTTGTTTATTATGTAAATTTTGAATGTCTATTAAACCTCTTCCTCCTTCATTGCGTGGTAGTGTAAGTCTTTCTATTGACGATTTTGGATGATGTTTCCGGTCTTTAGTCATATGTGTGTTAATTGTTCGTTGCAAGTTCTTAAGATCTGTTTGTGTCCAGTTAATAATACCAAATGAGTATGTCAATATAGGAATAGCAAACGTGTTAATGGCCTTGATTATGTTTTTTGAGTTTAGGTGAGTTTTTAAAATGAGCTTTAGTCTGTATTTGAATTTATTTACTAGATCTTCTTTGGTCTCTTTTTGAAGAATTCTTCTAGACTGCTTAAAACCTAAATATTTGTAAAAGCTGTAGCTATCCATTGGTTGAATATCTTCACCAGATTCTAAAATATACCTATTACTTTCAATTTTACCTTTATTAATCGATAAAATTTTGCACTTATCGACTCCAAATTCCATACATATATCTTTGGAAAACTGTTGAGTGATATCAGCTAGGAGAAAAATGTCGGATTTGTTGGTGGCAAAGAGTTTTATATCATCCATGTAGAACAGATGAGTTAGCAAAACCCTGGTGTCGGTAGTTACTAAATTGTATCCAGCATTGCTAATATTAAGCAGACTAGAGAGAGGATTAAGTGCAAGGCAGAACCAAAGTGGGCTGAGTGCGTCACCTTGATATATACCTCGCATAATACGTATGGGTTCGGTAGTTATATTAGTGGACTCATTTTTTAGTTTGAGTACTGTTTGCCATCTCTGCATAGAATATTGTAAGAATGTTATAATAATCGGGTTAATTTTATATAATCGGAGTATATATAGAAGCCAACTGTGAGGGACAGAGTCAAAAGCCTTGCGGTAATCTATGAACATAGTGTGTATATTTAGTTTCTTACGGTATGCTTCATTAATCGTTATTGCGTCTATTTTGAGTTGCTCCTTACATCCTTGACTATTTTTCCTACAGCCTTTTTATTGTTCGGCAAGAATATCATTCTCAGCCAAATGTGCGTAGATTATTTGAGTGATGCAAGCAGTTAGAATTTTATAAACAGTTTGTAAGCAAGTTATAGGGCGAAACTTTGATGGGTCTCCTGTATTAGGTTCCTTTGGTAACATGTAAGTTACTCCGTGTGTTATATAGTCGGGCATTAAATGTGGTGATTGAATGAACATGTTAAGATGGTAGTGTAAATATGGGTGGATGCAAGTGAACTTTTTGTACCAGTCGTTGTGTAGGTTGTCGCTCCCTGGTGACTTCCAGTTGTGAGAGTGTTTGATGACGCGTGCAAAAGTGTCTATTGTAATTTGTTCGAATTCCATAACTGGAACGTGACTAGATATTTCATTAGTAGTGTGTATCCAATTAGCGTCATCATTATGTTGAGTTGTATTTTCCCAGATGTTTGACCAAAATCGATGCAAACTTTCAGACGTTGGTGATCTTAGTTCTTGTGTATTTGTGTTTTGAGAGTTAGATGTAAGAGTTCGGTAAAATATTTTTTCTGTTTGTGAAAATTGATTATTCTGTTTTTTCCTAGCTGTACATGTAAGATACCTCTTAAGCCTACTAGCTGCTGCATTTAATTTTTGTTTAAGGGTATCTAAAAAGTGTTCTAATTCTGTGTTGATGTTTTCGTGTTGAGCGTGTATTCGATATTATTTTTTTATTATTTCTACAGCGTTTATGATCCTGTTACTTCTATTTCCATGTATGTATTGTGTTAGTCGGGCTATTTCAGATCGAAACTTCTCTATTTTGGTTTCTAATCTTCTCCGCCAAGCTGGTTTAAACTCTTTTGAGCTGGTTTTATTAGTGTTTACTTTTATTCCGTTGCATACTGTTGCTGTATATGCCGCTGAGTACAAAATAGTTTGACAAGTTGCAAAATCTTGTTCTCCACTTAAAAAATTGGGTAAAATATTGTTGTTCAGATATTCTACTATTAGAGCTAATCTTTTTGATGGTTTCTGTCGGGGTAGATATGGTCTAGAGGTAGGGTCAGTATTTTTGAATGTATCGAGTGCTGTATGAAACTGTTGACTAATATTGTCTTGATCTATTATGTGAGAGTTAGTAGAGACATGTAATGGATCTTCTGCATTTACGTGTATAGTTGCCTGAGAGAGAGATAAATCTGCTTCCTCGATTGTATTTCTTTGCGTTGAATACGGCACATGTTGTGATAAGTCAGTTTGTGAATAGGTTGTGTTTAATTGATCAGTGGTGTGTGATGATTGTATTTGTGCTTTTATATCGTTTTTAATTTCCCTTATTCTATTTTCAGATACCATTCCATTGTTAACTATGGCTCTTCTTTGATCTGATAAACGTTGTTCTGAAATGTGTGATAAATGTGGATAAGTTTGAATGAATTTATCATGCAGCTTCTTTCGATGCGCTGTCATGTTGGTTTCAAGTTCTGTTATTTCATAATAAATGCGCAGTATTGTTTCATTAATATCGCTAGACCATCTCATTCTAGCTGATGTCTGTGTAAGTGTTGGCATTGGCTCTGTATTTTGTGTAAGATAGCTGTTCACCTCTAATCTAATTGCGTCAAGTGTGTTGATGGGAAATAATTTGTTATTGATTATGGCCCTACGCTGGTCTCCTACACTGTCTGTCTGTCTGTCATCTGTTTGGATGCATTCATTGTCGGGTATTTCTCTGTGAAAGCCTTATGCAATGGGTCTAGGTATCCTCGAGTCTGTGTTTCTAATCGGCTGGTGATGAGATAGGTGCGCCATATGAACATATTCATTTCAGTTGTCCATTTTCTTCTTGCGCGTGATTTGGCAGTAGTGGGTCCAGTAACATCGGCATTTGCCTCCTGGACAACATCTACTGTCAATGGTGATGTTGTTGATGATGTACGGCTAGAATTTACATTAGTTTCGAATGAGAGCGGGGATGAAGCGGGTGATGGAAAAAGGCTACTTGTGGGTGATGAATGTGTTGATGATGATGTAATGTGATGAGAGATGACATCGGCTTTAGTATGTTTTTCGGTGGGAGCCCGCCTGTTCAACTCCGCACCGCCGATGGTTCGCATGCTGGAGCATCCAGCATCGGCTCCAGATGCGCCCCGGCGACCCCCGGGCAGCGACCTCAAATTATATACTCTATTATTCATATCTCCATTTAAAAGGGTTACCCTTGCCTTTTTAGCTACATAAGTTTTAATAGTATGCATGTCCGCCCCCCACGTGGCTAGATGTTCAGCACGGACGTAAGGTGGGATTTTAGGGGGCTTATTATTATTATTATTTTTGCGTGCGCTGCAATAACTATTGACAATAGAAGAAAATAATGTATTATGGGTTTGTAGGTCCCATTAAGATCTACAAAAAAGTCCGCGAGAGCATATATCTAACTATCATGGTTTAGCCACAATAACCGCTTTTGTGTTCAAAAAAATTATTAAATCGCCTGAAGAAAGAAACTACATTAAATGTGTATCGTTATATTAATCCTTATCCAAATAAAGTATTATGTTATCAAGGGTATTTATGTAGAAGTAAAATACTTTTTAACCAACTTCCAAAAAGGAGGAGGTTCTATGTTCCACTGTGTTTTTTTTTTTTTATGTATGTTACCCGATTACTCCGTCAGTTGTGGACCGATTTAAATTTTTTTTTTTGTATTCGAAAGGTTATGCTTCCGAGGTGGTCCCATTGCCAGCATATCAGGATCTGATGATGGGATCCCAGGGAAATCGAGGGAAACTCTCATTTTTTATAGGCACATACTATGTTTTTCGTATATTTTCTGAAGTTACACCCGTATTTGCGTCTGGTAGTCATCATTTTATGATGATGAGCTGATGATGTAAGGTACAACTCCTTAACGGTTAGGAGTTGGAAGATAAATCTTTAAATATCAGATGTATATATGTTACCTTTAGTCGTATTCTTTCAAATTATTTAGGTAAGCTGATGATGGAAGGTGGAAGGTACAACTCCTCAACGGTTAAGAGTTGGAGGATAATTCTTTCAATTTCATACGTATCTAAAGACCTTCAGTCGTATACTTTCAAGTTTTTTAGGTGAACTGATGATAGAAGGTTAAACTCTTCAACAGTTAGGAATAAGAGGATGATTTCAATATTACACGTACGTTTAGACCTTCATTTGTATTCTTGATGATGAAATTTGATGAAATAGTTCAACTTACTACTTACCTACGATTGTTTGCACTAAAAACTGAAAAATAAAAACTTTTTATAAAAAAAAAAAACTTACTTCCAAAAAACATCCATCGAAAACTCTCTGCCAAAAAAACACTTAAAAGCGTAAAATAAACTGGTTCTTCATAAATTGCCTATACCTAATTCTTTATTCATTTAAATAGTAGTATTATAATGTGTGCTAGGTACCTAAAATCTGTTTGAAGTCGGTGCTAAGCCAAAAAGAATACAAACGAACAATTACAAAAGTCTAAGCGATAGTCACTTGGCACCGACTTCAAACAGATTCTAGGTACCTAGCACACATTATAATACTACTATTTAAATGAATAAAGAATTAGGTATAGGCAGTTTATGAAGAACCAGTTTATTTTACGCTTTTAAGTGTTTTTTTGGCAGAGAGTTTTCGATGGATGTTTTTTGGAAGTCGTTTTTTTTTTTATAAAAAGTTTTTATCCTGTAACGAAACGGTTAAGGTACCTGCCCTTACTGTCCCGTGTCAAAAATTCACCCTGTATAGTAGAAGATCCGACCCTAGATCGACCTTCACCGAGCTGATAATAGAATAAAACTTATTTTATAATAAATTTCGTATATTAGAAATAGGTTGTCTAAAAAATTCTGGACAGCATACTTTTAGTTAATTTTTTTTTTGAGTTCATAATAAAACGTAAAAGTATTATAATGTATTCAAAAATATATTAAATAAATTTAATAATAAATTATTAAACAATATAACATAAATTAAACAAATTTTGACTATCGCTTAGAATTTTGTAATTGTTCGTTCGTAGTCTTTTTGGTTTGGCACTGACTTCGAACAGATTTTAGGTACCTAGAACACATTATAATACTACTATTTAAATGAATAAAGAATTAGGTAAGGACAAGAATTGGCTCATAGCAATTTATGAAGAGCCAGTTTATTTTACGCTTTTTACGGTTTTTTGGCAGGGAGTTTTCGTTGGATGTTTTTTTGGAAGTCGTTTTTTTTTTGTTTCATCCCAATCGGACATTTCGTTTAGAAGTTATCACGAGTATAAGACGCTAAGAGTTGGTACCTAATAGTGAGTTATTCGCCAGAGTTTTTATCAACATAATACCTAATATTAATATTTATCCAAATAAATGTGTTGTGGATTATGAGTATTAGATCTTAGAAGAGTATAATAAATACATCTATATACTAATATATAAAGCTAAAGAGTTTGTTTGTTTGAACGCCCTTTATCTCAGGAACTACTGGTCCAATTTGAAAAATTATTTCAGTGTTAGATAACCCGTTTATCGAGGAAGGCTATAGGCTATATATCATCACGCTAAGACCAATAGGAGCGGAGCACCAATGAAGAATGTTTCAAAAACGGGGGAAAATTATCACGCTATGGGCAATAGGAGACGCAAACGACGTTGCGTGGGTCAGCTAGTTTTGGATAAAACTGCATACCACCAGAGGGTTAACGACGTTATCCAGGGGGAAGATTTTGAACGTCTTACTACCGACCCTACCAAAACATTCACTCTAGAAATAAAGAATGCAATTAATAACACGTCGTACATTTCTCCAGGCCAGTTAAAATATAAAATTCCAATGAACCCACGATCTCCTTTTTTGTATGGTTTACCAAAAACTCATAAAGACAACATCCCAATTCGCCCCGTTGTCTCTTACCTTGGTGCCCCAACATACGATTTAGCTAAATATCTAAACAATTTACTAAAGGCAAAGGCATCTTTTAAACCACAGTACAGTTTAAAAAATAGTTAGGTTTAACTAAAAAAATACAAAATATTAACACCCCCCACAATTCGAAATTATTATCACTAGATATAGATAGTTTATTTACAAATAATTCATTTGAAGAGTGCCTACGTATTTTGGGGTACCTTTTGGAGAGGCAACGTTTACATCCAGGAGAAATAAATGACCTACTTAACCTCACACGTATTTGCATGGAACAAAATTACTTTCGATTCAATAACGAATACTACCGCCAAAAAGAGGGTCTAGCAATGGGATCACCTTTAAGTCCATTAATGGCGGAAATATTTATGGACTACTTCGAATGTAAATATGTGGTGGGCGAGCCCAACATTCTGTTTTATTATAGATATGTGGATGACGAAATTATCTGTTGGACAGGTACTAATCGTCAATTGGATATTTTCGTAAATAGGCTCAACACTCACCACCCCAAAATTAAATTCAAATTAGAATTAGAATCAAATCAGTCCCTTAATTTTTTGGATCTAACATCACAAGAGTCAATAACAAACTCGATTTCCAAATTTATCGAAAGCCCACACACACGGACACAACGATTCCCGCTTCATCCTGTCACCCACTACAGCATAAACTAGCAGCCTTCCGCAGCTATGTCCACCGTTTAATGTCACTCCCACTGTCCACGGATAGTTACGCAAAAGAACTCAAAATATTGTATCAAATCGCTACATCAAACGGATACACCAAACAAGTTATTGATAATATAATTAAGAAAAAGCAGAATGACCGGGCGCGCTCAGCACTTAATGCATGTACCCCCGAAAGAATTAACAAGAATGTCGGGAGTCTCACTTACATAGGCCCAATTTCAGATAGAATCGCGAATATTCTAAGAAAACACAATGTTTACGTAGCTTTTCGATCAGATCATAACTTGCGTAAACTATGTAACGGTAAAGCTAAATTAGAGAATTCAAAAAAATCCGGAGTTTACAAATTAGTATGCAATGATTGCACCGGGGTCTATGTGGGTCAGACAGGCCGTAGTTTCGAAATTAGGTACAGGGAACATGTTGCCGCTCACAGGAATGGCCATCCAGATAAATCACATTTCGCAAAACATTTAATCGACACCGGCCACTCCTTGAGCGGCAACAGTACCTATCACATTCTGCATGTTTGCGATAAGGGTTTCCGGATGAGTGTGTTGGAACAGTTAGAAATATCAAAACATAACAATAATAATGCATATACACTGTTGAATGACCAAACAAACTTAATTCCATCACCACTTCTAAGTATGATTGCGGGTAGTTCGGCACAGATGTCGTTGTGACATTGTATCGATCGTTATTATAGCGTCATCGAAACGGTATATAAAGGGCCGACAGCGGTGCGCTAGCTCATTCGAGCTCAAACGCTCGACGAGTCAACATCTCCTGAGGATGCCCCGTGGAGGGGCGAAACACGTGTCGAGTAGAGGTTTGGTTGCATGGCATGCTCATTATTTCTCACTTGTTTTGTATGTGTGCATACGCATGATACCCATATGTGCCATATGCATGACGGTGGGAATTGTGCCCTGCTTTCAGACCTGGATATTTGTCTCGCGGAATTAATGCTAAATATATTTCATAGCATTTAACTAGACTGTTCTGTCGAGGCCTTTAAAAATACCCATATGTAACCTCAACATTTGGTTTGCCGTCAATAGTAGAGCTAAGGTATAAACAGTAGCAAATTAAGTTTTGTTCTTACGTGCTGATAATGATGATGATATTACCAAGCCCTGTACAATATCTTGAGTGTCTGCCGCTAATTGTGATCAGAGCTGAACGTATGTCGCTATATGCGATAGGTTCCGCATGGCTGCTCTTTTACTCCATTGGATCCTTTCCGATTTGTTTATCTATACTAATATTATAAAACTGCAGTTTGTTTGTTTGAACGCGCTAATCTCAGGTCTCTTAACTACTGGTCCGATTTGAAAAATTCTTTCAGTGTTGGATAGTCCATTTATCGAAGAAGGCTATATTTTATTTTCAAAAAAATTTGGGATCCGTAAGAAAATTGCTATTTCGTAACCCAAGGTGTTAAATCGAAAACCTATTTTTGCGTGCGCTGCAAAAACTATTGACAATAGAACAAAATAATGTATTACGGGTTTGTAGGTCCCATTAAGATCTAAAAAAAAGTCCGTTGGAGCATATATCTAACTATCATGGTTTAGTCACAATAAACCCTTTTGTGTTAAAAAAAATCATTAAATCGTCTGAAGAAAGAAACTACGTTAAATGTGTATCGTAATATTAATCCTTATCCAAATAAAGCATTATGTTATCAAGGGTATTTATGTAGAAGTAAAATATTTTTTGTTTCATCCCATTCGGACATTACGTTTAGAAGTTATCACGAGTATAAGACGCTAAGAGTTGGTACCTAATAATGAGTTATTTGCCAAAGAATTTTTATCAACATAATACCTAATATTAATCTTTATCCAAATAAATGTGTTGTTGATTATGAGTATTAGATCTTAAAAGAGTATAATAAATACATCTTTACTAATAAATAAAGCTGGAGAGTTTGTTTGTTTGAACGCGCTAATCTCAGGAACTCCTGGTCCAATTTAAAAATTATTTCAGTGTTAGATAGCCTATTTATCGAGGAAGGCTATAGGATATATATCATCACGCTAAGACCAATAGGAGCTGAGCACCAATGAAGAATATTTCAAAAACAGGGGAAAATTATCACGCTACGGGCTAAAGGAGACGCAAACGACGTTGCGTGGATCAGCTAGTCTTATATATAAAAATCAATTGCTATTCGTTTGTTTGGCTAAAACTCGAGAACGGCTGGGCCGATTTAGCTGATTTTGGTTTTGAAATGTTTGTCGTAGTCCAGAGAAGGTTAAAATGGTGAAAATTTAAAAATCCTAATGTTACGTGTACGAAGTAGCGGGCACAGCTAGTTATTAAATAAATAAATTACTAACTATTTTTTGATCTCTTGTTCTTTCTGTAAAATAGAAACAGAAAACACATCCAAACATACATACGAGCAAATGCGCACATACAACACACAAACACTTCATATACACACATAATAACCTCTGAAATATTTATTGTTCCTTCCTAAAATTGTACATTGTTTTACAATAGCTTGCTACGATGTATTAATAAAACATTGTTTTTATGTTAGCAACTTCTATCCTAAGGGGAGGGAGGACTGATAATCTATGTGACAGGGACACCTTGTACGGATACCAATCTCCCACAAAGGAGTTAACAAACACGTGTTTGTGGAAGGGAAATAAACATTTATTATTATTAGTCCATTTTCTATGATGATAGTATGTGTGAGATGTATAGGTAAGTAATGGTGGTTTGTTGTGTTGTGTGCAGACAGTCGTCGACGAGCGAGCTGCGTCGTCCGGCGGCGCTGTCTCCCCGAGGAGCCATCGTGGACGCCGAGCTGTTCTACTCGCGCAGCCTCGACCACCTCGCCAGCCGCAAGAACGATCAGGTAACCCCACCAACATCACCACCACACACTTTGCGCCCTAAAGCATTTGATTGCTTTTTAAACTGACCGACCAGTCAAAGGCATTTGACACTGTTAATAACAATGTTTTAATGTAATTTACATTGATAACGCTAGAGAGTGCCACAAGGTCCTAACCTGGGGCCAATGATATAACATATTTCAGAATGAGTATTCATTGACAACTTTTAACAGTACACTGTTGGACATAGGCCTATTCTTAGAAAAGAGGTTTTGGTCACAATAAACCACCAGGTCATAGTAGGACTTCACACTGACCAGACGAGTTGTCCATAGGGGTTTGTTTATGGTTTCCTTCTCATTTTAGTGTTTGGTGGTTGTTCAAAAGATCGTTTATGGTTTATGATAATCCGATAGTACAAAAATAAAGATATCTTCGACACTTCTTTCACTAAACTCTATATTACAATATTTTTCAATTCATAAGTAAAATTTATACAAATTGTGTATACTAACAGTCGCTATCCCCCTAGGAGCGAGTTCCTCCCCTACTCCCGCGAGCGGGGGGCGCAGGTGCGGGTTGTGCGGGGGGCGAGGAGCGTGGTCCCCCCGCCCCGCCCGCGCCGCCCCGCCGGCCCTCCTCGCCCTCCACGCATCTGTCTCAGCCTCAAGGTAAGTCTACGCATTTTTATCACTTGCCACATGCACATTGTAATAATTTAAATTTAATGACCATTGTTTGCAATTTGTGATAAGCCTTTGACACTATTACTTATAATATTTATAAGTAACAGTGTCAAAGGCTTTTCACAAATTGTAAAAAATAGTATAAAAAAAGGTCCTGTGGTTTCGTGGGACATCAGATAGGAACGAAGTTCCTTATAAAATATAATAATATGTACGACTAACAGATGGTTCTATACTAAATTTTTAAAATCTTACGCTTTATTTATTTAACGTTACGGACGATCTTGCCGGCTGGGTTACCTTTCGGCAACGCCCCATAAGGAACTTAGTTCCAAAAAAGAATTGAATATTTTTATATTAAGTACAAAACATTTATTTACAACAAATAAAAGTATCCATTAAATAAACATACATATTAGAAAGCAAAAAGAAATATTTTGTAAAATTCCGTGTGATCTTCCACAAGGAACTATTTTGAGTCCTGAAATAAAACTCTTTGCTATATCTGCAAAATTTGATTCTCAGAGTGTAAGCCTTTATAACGTTATATTTGGACAAGAATACATAACATTTACATTAAACTAAATAATTTGACAGGGCTATCAACGTCTAGTGAATTACCACCGGAGCCGCCGGATCGACCGCTGCCGAGCCCCAAACATCCCGACTTGTTCAAGTAATGTATCATACTACTTATTTATCTCATAAACATTCTTTAGATTTTGTGGTTATAGTTACCAAAGTTACTTAACTAGTTAGTACTTACTTAGTTAATTAACCTATTCAACCACTTCGATGATTGACTGCACGGTCTGTCTGTCTGGGTGTTGTTTTGGTCAGTTGCATATATGTTTGTAAAGTACCCAGGATTTATTCCAAATGCGGGCGATGTCTTTTTTAAAATTAAACATATAAAGTGTTTAGGAGGTGAAGGAGTCGTCTAGTATGAAAATCTTTCCCGTAGGTACCGTAATTTGAAAGTGTGATACAGTGGGTTGCACCTTTAGGGGTCTCGTCAAAATATAACCTACTATCATTGTATTAACTCTACATGATTTGATATAAACATACTTTAAAAAATCTATATAAATAAAAGTTAATCGCTAAATGTGTTCTGCAAAACTCTAGCACTACTCGATCTCTTCGGTTAACATTTATTTAATAGTTTCGTTTAGGAAGATTATTAACTAGAGAAAAAACGTAAAAATTGCGAGGAAAATAGTAAACAAATATTTATTGTTTCTATTGGATTACAGAAGTTTAGTGGTTTTTAATAGCTTTGGACAAAACAAAGGCTGTCGGGGCATATATAGATCAACATACATTTTATATCGAGTGTTCACAATCGATTGCGTGCGTGGTATTAAAATCTATACAAATAAATAAAATTGGAGTGCCTGATTGTAATATTAAATAAAATAACCGCTTTTTAATAAATGCATACGTATGTATACACGATACATGTACCAAAAAAATTTATTTTTATTTTTGACTGTCTGTCTGTTTGTTCCGGGTAATCTCCGGAACGGATGAACCAATTTTGACGGGACTTTCACTGGCAAATAGCCGATGATCTAAGGAGTAACTTAGGCTACTTTTTTAGACTTACATTGTCCCGCGGCGTTACCCGTGGTACGACAATAACCGCGGGTAACACCTCGGGATTTAGCTAGTTTTAACAATAAACTTAGTACACACTAGCTGAACCGTTCCAGAGAACAGATAGATAGATAAAAAATTAAAAATATTTTTTTTGTTGCAATTACCGTATATTCTTTTATGTGCATTTAGTGAAAAGCAGTTAATTTGTAATTACAAACAGACACTTCAATATTATTTATTTGTATAGATAAATCGGGTTTTACATTAACTACAGCACACTCCTGTTTTATTTGAACACTACCTACACCACAACGGAGCAACCTCCACTGCTCCACCAGCTATCTGATGGCACTGTACAAACCGGTTTTTTTTTTTTTATATTATATTAATTGATTGCTGACTGCCTCGGTGGCGTAGTGTTAGCGTATGAGAATGCTGTGCTTGAGGTCTCGGGTTCGATCGGTCGGATCAAATGTTTGTATGATCTGCAAATATTTGTATCGAATTTTGGGTGTTTTCTGTGCATAATATGTATGTATTTACAAATTACAAATTTTAACAAAAAAAAAAACGACTTCAATCTGGACCAAATTTAAATGGGACCATTCGGGAAGCACCAGCTTTCAAATAAAAAAAGAATCATCAAAATCGGTTCACCCAGTCCAAAGTTATGATGGAACAAACATAAAAAAAAAAAAAAAAAAAAAAATAGTCGAATTGAGAACCTCCTCCTTTTTGAAGTCGGTTGAAAAGTACATCCTATGTAATTATATCAGTTGTCTAGTATCAATAGTAGAAGCTCTGCTTAATATGGGAATAGATGGCGTTTTGTGTTAGATGTTCGAAGTATATTATACTAGCTGTTGCCCGCGGCTCCGCCCGCGTGTTTGTCGGTTATCGCGGCAAATGCCTATGCGTTATTCTGATGTATAATCCGTTCAGTAGTTTTTTCGTGAAGAAGTAACAAACATACACACTCACAAACTTTCGCCTTTATATATTAGTGTGAAGGGTGATAACAATATTATGTTCCTAAAATAATCGTCTTATTAATTTTTAACGAACAAATCTTTAAAAAAACTTCTCATATAACCTACTGAAATCTAATTCTGATCCAGAAGTTTTAAAGAAATTGTCTCCCTCTAATATACAATAGGGTAGTTGACTGTATCGTAAATAAATACCGATGTCTCCTCCATTAATAGTAATACTACAAAACATCTTGGAAAATTAAATTGTTTCAGCTTTTCATTTCTACTACAAATTTTAATCAAATAAACATTGAAAAATATTGCTAAATTGAGTAGTGTCGTCACAAGTTTGTATTTATTTATTACATTTTTCATTCCAAGTTATCGTTTTGACAGGTGATAAAAAGTACCTATTTGACTAAGGTGACATCTACGTCCTTGGGGCCGTTGGTCTGACTGTTGGCGAGTTAAAATTCGTATTTAATATTATTTACTATTAAACTTTTGTACTGTATTCCCATTAAGAGAGATTAAGCTCAAATATATATTTTGAAATTGTATAAAAGCAAGGTCATCACGTCTGGCGTTATGTTGTTGACGTTGAAAGTTGTATATATATTAACTGGAGAAATTTTATAGCGTGATCCAGAATTTAGAAACTTCTACGATGCCTCAATGATATTATGTTCTTTTTTTCATATGGAGTTTAGTCTAGTTTTGCCCCGCTGAACAACGGCGGGGTACAGTTGATTTATAATAAAGGCTATCAAAGGAACAGTATGACAAAATCCTCTACCAACTGGTTCCCTGCTGTAGCAGATAAAAGTACCACATTGCTTTAATATATTGTATTACGATATTGCGTTGTTAAATAGATATTATCTAATATGTAAGACAATGCCGGGACATATAAACATAAAATATGTTTGTTCGTCTTTGTTAGGTAATACTAATTTTATGCAGCGCTGGCTGCTTTTCAATCTAGAATGGAATTCGGTCAGAACATCACATTTTTGTATGACTGACTGATGAACGTCATCATCAGTCAATCATTTCAGTAGTTTAGGCGCTACGGTGGAACATACAAACTGCCTCGGTGCCGCAGTGGTAGCGTATGGGACTGCCGTGCTTGAGGTCTGGGGCCAGGCGCGAGGTCTCGGGCCAGGCTCGAAGTCTCGGGCCAGGCGCGGTTCCAGGGGGGGGGGGGTCACAGGGGACATGACCCCCCCCCCCAAAATCGTACCCATGTAAATTTCAGGCTGCGACCGCTCCTGTCTCGGGTTCGATTCCCGGGTCGGACCAAATCTTTGTATGTTCTGCAAATATTTGTTTCGGAGTTTGGGTGTTTCTATATATATTATTATACTAGCTGTTGCCCGCGGCACCACCCGCGTGTATGTCGACTATCGCGGCAAATAGTAGCCTATGTGTTATTCTGATGTATAAGCTATACTACTGTAAAGTTTCATCCAAATCCGTTCAGTAGTTTTTGCGTAAAGAAGTAACAAACATACACACAAACTTTCGCCAACGATTCCGGGCTCATAACTAGCCTAGACATAGCGATAATATACAGTTACATGAACACTGTGTTAGATAGTTAGTGATATGTCGGCGTCTGATGTTCTGTCATTTTGTTCCAACTCACTAAGTAGGTAAGTGCGTTGTGTTGTTGAATTTATTGTTTGTTTAATATGTACGAAGTATCAGTAGGTCATTACCGGTTGGTTGGGTTCGATTTCCAGTCGTTTTTTAATAGTTGTTTTAGTTTAATGTCGATAAGAGTATTGTATTGAAATATCCTTCTCCCTTCCTCTACAAGACAACCCGTGTTTTTTTTTTTTTTTTTTTTTTTTTTTTTTATGTTTAGACCTCCAAAATGACTCTACTCTGCCTGATGGAAAGCATAAGCAGAATCCACGAGTGGTGGCCACCATACTCATTGCGATTTCAACAATGCAGCATGGCGACCCACACTATGGCGGCCTAGTGATGCTTGTGCATCTTTTAGTCTAGTCAACAAGTATGGAACTTGTTGACTAGACTAATTGGGCCTCCGGTCTCGCACTCACCAACGAAACACGACAGCACGAACGCTGTCATTTTACGTTGATTTTCTGTGCGAGGGTAGTACCGCCCCGGTCGAGCCGGCCCGTTCGTGCTGAAATCAGCGTGGCTCTACTACCTTTTAAAGTCTTGGCCTTGGAAGTCACCGCTTCAGAGTGACAGACATACGCTCTCGAACTGATTGCTTCGGTTCTTATTTTCTGTACGATCAAAACCTTTTCCCACTATGATCCCGGGTCCTTTAAGCATGATTCACTGGGCTGTTGGCATGAATACTTTGCACGGCCGGGTCTTTCAGGTCTTTTCCAAATAATATTTTTGTATTTATTATCTATACTTAGAATGTCATATATTACAGGATACTTGCGCACACATTCTATCAATTTTTCATTGTTCATTTTGATGATTACATCTCTAACATTTTTCGTCGAACGCCCTGCGCCCACCCGGCGCACACGTTCATGTTACAACGTGAGCCGGGCCCGAGCCGGGAAACAATACCCACCGACATTTCGACGCCGTGCCCCGTCATGGCCCGGGCTGCGCACGGCCGGGCCACGGTCAAGCATGAATCACTTCATACAAAAGTATACTATAAGTATTTGACCATGTCCCGGCCGCGGCTCGGCCCGGTCGCGACACGGTGTAGCGTGAATCATGCTTTAAGCGGGGTGTGAAAAAGCATCTCACTAGGCCGCCATAGTGTTGGTCACCCTACTGCAATGTCCACATTCGCAGTGAGGATGCTGACCACCACTCTAGGATTCAACTCGAAGCTCTCCATCAGGCAGAATAATTTTAACAGCATTTAATGCTTTAAAAAAATATATCCAATTATTTTATTAAGACCCATGAGAATGCAAGAATGAATGAATGAATGATTTTTTCCGAGTGAATGAAGTTATTAGGTCACTTACCATTAAATGACCCTTCTACTCAGTTTTCTTACAAAAAAGGGTGCAAGGGTCCGCGTACCCCTAGGTGTTAAGTATTAAAAAGTTAGGATGAACTAATAATAAGTGTACGTGTGTTCCAGGATGCCGGCCATATCACCTAAACGTTCTCCGGCGCCGCAGCCGCCCGCCAGCCCGCTCGTGCAGGCCGACAGGTAACAACATCTAATTTTCGTGTGGTGACGAATCAAGAATACGAACTGGGGTGGAGACCTCAGTTCATGGGTGCCATAAGAGCCGACTAAGAGAGCAAACTACGCAGAACAACAGCTCTGCAAAGAGAAGGAAAACTTGACAGAAACCCTATTCCAACCCGTCTGGTCAGCGTAGTATAGTAGGCCTAAGCGTTCCTTTCTAAAGCCGAGTCTCCACAGAACAAAAGTTATCAATTTTGTGTTGTAAGCTTTTGTGTTGTCAAATTTCGGTGGAAATGCACCTTAAGGCTAGCTGGCTGGACATATACAGAAGGGGATTATTTAATGTACCAATTTGTTATTACAAAGATTTTTACATTTAATAATAATAATCTTTATTAATATTCCAATATAGTTACATAATATTATATAAGTGTATACAAAAAAAAAGTTTTATTCCCAGGGGTGTAGCGTTCAAGTTCGAATGGCGGGGAGCGCCCACGCCCTCGCCCCCCGCGCCGGTCGCACCCCCTCTCACCCCACACCACCGTAAGTACCAGAACATCTTTAGGCCATGTGCACATGACCGCGCGGTACGGCTTACCGCGCGGTACAAGATCAATCCAAACAGTTGTAACTGTTTACATGAACGCGCGAAAATTTCGATACGGGCCAATCGTAACGCCAAACACGGCCACCGTGACAATTAGGTAGAGGAGTCATAAACTCATACTGGACCTTTTAAAATCAAACTCACTTTTACTTATTTCACAATTTTAATTAAGTTTATACCTGACCGGTTTCGCCCTATGGCGTTATGCCTTGTTACGAAACCGGTCAGGTGTAAACTTATTAAAATAGTGATATAAGTACAAGTGAGTTTAATTCTAGGATGTATTGCAAAAAATTCCATCAAGTCCTACAATCGAAAGTATAAATTCACACTGGACCTGTTGAGACTCACACTAGTGTACTTGTATATGTAGAAAAGTATAATACTACATGTGTGTCATTAGTTCGCTTATAAAACGTAAGTGTTGCTTACAGCCGTGTCGTGTGGCACCCCCCCGCCCCTTCCCCCGCGCAGGAGAAGAGACTCCGCAGCACCTCCCACGCCGTTACCTCCGGTGAGTATTTTTGTACGACTGTCTACATAACAAGTAGTAGGTTTGCGGGTTCTTGTTTGTATAAGCATATATAATTTGGATTTGCGAAATATAAAGTTATGCTTATGCTATTCAATGTGTCGGAGAAATTTCCAGAAAATAATTGACATTGCTTAGAAAAATATGTTTTAAGCTATTGCATAGCTTTTATCGCGGGCTTTGAGACCTTTGAGCAGAAATTCCGTAACGTATCGAAAAAATCTAACTCCCGAAGCTCACACGTATCCAGACGAGCTGCTCCGAACGACGAATCAACGAATCTGTCTGTCTCTGTCACGCACGAAGTGAATAGATATCTTACGTACGTAATAATTTGCGCCAAAATCTGTGCTGTGCGGTCTAAATTTGCATTCACTGATGAATAGTACAAAAAATACGAAGCACAAAAATAGAAAAAAAATAACAAAAAATAAAATAAAACATGAAAGTTAATAAAAGTACGAAAGTTTATTTGCATAAGTCATTCTAATCACGAATCTCTTCTTAAGACTTACAACGTTTGTCTGGCAAGGGGTTCAAACTACCAAAAATGTCTGGCTAATGAGGAAACATCATCTAATTATTACCCAAGTATTATTTCACTATAACATAAGTAATAATATAAATAATATTATTTAGTCTATGTAAGCATGTTTTAAATACTAAACAATACAAGCGCATCTCACTCGCACCTACCCATATACATACTGCCTCGTGCTCGCTCCTACTACCCTACATGCTTGTCTGGCAAGGGGTTGGAACTATCAAAAATGTCTGGCTAATGAGGAAACATAATTTACTTATTATCCAAGTATTATATATAAAAATCAGCTTTTATGCTATAACGTAAGTAAAATTATAATTTCATGAACATTAAGGGTGTCTGACAAGGGGTTTGACACTATGTTAAGTGTCTGGCAATGAATAACGTGATTTTTAATAATTTAATTTACAGGTAATTTACACACCTATTGTACCCTTTACCTGCCAAAGCCACGGTGACCCAAACTTCATAATAGTCCATCGTTTTTACCTGTGTTGGGAGCATGCGCTCAAAAACTTTCAGCTTTTATAAAATAACGAAGGTCTGGGGTTCACGGGCTTCAAAAGAATACGCTTGTTGCAAATATTTATTGACCCTGTGGAAACGCTTAACCACTAAAAACAACACAAAATTGTTATTAAATCGATAAAAGCCATAAAAATATTTTAATTTTACATTTTCAAATTTCGCGCGTAATTTGTCAAAAACGCTGGACGCAGTGGACGCCATATTTCTCTGTGGTGTTGACGTCAGTTTGCTTTGTAAACAAAAATAAATTTAAAGCATGAAGTGTCAAATGTCAACTGTTCAGTTCGGCAACTGAACAGTTGACATTTGACACGTCAGTTTACAAAGCGGTTTGACGTAATAACATGGCGGCCACTATTTCATGGTGTTAAAGAACAGATTAAAAAATCTGAAAACTTTGAAATAAAAATAAAAATATATTTTATTATTTTATGAACTAAAACTAACATTTTCCGACTGGTTTTTAGGTAGGTAGGTAGGTAGGAAGGTATCTCAATAATATATTTTTAGATTTTTTCTCATATACAGTAAAATACACTATTTCGGTGAAGACGCGGCTTAAGACTGAATGTCAGTAGAATCAAGTTAAAGATGCTATGTGTTATATTAGGTCTTTACCTATGAAATTGCCTTTCTTCAGTACTGGTCATTTCAAATAAAAAAAAAGTTTGTAATGGCTCTGTATTCTAAATTCAAATTAATTTTATTTAAAACCATGATATTCTATTTACAAACTCAGTCTTTTGTTTTTTGATTAGCGTCGTATTTTCATTACATTTGAACATTTTTCGTCATAATGGATAATTTAAAAATTCGTGTAATTATGGAATATGAGTTCCGTCGTGGCACCAACGCGACACAAACGGCACGTAATATCAAAAACGTTTACAGAGAGAACTGTACAAACGAACGCACAACCCGTTATTGGTTTTTCCGCTTCGGTTCTGGAAATGTTGACTTGAAAAATTCACCGACTTCAAACAGATTTTAGGTACCTAGCACACATTATAATACTCCTATTTAAATGAATAAAGAATTAGGTATAGGCAATTTATGAAGAACTAGTTTATTTTACGCTTTTAAGTGTTTTTTTTGGCAGAGAGTTTTCGTTGGATGTTTTTTGGAAGTCGGTTTATTTATTTTTTATAAAAGTTTTTCCAAAATTTAGACAACTTTTTAGTGGGTAAAAAATTCAATTCACGAGAGGCCGTACAAAATGCCTTTGAAGAGTTTGTTGCCTCCCGTCCAGCTGTTTTTTACAAGCAGGGCATCAATAAACTGCCAATGCGTTGGCAAAGATGCGTCGATTGCATGGGTGATTACTTCGAATAACAGAAATAAAAAAGTTTGAAAAAATAAGTACTTTCACTTATTGCATACAAAACGGCAATTTCATAGGTAAAGACCTATTATTTATACAATGAATGTTTACAGTCGTCAAGCGCGGCGTGTGCGGCGGGAGGCTCGGGGACCCCGCCCCCGCTGCCGCCCCGGCCCGCGCCCCCTCCCGAGCTGCTGCGGCCCGCGCACTCCACCATCCTGCAGCGCAGGCACCACAACAACACGTAAGTACCACCACCACATCGTACTGTAGCTCACCATTCCGTACTTAGGATCACCATGCTGCAATGTCCGTGTATGGTGACCACCACTCCTGGATTCTACACATGCTTTCCATCTGGCAGAGTAGTTGTAATCTATACATACGTAAAAATACCCACTACACACTGACGGATTCTCTGCTTAGTCCGTCCACCAGTGCTACGTTCCCCCTGGAATGGAAGTAAAACCTAGTGAATTAGCTTATGCGGCCCATAGATATAAGCTAAACACTCGCAGACCGATCACTGGTGAACGGAGGTCAACTAGAGGCGACTCACCTCTTTTAGAACAATAAATAGTAAATTTACTCACGGTAGTAATGGCTTCCAAATCTTCTGTGCGGAGAGGGGATCCTCTGTCGATTTCTACGCATTCCGTGCACACCACACCGTTTTACTTCTCTAAACACATTTGAAGGTCGGGCGGATTCCCGAATCCTACTACACCCGATCGCGGCCGCGCCGCCCGATAATTACATTAAGTTTATACAATCAAAGCTTATCAAAACAGTGGCCGAAACTATTCACACACCGAAGCTTCAAATCACAATCAATTATTAATCATGCCGGCGCAACATGACCGTCAGAGACCAAAGTTCAAGGTAATTTTACTTTTACAAAGGCACCACAAAGAACTCGACCAAACAAAACACCGGAAGCTATGAAAAATCAATTAACTACGGCACCGGCCATTACTCGACAGATTATTTTAAATGCGTATACGTACATATACGTATACGGTTCATTAATGTATCCGCAGTATGAGTTTGTTTCACGTCAAATTGCTTTCGATGATGAGTGCGTTCAATGTCGTAATTGGTGAAGAATTAAATAGGTGAATAGACATCTTCACATTTTCGTCCCCTTTTACTTAATTTACTCTCTTCTTAGAATTTTCAGAAAGAATGTAGATGAAATATTAAAGGTTCCCTATTTTCTTTAAATATGGGTCAGCTAAAGTGTCTCTGCCTAATGCTATGATATTCATCATGATTTTGAATTTATACTCATGGCGAGTGTAGACAATGCAGCATGGTAACCACTGTATGGCGGCCTATAGAGATGCTGCCCGCATCATAGGGCCTCTGATTTTTATTATTTTTTTCATGGTAAGTAATGTATATTCCAGTGGCGCAGCGCCCCGCCTGCCGCCCAAGCCCTCGCCCAGCGGAGCGCCGCCCCCCGCGCGCTGCTAACGCCCCCACCAACCGCCCCCACGCCACACACATTCCACCCCGCCCGGCACGTCTCTACACTGCGAACTGGACACCACACACTAAACCGCTTCACTGGCTCTGCAACGAGGATTCGGCTACCACGCTCTCCAGACAAGTTGGTATTACTTGAAACTGGACACTCAAAAAATTCAAATAGCTTTTATATCAAGTAAATCTTTTCAGACACTTACTAAACCTCATTTTTAACCAATTCCAAAAAAAGGAGGTTTCCATTGCATTGTAAAATGATACTTTCCGCTGCTGCGTTTGGTTTAGATAAAGTTATAAAAATCTTGTATGTACCGTATTACCTGTAAAAATACTTTTGAACGGTTAAAAATCTTAATTGTAACAATCACTTGACATCACATAAACGTCTTACCTTCGTTTAAATTCCACGACAATCCGTGGAATTATTCAATGTAAAATGCCACGGGAAAATGCATCGTGGTATTTTAATGTTATATTCCACGGATAAAGGTGGAATTTCTAAGGAAAATTCCACGCATGATTGTGGAATTAAAATTTTACTCTGTTAATTAAAAAAGTAAAAAATATCCACTATAGTTGATCAAATTTGACCTTTTAAAAATATATAATATTATTGTGATAAATAACCAACCTTGGTAGAATATTATATCCTTGTCTTCAGTTCACAGTTAGAAAGAGACGCACGGTTTCGAAAATATAATAATTATATTTTAAAAAATTAATAAAATGCCTATTTATATATAGTTACTTGTATATACATATAATATGACATATATCGATGTAACATAAAGTGGGTAGACAGGAAGGTCTCCCCTCCTAACATGGAAAATAGGCCTCATTTGTCTGTTTAGGTGCAGCGCCAACCAACGGCTGCGTTTTTTTTAAGCTAAAGTATGTATTTAAACTGCAATAGTGATAATTTTGTTTAACAAATCAAATGAACGTATGGCAAGTGGCATATTTTTGCACTCCTGTAGCAAACTAAAGGCCATCTTGTACCTTAGAGGTTTACAGCCTACTATACCACCCTGGCCAAAAATATCTCAATGTATTTACAATTTATCACTACTGCAATTATCCTGCCGTTTGGTATAGAATGGCAGTACTCAAACTAGTATTTACTATATATGTCAGGCAAACAGTTTGTTGTAAATTGTACAATGTGAGCGGCTAACTGTATAAGAGTCGATGGCTGACTTTACTATAGCACTCTTTTATAAATATTCGCGTTAGTTCGACATAATATGCTTCTCTTAGACTGTACCTGGCGGTATTAATGCTATCTGGTATGGTAAATTTCGCCGTTTCAAACTCTAAAATGTATAGGCCTTTCATTTAGGCTCTAAGCGGAAAGCTTTCTTAGTCAGTAAGTTTAGTGTACTATATTATTTTCTGTCATTTGACTTACAATAAAGTGTATAATGATAAATAAAAATGTATGTATAGTTAGCTGCAATATACTGAACTTTAAACTATATAAGCGGCTAACTTTATTGAGTGAGCGGCATACTTTTTGCGTGTACTATAATCAGCGGCAAACTGTTTGCTCTCAACGATGGCGGCCTCAATAGTCGACTTGCGAATTGTGATTATGTAAAGTGAATGCATTT